>CAJQUW010010694.1:0-308379 GCA_907163375.1 Prostheceraeus crozeri
AGGCCTACGGCTATTATGAGAAGCTATAGGTGTGCCAACTATGGTTCACAAATTAGTACAGTGAATATGTTATTCACAAATCTATCTGTACCTTTTCATAGTCCATAAGTAGGCTAATAACTGCATTGAAACCAAATTTTGTAGGAAATTGGCATAAATACTGACATTCAAAAAGCACTTTTAAATATACGGTAGGTGAATTTTTTATGTTACCATAGGTCAAATTTGATGAAATTTGAGATGGTCATCAAAAGTAAACAAAATAATTGTCACCAAAAAAATTGAGTCGAAGCCATTTTTTTGCTAAATCAAAAAAAATGTGCAGACGGGTTCCAGGAGCCTCCCCCACTCCTCGGATGAAATGGGAAAATGGAGAATTGATCAAGCCTCTGATGCCGAAGGAATTATTTCAATCTCGGGATCCCTAATAATCTTGACGGTGCAAAAACATGGAAAATCAATCTGCCCGCCCGCTGCTAATCACACAGATACTTTGAACGATTCAAGTCATTCAAATCGAAAAATTTCCACATCGAATAAGAGAAATTAGAAAACAATGATCTCATTTCATAGTTACTATATTGTCAAATATAAACAAAGTACTGATTGATGATGCAGACACTTGGAATTCTCAATTCATGAGGGATTGACAGACGACTAGCAATCAGAAAATGATTCAATACTTGGAAAATCTCCCAGGATGAATCCTCATCCCCAAATTCATCTGTTATTGCTCTTCTGAACCGGTAAACTTGATGAGAAACGATTTCACAGCACAATGCACATGAATACAGTCTTCTGTCGTAGAAAAGACAAACGACGTTAAGAAAACTCTTATCATAGCTGTAACAACACCATTCGTACAACTCTAAATCCATTCTGTTGTTATCACAAATAAATCTTACAAGCTGATGAAAAATTGAAGTACTGAAATATTACTTTCCAAGTTCTTTTACTGATCTTTGTAAAGTTCTGATTGTCTTGATAAGCCTAACAAAGAACTTGCATATCCCCAAAGATAGATCTTAACAATGTCTTATCTGAGAACAGGTAAATGCAATATTTACGGTGCTTGAAATATAAATACATTCCTCATCGCGAGCTCATCATCGATACAGACTACAGAATAATCTTTTTGAAATCTCAGTTTAAAATCTACGGCACAATTAAGAGAAAATTTACAAAATAAACAAATATATAAACAGATCAACGACAGGCTGACTTCCATTATCTCCAGTACTTTCAGATACTTCACAAACAAGGACAACACGGAGATATGAACCTGTCTCGAATGATTTCGTTTTCGCCAACAGTCGCGAGTCGCGACCTCACTTCTGACCACCGCCGCAATGTACATTTTGTTACCTTTCTTTATTCATCTTCATAACCGCCGATTTCCCCAGAATCAGGCGATTAAGACGCGTGGAATGGTTGAAAACGCTGAGAGTGGGAAATTAAGATGGCGATCAACGTAGTTCTGGAGTTTCCCTTGACTGTCTGTTAATCTCCACAAAAAAGATGGAAGCAAAATCAACAAAATGAAAATTTACACAGAAAAGTTATGATCTAAATCGTTGATAGGTATGAAAACAACAGGCATTAAGCGGAGACTCCTTTTACATCTCGATCGCTATCTCTCATCCAACTGGAATCAAACGAACTTGGGAAGTTAATATTTTTACAACATCATGTCCTTAAAGAAGAGCTGGTCGATCTCCTCCACCAGTTTCTCAGCATCCACTCGGCTGCCATTCGCACTGGGAGCCATGCTAGTATTGGGACCTGCTCTTGGCAGTGTCCCCATCCCCGAGATAGGCACCTGATGGCCTGTTGTTGAAGAATGCAGTGACACAGGCGGCGTTTGTTGCTGTCGCCTCAACACCTCGTAGCTCTCACTGACAGGGGGCGCATGTGCGCATGAGGAGGCTGGCCGGGGAAGAGTGTAGTCGACACCAGGTCCTGTCTGACCTCTCATAGCCATTTGACGTGGAGTGAGGGTGGGCCCGACGTGACGCGTACGAAGGGTTCCGGCCGCGGAGGGGCAGCCCGGGTGGAAGGTCTGAAGGGCCGGTCCGGCGTGATGATGATGAGTGGAGGCGGACAGATCCTCATCACTCGCTCCTCGTCCACTATCTGACTGCTGGCCATCTCCATCCACTGGACGGCCCATAGCAGTCAAAGGCTTCGTCCGATCCAAGGTTTCATATGGACGAGTTCGCATCTGTAAAAGTAAAAGTTCGAATTGTAAAATGTATGTAGAACTGCGAACACTGTTAGCTATTCAAATATTCCAATAAGTCATGAAAGAGCGATTAGACTCGTCTAATGGAAGGTAGATATAGAAGTTTGAATATTATTTAACAAATTATGTGTGTTTAACAGTTCGAAATGTAGAGCCTCAGATTTATAGTGAATTGCCCTGAGAAATGGTATTATTTTTCGTTGTTGTTCAATGGCATAGTATTACTTTTGAAGAGAAAGCTTTATCGTTAGAACCATCTTAGCATAATGCTTTAATAGGTTTGAACAATGATAAATCCGTAAGACGAAATATGGGTAATTTAATGCAGTCATAAGTATCCGCTGAATATCTTGTTCTTTTAAAATTTCACTCGTATTTCATTTCCGTTCTAATATAAGTCATTGTGGAGACAAATATTCCATCCCCTGATACCTCTGTCGGATCACAAATAGAGGAAACAAGTTAAAAGATAGCAAGTCACACTCGATTATGAGGTTAATTAATCACATATGTAAAACACTAATCTACGAATCCATAGTTTCTAATTTTAAGACGAAATGACATCGAAGTTAGAATGTCGATAAATATAACTCAGCTTTCAGCTGCTAGTTGAAGCAAGCTTAACTTTTAGTATCAGGTGCGTCTACTATACTCAGATGTTTCACAGATTTAACATTAATCAGAAATTCATTATATATCAACATCATGGAAAAGTATCTGAATCTTTGAAGTGTGGGTGTATGATAAGGGTTGAGAAAAGCACTTCTTTTCATGAAAAATGTTTCCGCTATTATCAAGCAAGTATGTTTTAAATATTCTTTTTAATTGAAGCATGAAATATTAATGTCGGCACAAACTCTACTGTATGCATTCGGAAAGAGAGAAGACAGTAGAGCGAGAGCTTAAGACAGAGCGCACACCGCTCGCACAGTGAAAGCACAAAGCACCTCTTAAGGACTATGGTCTACAAAGGAAGAAATTTAATTTATGAGAAAACTATTCAGATACGCGGATAAAACCTTATCGCTAAACCGGAAGTCACATAAGTGAATGGAGAGACTCATTCAGCTGAGAAACGATGTATCGGCTGTTTGCAAAAGCTGATCAACAAAACATCTCAATTGCAAGATCGCAATACATCGAGGAAGAAGATTATGAGGAATCATAGACATCGAAGCAGTGAATATCGAATAAAAGTGACAAACAGTATGAGGAAGGATGGCGGCATGAGATTGATCAGGATGAGGACCTATTTGAAACTTCAGAAAATACACGTATGTGCATTGAAAGAAAAAAGGAAAATGCATTGAAAAATAAGTTGATAAAAATAGGGCAAAATAAATGAAATACCTGTATGACAATGTAGCAATGAGTAGGAAAAGAAGGAGTTTGCAGAAACATTAAAAGATAAGCAAAAGTCATCAAAAACATTACATGCATAAAACTTTAAAAAATGTTTTTTCAACCCGTAGATTGCACAACATGTATGATTGTGTTCAACCGGTAGCGGTGAACCGGTCAACCAAATAATCAAACGGCCAAGTTTCTAGCGTATGTGCCACATCTGTCTCCATGGTATGCAAAAGTTTATTCGAAAATCTATTTCATCCAATTTGAAGTCGGTTGGACACGAAAGTCAAAAGAACATTTGATGAATGTCTACTGCGTCCATAGTTTGTGCGATTATCGCTATAGGTGGTGGAAAATTACGTTCACAGCAAAATACCAGCTTTTATTGACAAATATTCTGACTATGTTATGAGAGCAACTCTTAAAAGCTGAAGACATTCGTCGTGTGAATGCATGTAGACTGTTTCTTTCCCGCTATCAGTGTAACGACTTTCAAGCATCCGTTTTCGAAATTATCGTGTTTGATTTCCTTATTTTGAACTGTCTCTTATCAAATTCAGGTACCGACATTAGACTCGCGATCTAACTGATATTTGGCTACTCCGACCACCCATTTTGTCAACTTCTCTCACACATATGAATACATTGCCCGTCAGACTTCAACTGATAGAGCAAGTGAATGAAGAAGAAAATAACTATGAAGTTGCATCAATCTTTTCGATTTTGAAGAGTCGTTCGTTGCTACCAACTTATCAGCGGTACATGAATGAGGCAGTTCTAGGAAGCAGTCACCAAAAAGTACAACTGCAGGAGAATTCTAAACAATTGGTAATTTCTAAACAGGATAGCACTTTCAGACTGGTTGACGAGCGGTCCAATCGTAACTTTAGTCAATTTTGCTTTCTTTAGACCTAGGCTATGTCATTCTTTAATAAGTTGTACATTACATCTACATACTGATTCGCAGTTTCTATTTGAAATCGATTTGATGTCTGGATTAGAAATAATATTATCGTTACAATTGAGGAGAAAGGTGTAAACTCGTCTTCATAAGGTTTGCTTTCAGAATTAAACAAAAAATCTTCTTCGAATACAATGCTCTATCAATAATGAAGTATTGCATAATAATTTCTATTTGCTTCATGTCACGACTATACCAGATACGAGGATCTATATGTATTTTAGCTTCAATACAAGCTTTAATTGCTTTCTTAACGTTTCAATAGGAATAGCTGCTCTGGAGTAGCTATACAAGCTCGGGGTTTCAAAAATAAGCCTCTACACCGTCATAGTATATTAGTCTACCTCTGATTTAGCTAATCTACTTAAATATTAAGCTCATTCTTTTTGTTCATTCATTCATCAATTATTGCTGCTGGTCAGAAATGCTGAATCTGAATATAAAGTTGTTCAAAAAGCTACTTGAAATTTGATGGCTGCACGTACGTACTACATCCAAACACGGATGATATAAAACACGAATGTAGATAAACAGCAACCATTTATAGTTATGACTGTAAGAGGCACTTGTTATTGAAAGAAATATATCCACATCCTCTTGATATATTCTACTGCATGAAACAATGCATGCATCTTTGTAGGCGCCATTACTTTCAAGATTGATATTTTAAGGCATTTGACATCCAAGGATTACTACTTAATCCCAGAAATTTTGACCGGGATTCAGGGATTATCATCACTTTTTCTAAGCAAGGCTTCAGAGTTCCCTGCAAGAAGGATTAGCAGCACTTGTTAAAATAATCAACTTCGTAAAGCCAAAATAAAAAAGACGATTTCATCAATGCTCATGATTGCGTGATAATGATCTATAAAGAGACACAACGATGACATTTTCGTCTAGTTGAAAAGATGACGTCGAAAATAGCCACAAAATTGATGTACAAGTGTAGATAATAAATATAGAAGTTCGTCTCTGTTTTTACACATAAAACCTCTTAGACTTGACGATGATGCAGAGTTCGATGAGCAGCCCTAAAAGTAGACACTATAATGATTTTTTTACAACTTCTTCTATCGGGACATCTAATGTTCACTTTGCGCACACAATAAGCACACACCGATGAACTGTGAAGAACTTTCAATCATTTCTTATCATGTGGTCATGGAATCCGCAGAAGCATTAATGTCACTTTTGTTGAATTTTTGCATAACTCCTTTATGCCGAACGTGCCCAATTCGAAACATTTATAGCCAAGAGAAAGAAGACATCAACGTGATCCTTGTGATACCATCCCCACCATCGTGGAATGCCTGGAACGCCCACAGATTGCGCTTAAAAACATTTGAAAATAGTTCTGTCATGAATGGGTTAAAGATCGAGAATAAATATGCCTCTACTGATTTTGATCTCTTGCTATTTACATGTAGTTGACGTTCTAGGACGAGTGCAGCACCAACTGATGCATCGTTTTGACGCTACATAACGAAATCTAATAAAAAAAGTAAGATCATTGTAAGATTTCGATTGCGCGATTCAGTGCGGAATTACGTCTATGTGTACTGTGCAGCATATTGCATTGACACCTCACTGGTATTAGACATTTTATGAAACAATTGACAATTGACAATAATTGAACTTGAATTGGAAGAACATATTGCTAACAGTTTGTAGGTAGTGTTCGTTTCTGTTTATACGCATAAAACCTCATGTACTTGACGATGATGCAGAGTTCCCTTACGTTGAGCAGCCGTTAAAATAGAAGCTCTTCCGATTTATTTACACCGAAACACTTTGACTGCGGAGGTAGTGGAGAAAAATCTACAATTAGTGAGGAAATGGCTAGTTAAATGTGATATATTTTGCATTTCTAGCAATTTTATGTGGACAGACTAGACAAGCCTGAATAGTCTTTGGATACTAAAAATGGGCCATAACTTCTTTTACAGATGGTGTCTTTAAATTGACTCAATACAGACACTTCAAATTCTGTTGCATTCGACATGCACATGCTCAATCAGTAGAAGTTTCACATGTGCTAAAACTTTGAGCGAGAGATGTCTTCATTTTCAATTTTGGTGCTTTATTTGATGAAAATTCATGCCACTCGATCTTCTCATATAATTACCTGAAGCGGAATCTATGTTGCTTAAAATCATAAATTCAGTTTGTAAATATCACATTACCAATTTCGTCTGCTTATTACTGATAGACAGGAAGTTGAGAGGAAATTAGCCTCCTTATTTGATCACTGTCATCTCATAAGAGACACTTGGAGGCACCTTATAGACTTGGAAATAAGTCAAATATTGTTCGCAGAATAACTGCATGCTCTTGTTTATCATGTTTTCCAGACAGTGGCTACTTTTGTATCATGTGATGTAAAAAGACAACACTGTATAAAGGTTCAAAGACAACAAGGTACATGTTCAATATGACGCCTGACGGCAGGATTCTACAACTAAAGCAGGTTTCATTCATTAGTGACAATCTAGTCTTTCTAACGTATGCATTTCCACTTTGGTACTCCTATTGTTTTCAGTTATGCCCTTCATGGGTAGATATTTGTCACTCTCAGTTTGTATTATCTCTGTACTACTATTTGTGTTTGACAAATATATTATTATTATTATTAATAATAAACGTTTTTGAGCACAAATACCATTAAAATCGAATCGATTTCCTCTTTTTTTACAATTTCTTGCAGTTTTGGGATCTACACTGTACATATCAGCGCAATGTTGTCCCAAAAAAATGTGGGCCGAAATGAGGGTGCTTTTCTTACTCTACAGAATCCCTATGAGCTTTCAAACCGCCAATTATGAAAATAGAATTTCTAGATTACTCTACATGTGTAAATAACATTAAAAATGAAGTGACAAATGATCCAACACTGGGCACAATCAGACACGGAGGAAGATGTTCGCAGCAAAGCAATGAATCATATTTATGATGCATTTCGGAAGAGCTTGATAATAGCGAGCAGTTGTCGATGCGCTCCATATTAAAGTTTGACTATGGCAGCACCGTCCAGGCCATCAGCATGGAGGAGTAGTGACGTTAAACCATCACATATTGTCTACCGCTATATCATCATATACATTTACAAACTAGTGTGAAAAACCTCCTCAGTCGAATTGAAGTGTTCTAACATACCATTATGCAGTATAGCTGATTCATTTTCATTGCTCGCCTTGTAATGACGCGCTACGAATTTGCAAATCTATTATGTTTGAAAAAAATAAGCGAAATGCGTAGCAGCAGACACACCCGAAGGAATTGCACTCAGCAGGGTCGAAGACAACACAGCTCTTATCCCCGACTTTTCGGCAAATGTCTCAAATGCAACTGAAATTCTATCACTTGAGTATTTGTTGATGTTTGATTCATCAATGCATTATCAAGTTTGACGAAAACCAACATCCTTCTTCATACACTCTACAATTCTTCTTCGCATCAAAGTACACTAAGCAAGTAGGATGAGGGTCAATTGGTGTAGAAAACCTCATTTCCTTAATTCAGCAGAAATGATCCATACAATTTTTCTTGAGTACTAAGCAGAGAAATCAAAAGCTTATTTTTCAAACATCTTTGTTTGTGGCATTAATGGATTTGAAAGTAGCAACATAATAATCTCCTTATGAGGCTCATTTCGTGAAAGTAGGATCATCGCTTCTTTGCCAAATCCGATGCCGCCGTAGAGGAAACAATGAGTGCGTGATAGTTATTCCCCTGGGAAACGTTTATCTCGGACACTCTCGGTGTCCACACAACAGGACAGGTGTCGCAGTTGGTTAGGTTGAGATTGGTACTCTGCTCGTAAACCCGAAATAGAATCGTTAAACATGAGTGGCCTTTTGTTCTTGCTATCACGGTATCTCTGATTTTATGTTTCTTTGAGACATCGGCGCCATTTCGTTCGGCGACATAACCACTTCGAAAATCAAAACCGCGATCGTCGTTTCTCATTTTGGTAATCACACTCAAGTTATCCAACAAGTTGATCATCATAGTGAGTTGCAACGTATAAGCGTCTAACGTGGTATATTAGAACATTGTACATTAGTGAAAAAAGTTGCAATGAATAGACAGCATTCCTGATCTTTTTTCCATAGAAATACGACACTCAAACTATCAAAGGATCAGAGCGGACAAGAACATCAAAAAATGACATTTCGTGGACATAGCAGCTTCATGACGACGGCACCTAAACGATGGCGGCTTCCAGTGGTTTACAATCGCTAAATACCAGTACCTTGTCAGAGTACTTTATAAAGATTTACGGATATCATCGTTTCTCTTCAATTTCATCACATTCAAAAACTTGAAACGGCAGTTCCTCAGCAATGGTGCAGAATAATGAAAGCATCATTTGAATGTGATTGTTTTATAATCATCATAAAGAACGAAGCTCTGAAGTGACTATTCCTATACAGAAGCTGAAAAAGTCCAGCTTACCAATTGGTTCGTTTATAAGTCTAGTTCTCCATTTCATTTCTTCCATGAAGAAGAGACGGCAGTTTGATTGTTGCTAATTTAGAATATTTTAATTTATTGTAGTTTCATAGTTTCAAAGTTCACTAGAGATTATCTAGATCAGTAATCTTAGTCTATTTTTGATGTTAACTGAGATTCATAGAGCATGATCATTTTCACCTTAGATAACTGAAACCTGCAGCGCCTGTAGCACACTCACAGGATAGTGTTGAAGTGACTGGCTTAATTTGTGGCTATCGCGACCCGTTAATGGATGAAATTGGCCATCATTTCACACTGAAATAATTTTCTATAATACGTGTGCCTTCTTTTAAACGGAATGTGTTCAATTTTGTAAATTATGCATTTCATGTAAAATACAGAAATCCGATTACTGATGCAAAATCGCTCATTTATAAAACCTATAATTGAAAGGTGATGCAATACTTCAGCAATTATGAGATATTTTTACTTTATCTTGATATGCAAATGCTTGTGTTTCATTGAATGTTAACAGAAATGACATTAATGCTGTACTAGACTGATTATTTCTTGAGTTTCGCCATACATACTACACTAACGACATCTGTGTATTAATGATCTGTATATCAAAGATTATTAAGAAATCTGTTATTAAAGATATTCCCTCTCATTTTTCTGGTGAAGGCATAAAGGCATTATCAGCTGAGGACAAGTTTCACTACTTGGGTGTTGATTTTACTCCATTTGGTCTTGCGAAAATCTCACTTACTTTTAAACTACGGTCGGCTTTGCGAGAGATAACTTCGGCTCCTTTGAAGCCTTTTCAGAGACTAGATATTTTAAAACACTATCTTATCCCGAGATTTACCCATCAACTTGTGCTAGGTCATACTCTGAAGAGGTCTCTCCAGTATCTAGACAATATGATTCGCTGTGAAATCAGAAAATGACTATAGCTCCCTACCGACAATCCAACTTTTTTTCCGTGCTTCAGTGAGTTCTGGCGGCATTGGTGTTTTAAACCTGACCACCTGGGTTCCTCTAGTCGAAAAGAAGAGATATGCGAAGCTGATGACCTCGACCAATCCTCTAATCCACTCAATTGGAGTAATACTTACGCAACAGTGCAACAGCATTTGCTCAAAACCGGTGAAAGTTGGAAACGAAGTTCCCACCAATACAATGGAACTAAAGACTGTGTGGTCACTAAAAGTTAAATAAAAGTTGAACACTTCCAAAGATGGTGAGATGATGAAACACTGCAATAAGAAATCGTCTTACTGGGTTGATAATCAGACAAAAGTCTTCGCCCGACTAGACATACGTGGGTTGAAGTTGAGTAATAATCTCTTGCCAACGAAACCTCGCAAGAAGCGCTGGGCTACTCGCTCCTCCATCGACGTTATGTGCAGACATGGTTGCAATACACCGGAAAGTGAGTACCATATTATACAGAGATGTCCACGAACCCATGGCCTGAGAATTGCTAACAACAAAATTGTTGCTTACCTCCAAAAACTGGCACATATGAGAGTTTTAAGAAGTTATCATGAGCCTCAAGTACCCTCCGACTCATCATTTGTTCAACCTGATCTGATTGTTGTTCCTCGAAGCACCGCGTATGTAATTGACGTCCAAGTTTGTGAGACACAAATTTTTCCTTGGCTTTTTCTACCAAAGAGAAAAAGTACGGAAGGGTAAATCCAATTTAATCCACAATATTTGACGAAAAATGTGTCTGATTTTAAAATCCCCCATATTTCTTCTGATCGAATTCAATTTTTTTTTTTTTTCAATCGAACCGTAAGATCTCATCTATTTATGGCATGATTTTTTAAAAAAGAAAAAAGCCCACATGTTGCTTCACATGTTGCCGTTTTTTTTGCAAAAAAGAAAAAGAAAAAAAAGCATGTCAGTAGTTCTCAGTACACTCACAATTACACTCAATTTTTTACACAATACATTCACAATATAATTTTTATATCATTAAGAAGAGAAAGAGATCTCTTTAAGAGACAAATAAGTTAAGATAATAAAATTAAATTATAATCAATTCACTGGATTCACACTGGGTTTCCAAAAAATGCTGAAAAAAATGTCCTCTGACTGTCCTCTGACCGAGTCTGACTTCCTGAAGAATATAATTTCTTCATTCCATATTTTTTCCTTCCCGAAGAACATTTTGAATCCTCTAGTGTGCTAGTTTATAAAAAATTAAAGAAAATTGAAGTTAAATTGCGTTAATAATGATTAAAAAATTTTTTTATGATTTTTTTACGAGATTTAATTTGATATTTTCAAAAAAAAAATTTTTTCAATCAAAAAAAAAAATCCAGGATGTTTGGAAAAATCGATGAAATAGGAAGGAAGAGGGATTCCATGCTCTAAACATCTATGCAAAACTTATTTTCTTTATAATCAAAATACCCTCTTTCAATCTCCAAAAACTCACGAAAATGAAATCTACCGAAAATGTAAAAATAAAAAAGACCATAAAAAACAAAATTCAAGACAACGTTGAAATTGAAGATTCAAGGGTCTCGTCAAAATGAACGGTCCAATGCACATACATTTGTATTGAATTAGATTAGATCACTCGTTTTTTCGTCGTTCCAAAAGAGTCCAAAGTATCATGAACCCAAATGAAAGAACCGAAGATTTTCCTGTTCGACATCTTCCTCTTGACCTCAATTTTCCTTAAAAATCTCGGTCAGAAAAATACGGTCAGAGGACAAGGTGGGTCACGTCAAACATACATTATATTTTGGTATTTTTCGCTTTGCGCTTGCGCAGCATTCATCCTGAAAGTTCCCAAGTTTCATCAGCAATTCAAATTCATGAATTACCCAGCCGAAGAAGCGAATTACTCCTATAATCAGAACCACCGACAGATTTGTCCTCTGACCGAGAAGTAGAAAAATGGTTTTTTTAAAAGCTAGAATTCTATGTGGAAAGTTTTTATTTGGTGGGTCGCGCTACGATTTTCGTGTTTCATGTAAAAAAAATGATATTATATGCAAATTTTTTGTACGAATCTGAGAAGACCAAAAAGTTGGAAGAGAAAAGAAATTTTGAAATTAAATTGGATTTACCCGGAAACCCACTTGTTCATGACAGCATCAACCAATTCCTGGGGCATTTTGAAAATGTTCAAAAAGTCATCCATGCGCCTTTTAATGTATCTTTTCTCGGCATTTTGTTTTTGCAATCTGTCACTATTTTAAAGGTGTTATTTAAGTGGAGCAAATATGACTCATCCGATTTGTCATTACTAGCAGTTGTGGTTCCTTGAAAGCTTTTAACAATTTCAATATGGGTACTTGACCATGCGACTGTGAATTATTTTATATGATTTTTGTCCTTTTTTCATTTTGTTATTTGCTATTTTTCGTTACTCTTTTGTTTTTTTCTGTTTTTAGTTTTTTGGAGGACTTATGATTCTTTTGATTATATTTGCATCTCTTTGATTTCTCAAACGGCATTGCGCTCTCCTACCGTTCGGTCGTGTCTGCACCTCGTGCGGAGAATAATTCAAGCGCGGAGGATCTCCTACCGGCTTCAAAGTCTCCACTCAAGCATACAGGATTCCTCCGTGGAATATTATCGCTCACTAAAATGTAGAGATTCAAAAAGTGCAGGTGCCTCTTCTGACTCTTTCTCACGTCTACCTTGGGACTCTTCACCTGTGCTATCAGCGTGTGTGCACCAATTTTGTGTATTCATTTTTCGGAAATTAAATCTTTATATAGTTTCCGTCAGATCCTTTGTAAGATCCAAATTTTAGCTCCTTTATACCAAAATATCGCTCATGAGTGCATGCCCATCGTATTTAGTATCATTTTCCTGTTTGATGACTTCATTACCTTCACACTGTTATCTTGTATTCTCCCTTCTGTCTCACGCCATGATTCTAATATAAGATAGCGTTATTGCCAGCCAGTAATATTGTAAAAAATAACAGAAAACAACTTTATTGATCCTTGTCATCATTGAGTGAGAACCTCAGACCATTCCATTTACTCATCTATTTGAAATTGTTAAACCGCAATTCATCACACACTTATGTAGAAGCTAGAATTGAGAAATTACTCAACTACATACTTTGTGAGATATCATTTCACCTTGCGTATCAGGTAAAACTCAAACTTCGATAACAACTTTTGTTCGAGAGATTCCTGGCTCAGTCAATCGGAATAAACTCTTCTGATCACTGTATATCTTTCTCTTGGCAAAAGAGTTATATTGTCGCTCCATCGGTGAAAATGCTTACTAATTGTGCATTATAGCATTCAGATAAAGCTGTTATATGCAACTCGAAGCTCTCCCATCTCCACAAAACTTCAATCTGTGAAAGCATCTGTCGACCGAATATCGACTTGCTCAGCATAATATCCCATCTTTGAGAGGTGTCATGAGGGGCATACCATAAGCAGATTGACTTTCGACGTGTACATCACTTACTCACCAGCAACAACGCATCTCGAGAAGGCAATAACATCATCTCAAATTTTCAACCCGTCGTTTCCTCACAGTCCATTCGCGCCCAAAGGTGAGAAATTTAATCAGCAAACTGAAGCATGTTCTCCCATTGTGGCTTTCAAATTCACTGCAAGTGTCATTTTTCCTGATTAAAATCCTGTTAATACACAGGAGGAGAGGGTAAAACAGGGCGATCATGCTGCCGATAGAGTTCCGACCAGCTGACTTTATTTCCCTGGACAGGGGAGGGGAAGACAGAAGATATCAGCCAAGTAGATGTGAATCACAAACGTGAGAAAAATGATAAGTTTTCCTACCCATCTTTCAGTATCAAATGGTCAATAAAGCTTGTGGTCAAGTTGCAGTTGGTGGAAATGAAAACTATTCGAAGACTTTATGACATAGAGGAACAACAATGTTGGTGGAAGTTTTGGAATTTCATGCTCTTATTTTGCGAGGAATGAAAGCAAACGCAATACGAAAAGATATCAAAAATATATTTCTAAGGGTCAGTGGGTGTTTTAAGGACTCAATGGATGTGATGAGTGGGGGCTACATTCCACGAATATTGTCCTCTAGCCGGCAAGAGAGACTTTGGTTATCACTGAAGATGCACGAAGTCAAACCGCATCTTTCTCAATAGAAAACACGAGATGATTACAATTGAATTGCCAAGAGAATATGAAAAAATGAATTCCCTACATTGAGATTAAGATAATAAACGAAACAATGGTAGTATATATGAAAAGTGACATGGAATGGAGGAGTAGATATTATAAATTAAAAATTGAATAGAACAACAGTTCAATCAGAAATAATTTATTCTATGTTGTTTGCAAGCGGTTTCGATGGTATACTTGCCATCTCTTCAGACACAGAAATAAAACTATATTAGTAAGTTAAGTAAGTAAGCTTTATTCCTGTGTCGTATGAGATTGGAAGTATACCATTGAAAGCACTTGCAAACAACACAGAATAAATTATTTCTGATTGAATTGTTAGTCTGTTCAATTTTTGATTTACATACATACAATATATATTGTATATATACATGTTGTATATATGTAAATATATGTGAATAGATTATATACTATTTACAAAGTGATTCATGAATGTTCAATTACATCAGTGATAAGTCTACAATATGAGGATGTCACTTAAAATGTAGGATCGAAATACGAAAATATGTTATCGTATGCAGATGAAATAGTGAGACGAAATCTATGACGATTGTGGCAAGTTTTCGTTGTTGAGACTGATTTAATACTGGAAGGATGTGACTCTTTTAGATGACAACATGAGCAGAAGTTAGACTTTGGAATAATAACTGCAAGACAAATTACATCTATAATTCAGTAACTAAACACAGAGCGTTAATTTACACACGTCATGATTTGTATTGTTTTTCATATACGGTAATGCTACCGTGTAAAATTATTTTTTGTTCGTTTACAATAGACAGATTCTCTTTTCAAGTAATTATCACTTTTCTAAATACGTTCTGGATTCCATTAGCTGTGAAAATATTTATCAACAGGTCTATGATGAAAAGCGTTGATTTTACTGTCAGTTGCTTGCTGAACTGCAGATATAGACATAGCAAGTGGTTATTCGATTTCCACTGAAACTATAGTCGCTACGAGCACAAGCTCAAATCGAATAAAATTTTCACAACTTTAATTCATTACACTGACTACGTCCAACTCATTAGATAATGACATCGGTTAAACTCAGGTAGTATCTACATGTACAAGCTACAATAGGCCTATTGGATTCCGCTGAACTAAGTAAGTTATAGCTCTTAATTTGAAGAGAACTCTCGGTAAATATGATATTTATATTTCAATTACTTAGCCTATAGCGGGCCTTAAACATCAGACAGTAATAATTGGGATTGGTCATAAGTTGCTTATCCATGAAAACTAAAAAAACATGTAAAACTGTGGGGTAATCAAGAACATCATAAAGTAAAAATCTAACTATAAAGTATTATGGAATACTTAAATAACTTAACAGAAAACTTTAGAAATCCAGTTGAGCAATCTGTCTATACGCACAGATTATATGTAGTCCCACAAATGATTGCGTAACTTTCTAATCAATATGAAGGTGGATCCATCACAAAGAGCAACACAGCTTTCTAATGTTTATGATGCAAATTATTCTAATGCTGGATGAAGTCCTTATTTCAGAGTGAAAAGTTAGAAAGTATCATTCATTTCTTCTGTTCTTTTAGACATTAATTTCTAAATTGACATATTTTCATAATTTTCTATGCATTATGAGTTAGTAACACAATGAAACGAACGCGGACCATAGTTCGCAATTTGTGAATGCATATATGACACTAATTGAAGTTCAAAATGACGTCGCTTATCCCCTTCAAAGCAATGTAATAAGCTTCAATTAAACTAATCATGCATCCTTATTGCTACAAGCCTATCGCATCTTACTGCGTGTTTGAGATTGTTTTGAAATATCCTGCAAGTAATATTACTCCTTGTTTGTCTCAATCCCAGAAAAGTCAATTTAAAATATGAATCTGTAAATTAAAAATCACCAAAAAACATTCAGCAGCATCATCTTGCATATGTCAACTGCAGCTCTGCTTGTTCCTGGTGTTAAAAAAATTGGCTAAATCAGGAAGAAGTTGAGACATACAGCTCAATTATCTGAAATATCAAGGCGTCAGGAAGCTGGTTAGAGAGAGTGATGGGATATTTTGAATCATGAAGAGTCTTCGCGTCAAGGAAAGTGTGTCGTTAATGAGGAAACATCAACAAGAAGAATTCCTCAAATTCAGTCTAAGAGGAAATGTAGAACAAAATGATATCTTAACAAGAAGCACTCCGGCGTTCTCGTCTTTCAAGAAATATGCAATTTCCGTCATTGGGTGTCGTTTTCCTAATTAGTTTCATAGCACAAACATCGAGGGAAAGCAGTCTATATCACGAATGCACCAACAAATTGAGAGAAGAAACAGAGGAAAAGCTACAGAAGCTGAAGAACACAAAGTTTCTGCGTGCATAGATATATGTATATATGAGCGGTTGAAAATGTCACATTCAATGCCTTATCGTGCCGTCGGCGATGCAAGTCTTAGAAGAGTATTACGTGGGAATAATTTAGACGAAAAATATAATCTTTTACTTTAATCGAAGAATACTCAGACGCTCTCAGGCGTAGCGGCGACTAGAAAAGAACTGTGCCACTCTTGCCTGCAAGTATGACAGGAACTAACAAAGAGATGATACATCATAAGAAGGTTCTGCAAATGGATAATACGAGTAGACATTGATGATCTGTTGAGTAAAACCTGCGGCAAGGTTGGCGAAAAAAGAACGAATTTTCTGTTTGGGAAACATTCGGGATTATTGTTCTCTATACATGGAGGAATCAATAAGATCTTAAAGCTAAGTCAATCTGAGGAGCTTTCTTCATTCATTCCTGATAGAATCACATACATTTGAAACGACAAGGTCAACATTGTTGTTGTCTCCATTAACACATGAAATCCAATATGATGATATATGAATCTTTGAGAAAATACTTTTAATGTCAACGTCCATTATTCGTGCACAATTAATTGTACGTAATCAATGCAGGGGAAGATGCTCCGATAGCCTTGTGCATAGAGTAAGCAGATAGTAGGTTGAGTGTCGACTGTCGTCTCAAAAAGGTGTCTGCATACAGCAATAATTTTTGTATCAAAAGATTCAGTTTTTTGCGGCTCCAACGTTCCTGTGGTCAAAATAAATATTTGATCAATTTCTAAGAAGCTAAATTTTTTGCAAATTTTTCCTTTGTTTATATACTAGCGACGTTAAACTGCTATATAAGTAGTGAGAAACTTATCAGATATCAAAAGAAGTGAACATTAACTAACAGATATCTTACTTAAACGGAAATTGAGCTGATTATTAGGGAAATTTCATGAACCACATGATTTATGATGCAAGTCTTCATGGAAAATTTGGTATCTTATTGTGCTTCTTGGTTGAAACTTCAAGTTTTAATTCAATTTTCATCGTCATGATTTTGTGATTCACTAAATTTATGTTTCATTTCTTGAATCTGAATGGTAATGTGGACCCATTCACATATTTTAAGTCAATTATGATCTTTGTCTTTGATTATGACATTTTGCTCTTTCAATGACAGGTATTGTGATATGATCACGCCTAAGAAACTATCCTTGCTAACAAGGCTGAGCATTAAAGTAATAGTAACCCATCGAATAACAAACTACATTACCTCCGAGGTTGATATGACACGGAGGATTTGTAAAATACTGTTATTCCTTCTGCATTGCTATCATGATCGGTGAAATCCGTGTAAATTTCTCCAAAATTTGCGTATCTCACATGTGGTATTGGGTCTCAACTCGAGTTCATTTAATAAATTCGAAACTGTATTCACATTGGGATTTAGGAATTTAATTAATGCTGAGTTGCTACTCTAACGAATATACTTACTCTATGTCCTAGTGGATGCCATTTTGTGCAGTTGTCACTGAACATTGGTTCGAATTCATCTGAACGATTGCGCGTTATTGTGGAAATGTGAGGGGGTGCAGCTGCCATAATAACGCGGCTATCGGTGCCACCTTGACGAAGCAATTCAAGTTACATGATATTTTCTGAGAGATAAAATTGAAGACGGCAATTTCACAAAAGGGCGCATCCGTCAAAACTTGATTTTCATAGTTCCAGGTTAACTCAGAAAACGTGTTTTTCAGTTTTAGCTTCCTGGGTGCTATTTTACTGTACCTCCTTCATTTTTGTCTTATCTTTGCGATGCTACATTATGTATTATTAACATCGATTCATCGCTCATGGCAAATGATAAGTTCACCCTGTTTAACCGGATAGGGGGACTCTCGCCAACACGATTTTTGGATGCTGATCCCAAAAACTACAATAGCAACGACTATAATTTTTGTGACTTTTAGTCTCTGCGTGTTTCCGATACTTCAAGTCTTCATATATGGAGGCAATTCAAGTCTTGATATGTGGAGGCATTATAAATATTTAAATGCACTTTTCTGAAAATTAACAAAATTTGTTATTTTCCTGCAAAATTGCATTTTTGTCAACTCAAATTACTTATATCAAGCCACTGCCGAAATGCGTATGGTGTTGTGATCAACATTTCCATTCATCCACAATGTTAAATATAACATTCATGCATGAATGCAATTCATATATGAATTATAGGAATAATCCTCAAACACTATTTGCAATAGATTTTTAAGTAACACTGCAAGTTTTTCTAAAAATAGTGGATCCCAAGCATTTAAGATTATATTCAGATATAAGCATACAGATTATCATGCTTCACGAAAGTTTGATGTATTTGCCTAAGTAGATGTGTAGTTTCTGCATTTCTACTGCTCAATATATAACTAAAATAGTAGCAGACTATTCATAATGTGCTTGTATTTTCAAAGATCTCCATTAGAATATGTTCTAGCTGCCCCAAATGCAGTCAAGCATACTCCCAATGTGGTCTAACGACGCTTTCATGCGATAACTGATCAACGCATGCCCGCTTATCAAAGCCATCTACCATCAACATCTAGCAGATGCTAAAAATCATCTCTTTTGAGAGAAGAGCAGAATTCAAATTTTAGACTGTGGTTAATAATAGGATGACCGATTTGCGTAAAATTAATACCAATGGACGCTCATGCGACAACCGTGTTGCACCACAATCTTAGGAACATCAAAATCGGAGCGGGGGAAGTCCAGGAACCCCCAGGTTTCAAAGTTCAAAATCATACGGGAGTAATAAGTTTCAACCAACACGTGATCGATGATTATGGACTTTTGTATATGTGAATGTTTTTTATAAAAAAATTTGAAGGTTACCTGGAAAACTGCTGTTTGGCATAGATGGTCTTGATCATTTTGCGTCTTTCAACTGCCAAAGAATGCTAGACCTGATGTTTAAGTGATATGATGCAAAACTTGAGAAGAATGGACACTTGTTAGGCATGTTTATTGTTATCTAATAAGCAATGTTTTTCGCTACGATCTGCTGTGCATCGTAGCTCACAGAACAGAAAAGTTGGACAAAAAAGTTGTAAAACACTATAACGGCAACGATTAATGCATTATTTCAAATTCTCAGATTGATTGTCTGTTAAAAGAACCGACGGAAGACAACCTCTTGAATTAATTCATAAGTGCAGCGAATGCACTGAAGCTTCATTCAAGTCCGTATTCTAACAAGTCATTTTTCCAACTGTTTCATCAACATAATATACATTTACTGGCTAAAAACCTTTAAGATGAATCAACATCAAAATGAGTCGCTTTCAAAATTGGTCGACAGTGGGGCGAGAATGGAAAATGGTTTGTAATAGCCATGCGCTTCAGGTTAACATGCACACAGATAAATCGATTACAGAACGTCCTTTGAAGCAAGGTTGTTAGAACTGCCTTTCCAAAAACATGGGGACCGGCTGCGGACATATTTAGCGTGCAAATACGCCAATCAATAGTAAATTATAGTAAATGCAAATATTTAATGTGCAATTTATGTGATCACTGAAATCACAACGTACGTGGTTGTTGAAAGATAATAAACGAGCAAATGTGAACTTCAGAGCGGTCATTAATCGAATTATTAGGTTTTCTTATCTCCATTTCAACGCGGTTTTGCTTTAGTGATAGATTACAAAAGCGTCAGAAACCGAGAGAGAATAGCTTCCCGCTTTTTCGGATGTTCCTTTTAGACCAATTCGTTACCAGGTACGGTGGTCATGAATATATCCATATTCCACAGGCATTACTCCGAACATTTTCCATGTTGTCTTAATTATATTACCTGCGTGATCATCCACCTTCTCTATAATCAGATAGTTCCATCTTTAGAACTGTATTTCTTATGTATTGTCTTTGTTCGTGATAAACACAAACATGATGCTATCGGAATTTCTGACATCACAACACACAAAAAAATGAAGCTTATACGTCACTACTCCCCATACTTGGGGCTTGGACGGTGCTGACACAGTCAGACTTATGGAGCGTTGTAGTACTTTTAGTCCGGATGCCCTTCCTGTCGACTTCCAATGACACCTTCGGGGCTCGACCTCAGGGCCAAAAGATCGCTAAGCCAAGCACTTAACCACTGTGCCACGGAGACCACGGTGACATCACAACACAAATCTATTCAAACTTCCATCTTAGCCTTTGTATTTCAATAATATCCATTTTCTAGGTTTAGCAGCTATCTGACAACGTGCATTTCACGCAATGGGTTTGACAGTTTCACTCTCTCTTTTAATAATGACAAGTACTATTTGTCGCTCCAATATATGCTTCAAGTCTCTATTTTGAAGACACATTAGCAAACATTATCATTTTGATGTAATGTATAAGTAATATTGCAGGCGAAAGTCCGGGTCGGAGCTTCGTAACCGGAACTGAAGCCCAAGAAATTATGGGTGACCAGATCGTCCCGCTTCTAAGTCATCACTGTGTCAACTTTCCAGTCACGATTCCAGTTACAAGAGGGAGTGCATGTATCAATTTGGCTGTCATACGGATACCAAAAAATGCATTTTGGGAGCACTTGATTATGCTTAATTTTTTCTCTGAGCGCATTTATCACTCATCAAAAACAAAAGAAATGTAGCACATGCAAACAAATTGAACGGAAAATTATCAGCAAAATGAACATTGAACGATGGCTTTACTTAAGTGAAGCGTGGACGTAAGAAGAATTTTATAATTAGGTTGCTGATTATTTGCCTTTAAGCTTCTAGAATGTTGCTCATCGTCCAACGATGGTGACTTATATAAAGGATGAAATTTATAATCCACTTTCATGTAAATGGATGTCTGAGTATCAAATTGTTAATAATCCTGAGACACAAGAGGCAGACGTAGACGGATGTGGAGGTAACTTGAGTTACACACCTCAGAGACTTTCCCTGACATATGTTAAGTGATCAAAATGAAAATATATTTAATTTGCAACTGTACTCCTTCTTACTTAGAGATGAGCCAAGTCAAATGAAAAAAATAGCCGCCAGGGTTAGAATTACAAATATCCCAATAGGATACATGCAAAGTATGTTTCTTTCTAAACAATCTTCACATATGAGGAAGGAGGATGTGTGACGAGATTTTTTGAAATGTTGAAAACAAAATCAAATGGAAATTAACTTTTTAGTATTAGCGTTGGTTGCATCCTCGTAGTTCTTTTAAAAAGCTTTCCAATTATGGAAAATATGGCAGGATTCAATACAATAACATGGAAGTTCATAATATTGGAATTGATAACAACCAATTAGCTGTGGATGATAAATATCACAATTTGTTGACAAAAATTGAAAAGCGGTCATCGTGAACAAACAAAAGCATGCATTTGTAATACATGCCAACACGTCGATGATAGTTTTTATTTTTTAGATATGCAAATGCAAAGTGCAAGTATAACTCCATGAACACGAATCGAATGCGAGTTTTTAAACAAACCGCAAATTGCCATTTCTAAATGTAGGAATGTAAACATGTAAATGAATCGAAGATTACTTGAAAAATTATGAAATTTATTGAAATTACAAATAAAATGCAGATTAACCAATTTCAAAATTGTCTAAAATTGAATACCAATATGATACAACAGCAATTCATGTTTTTTATCATTACTTTGCCCACTTAAATTCCTGCACTATCTTGTAAAACATTTGCTCGTTTTCACAGAGCTTTCAGAAACAAGCTTATCTCAACGAAATTTTGTAGGCCAGTATAGGCTAGTTATCTCATTTCACATTTTTTATTTTGATTCATCGCACGTAAATCACTGATGTTTGCAGAAATCCTCGGATATCTATGCCAAGTTGATGTCATTTTATAAAGCAAATCTTCAAAATGAAATGAGTGAAAGATAGTGAATTGAAGATGAGTTAGACTTGAGAGATTACATACTCTGATGAATCACTTTTTTGAATCATCCAAATCAAAATTCATTTAAACACGATGCAGAGTTGTAGGCATTTTAGGTGATTTACTAATTTTACGCTATCGAAAGATCAGCATCGTATTAGGTCAAACATTATACTAACTTTCAGTTATATCGGGTTCGATGCAGACACAGAAAATTGTGATGAACGCATGAACGTTAATTAGTAATTAGTAGATGCGGTGAATAACAGCGATCTTCACTTAGAAAATGTCGCAACTTCAAGCTAGTCATGATGCATGGCACCTAGAATGCAGAAGTTCTTGGACAGAATGGAAGAAAAATTTTGAAGATGTCAAAACCAAATATAAGGATTTGTTAGAAATATTTGCTAAATCCGAACCGAAGCTTCTTTCTTGTCTTGAGGCTTCATTTGGTGTTGTCACTTCCAACAATCGTCATCATACGGGTTTGCATTCCAGGCAAACAGTGAAAGCTTTCATCCACTGCTATCCTGTGGTCGCTAATTAGGTCAAGGAAAGATTGGTCACTTCAGGTGAATTTCTGCGTCTAATGAATAAATATAGTGCAGTTCTCTCTCTAAGAAGACAGGTGAGGTCAAAGTAAAGTCATCTTTCATTCAGCACATTTATCATGCAGGCTCAAAAATATGAAGTCAAATAAAAATATTTGAATTTTAAACAAGCTGCGAATTGGCTTTCAGTTAATTTGTTGTTTATCAGACAATAGATCTTCAATATCATGAAGAGATGATTTCTCCCTATGCCTGCATTCCCAAGCCCAGCGAAAGGACTTGTGCTACTTGGGCCATAGACTAGGGAATTCTGGAGGTGGTTGTGACTTTAGGCAGTAGCAGTTCAAGTTAGAAGCCTGTTCTTACCAGTAAGAATATGTCGTTGAAGCGCAGTGGTCAGGTGTACAATTCCTGCATCAGGAGTGTCTTACCACATGCATCGGAAACATGGCCCATAAAAGTTGATGACTCTACTCGCCTGGTGAGAAATGAACGCTATGATCCGATTGATCAAACTTTGTGACTGCCGCTCCATGCATAAGCTGACAGACATGCTAAATCTACATCAATTGGAATCAGTCCTACGACCAGTCCGGCGCGTCCATCCCAACGACAAGCAACATAACCCAAATGTCCTCACAACTGGGGAAAAAGACACGAAGAGCAAGTGAGATCAATGAAGCTGACTTGTGTCATGTCGATTTTACTACATAACTAATAGATATCTATACCATGATGTGGCAGCTCGTACATGGACGAAGGTTTCATAGTGGGTCTTAATGACCAAAAATGTCTGAAATTGTATTTTTATGAGTGCGCACATGGCAATTTGCTCCATACCGCAAATTCCTTCTGAAAATGGGGCGACTCAATTGAGTGTACAAATTTATTTTCCGACACATCGCAGGCGTGATGAATGAGGAAATGACTAGAGAAATATCTTATCATTTCATATCGTAACAGTGCAATCAGTGACTTTGGAAGTGGCAACTGTTCAAGTACTTTCGATTCCCTGACCACAGTTATGCTGCTTTAACAAGAATTGTCAGCATTTTGATATCAAACCAGATTACGGGCTATCCACAATACTACTGAAATTCTCTAAACAAGTATGAATGATAGATCGAGATCACAATGATCCTGATATATTTACACATTGCCGAGTTATTGAAGGACCGGACGCTGAAAATAACGTTAAAATGTGGTGCTATGGCATGAGTACATAATCTAGAATTTAGAAAAATCGCTGTTTATTCCCAATATTACAATATACAAGCACTTACATAGTGATCGTTTATCATATCGGAAATAAATATCCTATACTCCGACGCAACATCAAAACCTAGAAATGGCACTAGAGCGACAAATATGAACAAATCTCGCCTGAGCTATCATAAAAACTAGGAGTTACTGAGCAATTGTCAGGCTAATGAATAATTAGCATGATAGATGAACAAATAAAACTAAATCACTTATTCTCAAAGTTAACGGTCACTTTTTTACTCATTTTCTTTACTTCATCACTTGAAAACTTGTAAATTTAGTCACATGCATGTCACATGTCGTGAATATAATTATAATTGAAAACGGTCACATCTATAGCATCTCCATTAGAAAACAGCTCGCATGCTTCTTGGAAGCATCAAGATAGAGCAGATGAGTCGTGGAAGCCAAACATGATGTGTAGAGAATGATAATTTCTCAGCAACTTACATTAAATTAATCATTTCAATAGCTCAAAATATTTGAATTAAATCATCTCAATTGTGTCAATTTTCGTTTGTAAAGAATCTTGTGAATGAGAGACGGGAAAATACATCGACTAGGAACGCCAAGTGCGCGCTCTACAATTGACTGTAATGCATCGTATATTGATAATTGCCATAATCCTGACCTCGGTACGATGCCGACATTATTACTGGTAGCCGCGATCACGCAGGCGAGGCGACCAAGTACGCGGATATCATAGGAGGCCCCTACTTGAATTATGATAACAAAGCATTATGATGACATGATGACTGTTCTTGTTGGTCGCTGCGACCAAGACGTCTATCGTGCGGAGGCCCTTGGTGGTAATGCGCGAGTGCGTTTGTTCTGCGCTTCTCCATACGAAGACTTTCCGCCGCAGACACACTCGCGTACACATTCATTGCAGAGATACTTCTACTGACAAAACATCGGTAATTCAGACTTTGCATACATTTTGCAATATATTTCCATGATTCAGGTTAGACAATCGATCCTGCATCTTCAAGAAAATAAATTGATCCAAGTAGAGATCGCTAAATGTCTTTTACACCTCACTTGTCCTATATTCATATATATCAACTGAGTTTGAATTTGTTCTGTTATAATCAAATCTTTCGTCGCATGTGAATGAAAAATATATTTTCCACGTTACATGTTCTTAGATCATTCTATCAGACAAGCGTTTGACACGGAGCTGCGAATTATTGACTTCCCAAACAGAAAATATGACATTTAAACAGAACGAAGACAAAGGAGAGACATATTAAAATGATTGAAAATGTCTCTCCAACAAGGTGCGACACTTGTGTGACCGTTCGACACAACCTCCCATGACGCCTCCTAATTCTGCTCATGCAGCGCACGACATCAAAGAATCAATTCAAACCCTTCCACTGCCTGCCCTGGAAATTTAATTTGCTAAAACCTTTCTCGTCGCCTTTCTTGCAAAGACAACAAAACCCTTAGAGAGACGCATCTCAACAAATTGGCAACCGTTGCTCCCTTCTATCAAACGGTAATTGCTGCTTTTTTCTTTAGAAACTTACTGTATCCAGATGCTTCAGGCACACCTTCTGTCCACCATCGAGCGAAGTGTTGCGCGGACATGTCGCAGAATGTTTGAAGAGAGTTGCATCAGGTCGCGCGCTATCAACACAGAGAGACAGCGGTTGATCACTCATGGCAGGACTTGCAGCACCGGAATACTGCAAATAGAAAATGTAAAATTTGGGAATGCAAAAACTTAGGAATGTAGATCGTCAAATCAAGTAATGAAATCCAAATTAACTCGATTTAAAGATTCGGTATTATATTTAAATCTGTGCAGTCGTTTTTGTATGCCAGAAATTGATTAGTAGATGTGGGATTAGCAGACTCATAACCTTCACGAAAATTCCTCATGATTTTTCATGAGATTTATCTCATATGTCTCATGAAATTTCATGCGGATTTGGAAGTTTTTTGCATGAAATATCTAATCAAATTTCATGAGTTTCTCAAAAATCTCATTCATATACATGTACCAACAGTTGCATATTCAAACTTCAGAATTTATTTATCTGGCGTTTGGTTATTGAGGCTCACCTAGCCTCGCCACGTTGCCCAGACGATTTCCACGCCATGTCCACAATACTAGTTCAGTATTCGCATGAATACCACAGAATTAAATATTTTGTTTATCTGCTTCGGTTTGCTAGAAGTGTATTTTATTCAAATTCGCCGGCACATCGTGGAACTTACTAAGTGGGCAAAAAGGAATTCCTAACACCTTACAGAGATAAGAAAAAAGTCGTGCGTCGCTTGCGGATTACTGTGAGTTCAAGCAAAGTGCTTCGATTGCCTTAATTCCTTCAGACTCGAAGAATCCAGATCATTGCGCATAAGTTTTCTCCATAATGTTGGACCTTCTGATCATTATTAAAAAAGTAGCAGGTGCACGAAAATTAGTTCACTTGATGATTCCACCATCCTCTTCTCAGCATTCCCCACTGCATAGTGCATACACTGAATCGAATGTTAGCCAAACAGTTGCATATACCTAGCTATACATGTATATAACTACATACATAGCTATAAATGACCGACATCTACATATTTGAGTCTCTGGCTTTCGAGACCTCATACATGCCTGGCCCGACATGAAAGAAATTTATTGACATCATTGGGTCTAAGATGATGACGGCTACCGGAGATAAAAGGGAGGGGATGTGGTTGTGGCAGAGGCTGAGCTTGGCAATCATGCGCGGCAATGTTCACTGCATTTGCACTACTCTTCCTGAGTCTGACTTTTATTAGAATTTTTCAGCTTTTTTATTGATAATTGTCCACATGACTATGTAAAGTGTTTTGTAATTTCATCTGAATACACTAATTTCTGTAAAAAAGAAAAAACCAGGCATCGATGTCTGTTTTGGTGTGTGCACACATCACAGCACGCACACCTCTCTCACCTTTTCATGAGGGAAGGAAATGGATTGTTAAATGATATTTTCAAAATATCGGACAATGAAAGATAAATATGTCTCATTGAAAGTTATCATGTAGGAAGCTTGAAATTCACATCAATGAAAACATGCTTCAAACCAGGTCGAATTCGCACGTATGACGCGACCCAAACACCGACAGTTTACTGGTTTCTAGTACATTTTTTACTCTTACTCTTTCACTTTAACAAAGCGGGCAACAGATCCATCTGATCTGACGATATACTGATGAACAGAAAAAGCCAGTCAACTCCTTCGTACACTAGACAAATCGGCAGTTGCAATGGGTGTCAGAGAGCATTTTTGGAAATCATTGAATGTAGATAACTGGACGACATGATGTATACAACGCGAGGCTCACGCATTTTAGGATTAACACACTTGTATTCAAAAGTAGAACTGTACTAACTTTGCAGAATGTGAATTGCAATGAAGGTGAACCAAATTGCATATTCATGTATGTTATCAGTGAAATATACAGCAGTATCACTTATGTTGAAAGCAAAGTTAGTCATCTTTCTGTAATCGCATGCAATACATTGATTTTGCAGCCAAATGCACTCAAGCTCCCGCAGAAGGGAAAACAAATTCTTCAAAGCACTTGTATAGCAGGGAAACTATAGCTATAGGCCCTGGAGCGCGACATACTTTATGTTAGACAAACGGTACACTATTTTCTATCCGAACGTATGTTGCCGGCTACCGAAAGTGGCAGATATGTAAAGGCCAGAGAAGTGAACGCTGGCTGCATGTTTATGCAATATTTTCTCATATGTGCACAATTTCTTTAAGCAATGACTGAATAAAAGAAAGTACAGAAGATAGATAACGTAAATTAGTTCCTGACCGGATTTTGGCTACACCTTAATATTCTAATCATCCTTAAAGATGCACAGGATGTTTCGAGTAGACAGTCACTTTTCATCTGCTTAAAATTGACGACAAGATGAAAATAATGATGAGGCAAGGCAAATGGAAAGAGACGCTATCCTTCACGCCTATGAGATGACTATATCTGTCATTCGACGCGGTGAATTTGATACTCATGTGGATTAGCTTGTGAATTTTGCGGAGTTACATTTTGAGTAAAGCAAGAATTTAAAAGAGAAAGCGAAATTATGAAGAAAAGAAATCGTAAATACGATTCCCAGTTCATTGTCAGGAGCAACATAGAGCGTCAAGCTTTTAGATCGTGATATTTATCTTTTATTTGCTGGTGTTTTCATCAGTCACAAAGTCGAAGAGAGCGAGCGAGAGAGCGACAGCGCGCGATGGAGAGAGAGCGACAGCGCGCGATGGAGAGGGAGAGCGACAACGCGAGAGAGAGAGAGAGAGCGACAACGCGCGAGAGAGAGAGAGAGCGACAACGCGCGAGAGAGAGAGAGAGCGACAACGCGCGAGAGAGAGAGAGCGACAACGCGCGCGCGAGAGAGAGAGAGAGAGCGACAACGCGCGCGAGAGAGAGAGAGCGACAGCGCGCGAGAGAGAGAGCGACAGCGCGCGAGAGAGAGCGACAGCGCGAGAGAGAGAGAGAGAGAAGAGGAAACTTGCGATATTGTCCGAGACGATTTTGGTTTGTTAACGACTCGCGATGTTGACCTTTTAAGCTTTGTCAACAAGCTGCCTCTCCCCTCCCTGCCACATAGGCTTCAAAGATGGTGGCATAGTCAAACTTCCAACAGCGTAGTGGTACTTTTATCCAGATATTTTTCATGTCACCTATTCGATCTCATGACTGACATTGAAATTATTTGGAATACCTCTTATTTTTGTAGCAGAGATTTTTTCAACAACAGTAGGTTTGATGAAGCTTTATACGGTGCTGTTATTGGACTAGTGTACAGTAAAACAGATAGTTCCCACACTTGTTGCTGACATAAATATATTTTCGGATGACTGTATTTAAGAATTGTGGTGTTCGTGAAGTAGTGGTTATGTGCTTGGCCCGGCGATCTTTTGGATCAGCGGTCGAGTCCCTGAACTGTCATTGGAATTCGTCAGAAAAGGCATTCGGGCTAGAAGGTCACATTGTTCTAGATAAAAATCTGACCATGTCAACGTCGTCCAAGTCCCCAGTATGAGGGAGCAGTGACGTCTAACCATCATTTTTGCACTTTGAGAATAATGGAACACCTACATTAGAGATAAGTGCACTAAGTTTGTTCTAAAGTCAACTCCATTAGATTATTCAATTGTCGAGTCGATAGCTGGAAATGGCTGATACCAGATGCTTATGAGCATGTACGTCAATTTATATCGCGATATAAATTACTGAAAAAAGATGCTGCGTGAAATAATTAAGATTCAATTAGTTTCAATGTTAATCTAGTACGTATCTGGTGTATAGAGAGCATAAGATAATAGTATGTCATATATTGGTGTGACATCACATTATCACTTCATTGTGGCACTTTGAAATTTATCTGTGTCATTATCTTTTCTCTGTCACCTATTGCGAAGCATCAAGAATTTTGAAGAGTTTCTCAACTTCATTCTGAGTTTTATTTCAGCCATGGGACTCAGTCTTTGATGTCAATAAAGCAATCAACAACGATTCCTATTTCGCCTGAAGAAATTCATTTGCAAGACCTCTGCTTAAGCTCCCTAAAGACGTAGTCCTCTGAACAGAAGTTAAAATTAACGCGCATTCAAATATCTGCAGGAATGAATTCATAAGATTTGTATTGCTTTTGCTCAAAAAGAGACAACAACGATAGACAATATGCAGCTAAGCATGGCCGTTGGATATACAATCAATGAATTGAATATTGAAATTGCTGACATATTAACGGATAGATCAGAGGATTTTCACAACGAGAATGATATTATAAAACAACACCTCGCGGCTTGCCCATAAGATTCAGTCATTATAAGCGAAACATTACTGGAGAATTTCGTTGCTGTATTATCTGACCTTGAAAATTGAGTATTGTTTGCTCACAGAATAATCAATAGCAGCCTAAAATAACCACCGCTACGATTAATGTGTCCCTTAATACAGTGGAAATTGGTTTTTGGTTCTGAAAACTCTGCCTTATAAATGCATAATCATCAATTAATTGATTGAAACATGCATTGAAACAAACAAGAAAATTCCTGCAAATTAGTCTACCCACTTAACCTGAAGGCATTCATCAGTTAATATTCAATACAACTTAAGTCTCTGGCATGAACATCAGAATTCATTTTTCAAGTTTCATTGCAGCATCAATAACTTTATTAAATGATGGATAAAAAGAGTTGACTTCTAATTCCTGCTTTATTCCATTTACATTCCTACTCACATGCAGTTAAAATTAGAATAATCTGAAGCCTTCCACTGATTAAATTGATCATCAATGTTTTAGGACTAGCCCGACAGGTATATAGTATTTACTACAGGAGATTTAGAAAGTTCGGAATTTTTAACTCGCAAGGAATGACAACTACCTTTTACACATCCAAAAACTGACAGGAGCAACTGGAAAGAGATGTCTTTTACTAGATTCCTTCCATGTAAACACATCAATTTACGACTTATGTCAATCATGTATTTTAGAATAGACAAACCTAATAATTTTCAGACTTTTTACTTAATTGAACCGGTATTAAGCAACTATAAACCGGAAAACATCTACGAGCAGTGCACGGAGTAATGATGAAGAGGACACCATTCAACTTAAGATGTTGTACATGCTTCACGAGGAAAGTTGAACTTCGTATTATGAGAAAACATTTTGCCACAAAGCCACAGCGCCGGTCACGCAAGGGTTCGATTGCATCCTCGCGGCTCGCGGTAGGTGAAGCCGGTCTCACCAGAGATCACTAACCATATCCTGTTGCAATTCTTAAGTGTAAGGAGGCTAGGCTACACTCCAACTTGCTGACAAGGTTGTGTGATTTCGCCATTTATCCATCGACATTAGCTATAGCCATATATCCAAGGCATCAGTAGTTCGGGATGGCTGTCATTTGCTTGTGAGGTGGCTGTGGATGTTATTGGAAGTTGGGGGGGGGATTGATATCAATTACGTTAGTTAAGTGTAATCGATTTAAGAATCTAATTGTTGATTGCATGATCGAATGCTTTAAGGCCTATTTACCATGTCTGTAAGTCAATTGATTATTGTCGAGCAGTAAGATGAATTTTAAACATTAAACGCATTGAATTTTCATTTCTTGTATTTTACATGTTGTACATGTATAACGTATTTGTCTATCACAAATAATTTGGATCTTATTTGATGTGCCGACAGCTGCCATTGTTGTAGCATACATTTAGATTAAAGCGTGGAAAACGAATTGCACTGAAGACAGAAAGCCTATTTGAAAAGTGAGGTCATTAAGTGAAAAGTTGAACTAGCTATTCAGTCGACTCTTTTGACCAAAATTCCTGAGAAATGCTGCTTGCCAATATTCTGTCAATTGCTGCTTCTGGTTGATAAAGCGTATTTCTGACTAATCCGTCGTTTGCCGGCATATATTCCATCTCATTGTCTAATTAAGAACCAAGTTGATAAGACAAGCACGGCCAAGGCCCGGGACAAGGCTCTGATGTACATGGCTATAATGTGTTCAACATGAATCCACAAACAGCATTAGGAACAAGGATCATGAAAAATTGATTGCAATTTGATTGCACCTTTCAATCAATTAATTGAAATTGGAATTACTGAACAATCAATTAACTGACATCAATAAATTTCTGGTAATCCTTGCTGATGCCCTCCCTTCGAACGATGACGTACATCTGGAATAGATGGATAGTTGAAGAGTCCTAGACAGTAGGTGAAAAAGCATTGGATACTTTGTAGCTGATGGCCTTGATATATGTTTTTTGCAGATTGATGAATGGACTCCTAGATGACACAGGGGTGTGCGCGCGTGTCGCTTTCTCTCATTTTGCCGAAGGTAGATAATACATAGGCGTCCGTGGGAGCAATGAATAGTTGAAGAATAAAAATGTCCAGATGCTAGAATACTCAGTGCAAGTTTCTCTATGATAGAGTGCTTCATGTCAGAGAAGTCCTTCAGTCAATGTAAGAGAGAGAGAGAGAGAGAGAGACATAAAAAACATGAATTACGTAAATCTAACTTAAACGCAACTCTAGACAATCACATCAGCAGAGATATATTTGAGAGGAAGTAATTTATTGAAATTGGAATTTCAGCCGATCAATTAATGGATAGTTGAAATTCTATGACATCAATTAATTGAAATTGAAAACTAAACAATTAATTAATTGAAATTTAAATAGTTTCTGATAATCCCTTAGTATAGGAAGATCAAGACTATCTCTCTCAAAGCTGTCATCTGATGATACCCGAATTCTGCAAATTTGGACATGCCTTTTCATTCCTGCTCAAATAATCACCTGAAGGGTTTAAATAATTCTCTTGAGAACTGAGTTAAATCACAGCATACAACACAACGAATTATCGTTGACGTGACCAATCTGTTCGAGGTCATTCGTTTGTCCGGTGACTCAGTGCTACGTTTATCACTCAAAGTAGCGCTCTGGAAATGGATCTGGCCGATGTTATCAATAAGTTCACGGTCGTTTAGCGGAATTGCCGTATAGCATTGACCGAAAACAAGAGAGAGGATAGACGGATATTTTGCATTCACACAGTGTGATTGAATGAGAATGATCACTAAGATGGACGCTTGAAACTTCACAGTGAAGCAAACGAGCCGAACAACATTTCAATGCGAATTTTAGTCACAATATCTTACTTCCGTTCCTTTCAAACAAAATATCGGTCCATGATAAAAAATCAGAATGTTTCAGAGTTTTTTTCATCATGAAAAAACAGCTGAGAAGATCGACCTTGTGTGTCAGAATATACATATAATTAACCAACAATAATTGGCTACTGAGTAGGAGACCTATTTGATTGAACTATTGGTATTTCAACAAATGAGTTGTTATTATAAGAATAAGTATGCAGTGATCAAAAAAAAGAAACAAAGCACTGCACTTCGCTTGTCGGTTCAATAAAAAAACAATGAGAGACATGCAATATGAGGAGCGATTATGTGAGTTATCTGATAGTTCAATAGTGGAGACTCTGTATCATTTTATGATAGATATTTTCTTCACTACATCAAAATTTACGACAAGAAATAGCGCCTTTGTTATACAACTGCAACAGTATAATTGAATTCAATAAATCCATCACAAGGTTCCTTCAAAAAGCAAACGATTTACGAATGAATGACATCTTGAAATTTAGTTCTGATTATTCTCCTCTCTTTCCTGATCGGAATGTTTATTTTTTAACAGTACCGATCGCACGCTGTATTTTGTGAATGAGTTGCGTTTTGACGCATGTACGTGTATGTTCCAGCTTTCCAATTTTCTTGGAAATATACATTATTGACCTTTGAACGCAGACGTGAGCAGGATGAATGAAATCTGGCTCGAATACAGATCTTTGAGCAGAATTCAAATCTTGCTTATTATTCAATCAGTACATCAATTTCAAAATTTGATAAGCATCTTCAGGTTTAATACGGAGGAACAAAATCATCGCGGTTGTTATTATCCGCGTATGAATTCTTCACCCACCTAATTAGCTGGTGTTTTTGGTGAGATTCTGTGCCTACTTCCTATGTTTGCTTCTGATGATACCTACACTATATCTGGTCTCTCTGAACTTTTGGCATCACTGTGCAAAATTTCTCAAAATTCAATTAATATATTACACATGAAGCTGTGTCGCTGTACAGTATGCGGTGGATACATTTTCTTTTTCAGGCTTTGATTATATCTTCATGTTTCATAACACCGGAAGAATCATAAGGTGAAATTTTCTTTGACTTTGAAAGCGGATACTTTGAATCGATGGAAGAGACATAGTAAGAAACCGGGTCAGTAGACGTAACTTAGAAATCACTTAGATTGTCGTTAACAATAAATAATTTTACAGATTCTTCGTAACCCAAAAAGTGATTGCTTTAGAAACAGGGATATAGAAGAACTGTCATGCATGTTTACTTATACAGTCAGGACAATTAGAATCACTTTGAAACAAGCAACTCGAATGTGTCTCACATATAATGTTTCCGTTTACCTCTACTCCAATTCCTTCCTTTGTTTGTAATCAACGTGGGTGAAATAATGGAAATTTATTTATAATGAATATTATAACGAAATATTCAGGAAATTTACACTCGCTGAAATAAAAACGGCAGCGCCGCACGAATGAAACGGTGAGGCATTATTCGCCTGAACCCATAATCCTAAGTAGTACAAGGAAGACCGCCATTATTTTCAAATCCTATGAAAGTCCTGTACTGAGGATTGAGAGTGTCCTGTATAGATATTTTGATAATTTGCAGGCATTTAAAACATCATAGAAAAAAAAGACAGTGTACCGCGAAAACATTCGATTAAGCGATTCTCTCGAAGTCCGCTGAAAGATTTTGACACCTCTATATTCTGAATAGGGAAACATCATTCCGAACAATTGCAATGTGAAAAGAATGAAGATTTAACCTGCGGACAATTATTTGAAACAAAAAATGCAACAAAACAATAGATGGCGTATTTGAATAAGTAAAATATTCATGATTAGAAATTTCCATCAACTTTTGGAAATATTTTGAAGTAAATAAATGCTGCATCAGCTTTTACATCTGCAAATAAATCATGGACAATCCCAGTTGTCTCGGTTCGTACGGGCACCGACATTCAAAACCATAATACTCTCTTCAAAACCAGAAGGCAGACAAAACACTTTGCAGAAGTAGAAAACAGAAAATGGCAAGGTTGGGTAAATTGAGTGAGACAGTCGTCTACTTTATCTAACATGAGATCAGTGTTCTTTAAACAGCACTCATGCACAATCAGGAGGCATGGACGTTATGGTGCATAACTGACAGAAATGAATCAACAGCAGTGTTATGTAGTAGATGGGGCTTATCGTTTCTAATTGATGAGATAGATTGGATTCAAATTTACGACTGAGCATACCGTGATCTACGAGCAGTTGCTTTAATTTCATATAATATAGTAAAATATAAGATTGAAAGTTCACCGGATGATTTGGTGAAGCCAATGACGTTCTGCGTACAGCCCTACATGTAGTTACAGCTGCACTGGTGCACCCGCCGTCCTAGAAACGCATGACTCAAGTCGTGATGACAACAAGTGACCATATAGAATTACGCTGGTACCTTGGAGTTGGAGTAAAGGTCTATCACTAATTTGGCATTTCACGTGTGGTAGCCGCTAGAAACCTTCATTTTCCTGCTAAAGAAGCATAGGATGGAAATACTCGTACATGCTTGCTGAGGAGAAAAAGAGGCAGGAATGCAAAAATCCAGCAAATGGACACATTTTTATCCGGTTGCTTTGGCAACCTTAGGAACTTGTGGTTCGTATGCGGGAAACTTCGTGAAATCTATTAGACAGAGAATCAATGAGAGACGAACAACGTGCAACATTTTTTACCCTCAGAGACCTGAGGGGGGGGGTCCAGTGGACCCTGGAGACATATTCTTCTATTTTACTTTTTGTGCTGAGGATATATCAACCGCTCATGCCCATTTTTGACAATGAATCTACATGTATTATTTCATTTCAATTGAATCAACAGAAATATGGTAGATAGGCCAAGGGGGTTTAATGGACCCACCCCCCTCAGAGGGTGTAGAAATTCCCATAACAAATTTTTTACTATCAGATGAAAAATGACTTTGTGCATGTCCGCGATGGTGCATAATGATTGAAATTCATTTATTCAGTGTTTACAACATGCTCGTGCATGTGCGCTATGCGTAGAAGATCGCAAAATGCAAATATTTTGTATTCGCACATGATCTTGTATGATTGGTCAGCCTACATGAGCAAATCAGCACAAATCAATGTTCAAAATGACAGCTATAACTATATTCATAGTTCAACACTAAAACAGACTGTTGACAAAGTTCTCACAGCAGTAATTGATGATTTTGAGATCTCCACAGCTGTTTTGAGGTTCTTAAAATGCAGCAATTATGGCTCAGTTTAGGCCTACTTCCGATTGGTGTGGATAAATTTGAAAAAATGGCCAAATGTAAGGGTTAAGCTACATGGAATAAATCAATTTCCTTAAAATCAACTACCTGAGGTTACATGGCGACAACAAACATGTACAACTGATGCTTTGTGGTTGAATTGCAAAAACATTACATTTTCACGTTGTTTACTGAGAAGGCTGAAAGACACTCAAAGGAACAGTTATATCGACTTGCTACACGCAAACATAATTGTTTTACCGAAAATCAACTTTCCTAATGATTTGATGTCGATTTAAGCAGGTAAACTAAGAGTTTGTAAAAGGGTTGTGAAAAGGCTCAGGTCTCTGAGGGTTAATAAAACAAGACCAGGTCTTGCAGTCTTACATGAAAAAGTATTGAATGAAATATTGGTGATACATTGATGAAGTACTTGTACTTGATTACCTGTGACCATTACATTCCAATTAACTTTGTATTTTATAATTCCTTTTGAATAGCATCATTAAGTATTATCAAGAAATGAAAAGCCTTGCTATTGTTAATAGGTTTATCTCCTATTAGGAAGAGATAAACCTATTAACAATAGCAAGGCTTTTCATTTCTTGATAATACCAATTAACTTTGTTTAACCATAACGAAGTGCAATAGTGCTGGATATTCATAATCATGCTCTCACTGCTCTGATGATCATGCTCTGAGTTGCCAACAGGGTACTTATGGGTTATCTCCCCCCCCACGTTTTCAAATTTGTGTAAAATCCGTAGAAAAAAATCAATCGTTACAAAACTTAAAGTGCACGTGAGTGAGGATACTTTCTACCTACCAGTACATACCAAAATTTGTGTAAATTGGATAAGTAGTTTTTGAATTCGGAGCGATAACTTAAGTGCAGCGACGGATGCAGCTTGATTTGACTTCTTCTGACCTCATCGCCTGAGAAGGAAGCACTTGAGGTCAACAAAGTCATTTCCCGACAATTCGTAAAGTGATGACCAGGCCACATCCCTTACACTAACATTTTAACTTAATGAAGATGTGGCAAGGTAGTGGTCGTGGGAAGATTTCAAATAGCAGCGGATGAGACGAAGAGGGAGAAAGAACAACGCAAACACTAATGGTAATGATACATCGAACATTCAAATTCAGATCAAGCTGTTGACATCGCTACACTTCATGATATCGTTTCTAATGCAAAAAGTACTTGTCCGATCTACAGCAATTTTTGTATGTGGGTAGAAAATATACTCAAGAACGTCTTCGTGGTGCCGAGTGAATCATTTTTGCAGATTTTGGGCAAATTTGAAAATCTGGGGAGAGATAAGCCATAAGTACCGCCAACAGCATTGTGAATCAGCAAATTTGGGATTTCTATGGGACAAGGTGAAATACAAATTAAAATGCATCAGCAACGCTTTATTATAGCCGCATCAGTATTGCATGAACTATGAATAATATCAGTTGGATTCGCCAGGGGCCTGTGACACCAGTAATGGACCATCCTTGTAGAATCAAAGGTCAATTGGACTAACAATGATGGATCGAACGGGGAAATTCATCTAAATCTACGCTCGCATCTTATTCCTTTGGTAATTATCAAACACATTTAATTAACATTTCAATATAATTGAAAGCATTTAAAATTTCTTTCGTCAATCCTGTAATAAGCATACACATCAATGAAACCAAACCATAACGCTTCACGTATCTACAAAGTAATATTACCCTTTACATGCATGTACGTGTGTGCTATATGAGGTTGCAATAATTACTTTCTGAATGGATTGCTGAAAGTCATGTGGCAACCTTAATTCAAATCAGGTAGCATTAATATTACCATCAACAAATTTCTTTGCTTTCAATGGAGAGACGTGTCATAGGGCATACAATACCTGACAACATGCAGATAAATCGTATCATGTGCTAAACAGACAAATTCCTACGGTGTGACTATAGAGACTTTCTGTGGGGTAGGATAGCTATGGGAATGAAAGTTGCATCCTACGACAGCTCCGTAGCAGTAATGCAATCACATCGCATGATCAACTCAATTATTGTAAGAAACTGGCTTTATTGGCTTTCCTAAAACTCGCTATCAGGCCTCGTCATCTGCGCCTTGCCAGGCCGGTAGGGAGCGAATGGAAATAATGTTGTAGAAACTAGACTGTATTTTTCAAGCTGAGATCGTCTAAGGACATCGATCCATTTTTATCATATTGGTCAAGTCTAGGAGGAACAAATGAATAATGATCGAGTGAAATCTTTAAACTTTAAGTTGAAGGTGCAGATTTCCATACAAGTGAGGCACCCGAAGTTTGAAGTAATCATCCTTTGTTTCACAGACAAACAACTTGGAATTGTACATATACTCGTTAGGTTCCTCATATGAGATCTAAGTGTGAACTCTGTCAAAGCCATTCATCCGTTGCAGTTCACTTAGGACGGTCGAATTTTGAGAACATGGACAAATGTTAAATCTCAACGGAATGAGAGACACTATCGTAATGAGGACAGCCGAGAGGAGGAGAGACTAAGCAAGGTGCTCCTTTAAGCCTGATGACTCGCTCTGAGGTAGTGACACTCTCCAATTCATCTTTATTACAATCATTTCCTATTTTCTGAACATTCATGCGTGCGTGAGCACGTGCCAGCAATGACCGCTCACTCCCAAAAAGCGATTTGAGTTTCTGCCATTTCCTCTCATTCGCGTGAGCGCCATCAGGCTCCTTCCGCCTTGGAAGACGGTGCGCAAGACTCTACTCTTCAAATTATCCTCATCCCGACTCTTGTTCATCAATAAAGAGACATCTTCACTTCATTAGGTCGCCCCGCTTCTTCAATCTGATCCTCCCGCTCGCTATAATTCACCCATTTCCTTCGTTCGCACAGACAGGGAGAATGAGGACAATTAATAAATCCACGGTTCATGACACATTTCATTACTGAATTTCACCGCTTGCCTCTCAAAATCCCAAATCTACCGAGTCCTCATTGCTAATCTACCTTCTGAAGCAGTTCGCGATTCGGATTGAATACATGAATCTATCAAAACTCTTTTAAGAAGAAGAGGTATTTTGTATGAAAGAGCATAGAATAGATTCGAGGCCCGAGGTTAGTGGCAATCATCAAAGAACAGGATGCGGTGCAAGTTTTTGTATTATCAAGTTTATTTCAAATTATCTATATTATATTATATTATCTCCGCTTGCCTCTCAAAATCCCAAATCTACCGAGTCCTCATTGCTAATCTACCTTCTGAAGCAGTTCGCGATTCGGATTGAATACATGAATCTATCAAAACTCTTTTAAGAAGAAGAGGTATTTTGTATGAAAGAGCATAGAATAGATTCGAGGCCCGAGGTTAGTGGCAATCATCAAAGAACAGGATGCGGTGCAAGTTTTTGTATTATCAAGTTTATTTCAAATTATCTATATTATCCATTTCAATCCGCGGCACATCGATAGTAAGTATTAGTGATCCACATAGCGTATTACGTGTAACAAACGCTTTCCAATTACATACATTTTCAAAATGGCTATCAGCATGGTGTCTTTATTATCTTTGATCGACTAGAGAAGTTAAACAATGAATTGGAACACTGTGAGCGCTAGATACATAAGTCCGCATACTCGAAACGCGTGAGATCAACAAATAACTCTAACATAGCAGATGAATTTGCGTTGTGTAAGTCTCCAGAAAAATAGTCGAATCTGTATTGTTTGTTCATGGCTTCTTCTTTACTATATACTTTTATATATACTTGAATAATCAATAGCACAGAGACTTAAGACCCCAAAAGTGCACATCACTTTTTCCATCTCTTTCTTTATCTGATTATTTAGCTCACTATTCACTGCATCTTCATCAAGCTTGCATGAAAATTTGCAGGAATGCAACAAATAATATTGTAATAAATATAAGTTCAGTCCACTAACCTTTTAAGATAGATTTTCAATTAATTTTAGATCATCACAGAATCTCCCCTTCGATAACCAAGCTAGCGCCGTGCTCAAAATTCTTTAATACGACTTCTGGATATTCTTCAAATATTCTTGCCTATCTTTTCAGCATCAATGCAACTGCAGCAAAAAACATTGCTGTCAGAAATTCTGACATGAATCACAGCTTTATTTATTCCCCATTTCCTATCCTTGTCATTCACTCGACACACTTCAAACACTCTTACCGACTTGACTCAGCAACTGTTCGAGATCTTGGTCGGTACAGCTTCTCAAATCTCATCACAACTCACCCGTTTATCACTGTCAACTTAATGATATTTAGAACAATGGTGGACGACTCGTACCGCCCACGTGGGAGATTGCAGTGACGTGGGCATCAACTGGAGCACCGGAACTTTGAATTGAAAGCGTTACGGAGGGCTGTGTGATTTGATTTCTTCACAGGGACTAAAACGGCTTCCAGGCTCCATTATCAAGGCCAGGGAAATAATGAAAATTAGGTTGGCACGCTGATTTACGTGAGTTGGAAGACATTTCTGCAATTTAACCAATGTGCGTTGAATATCCATCCAAGCTGTCTACGAGGTGATGAAGTCGCATCAAAACAGATTCAACACAGTTATCATCCTTAAACAATACTAACAACATGCATTCCGATTTTGGATACTCAATTCACTAAATCCAATCAAGCACTATCAAATACAACACTGAGCTTGTTTCGAAGACCAACATCCATCACGATCCCCTCGTGTACAGGCCAGATCACTTTGAAGCACTATGCGGTAATGAAAGCTGCACTACTTTACGGGTAAAGTGTTTAAAATTGTTTATATGAGAAAGCATTGTAGATAATTTTGTAGAGAAATCAAACAGGAAATTAACATATACTGTTGGAAAAAACCAATAAATATTCAGGGTTCTTGCAACTATTGTTCCGCAAATCTGTGATGAGGCGCTTAGTTCAAAATTAAATACGAATAAAATTGAATGACAAACATAATATACAAAACCAAGCATAACTATGATATTGCCTCTTATTTTGATAATATTGGATGAAACAAAATAATACACCGTAAAAACACAAACTAATCGATGACAAGTATGAGCTTCTGCATCCTATTTTTCCCTGAAACTGCATGCATTCAATTGTAAATAAAACTTTTAAAATTTTTAGTTGTACATAGTGCATTTTGTGATAATAAAAGCATTAAGTATACAAGTTCTAGAATGCTAAAATATCTTATACAAGATGGTGACCTGTCTAAGCTTCATTTGGTAGCAATATCCAAATGAAATCCAGATGCTGCACCCACCAGATTGTCATGTCAGGTATCCCAACTTTAGGCGCACATTTCACTGCTTCGATAACAAAGCGATTCAATCGCAGACCCCCATAAAAGTGGTTGCAAGTAGTGTCCGGACTCCGGAGGATATGAAGATCCTGAACATCAACCCTTAGCTCGTCAACGATCGTATTGAATGGAGTCATCTAGCTCCGTCGGACGGACTCAACGACGAGAAACGGAGTGAGTAGTGTGAGTGAGTGACCGTGCCAGCGACAGGCGTTGCTAGAACCGGACGGTCGGCGAGCGGTGCTAAACCAGGTGTGCAGTATGATCTGAATTCTGAATATTTTCAAGCTCACAGCAATTCATTTGTAATGGAAATCCTTTCTTATTCAACTAAAGTACTGAGATTCTGTCCACTTATAAAGTTCTTGACTGTGTCACAGAACAGCAATGAATTGTACTTCTATAAAAATCACTGCGCTCAAACAATCTAATTCTGTGAATTGCATCGTTCAAATTTTTCCGTTTTTTTAGCAAACTTCCTGCAACAAAGACGTTCACATAGGAATTCAACACCCGCCGCACGGCAAACGTTAAAATCACTTCTCAATTTCCATTTTCTTCACCTCTCAGATTCTTAATTCACCGTTCACTTGCTGGAGATCCGTCTCAAATCATTCCATTCGGCCTCTCCTTGTCTCGACTCGAAGAGTGGATTGTTTGTCGTCCTCCTCACAAATGAATGAAGCTCCTCTTGAGAGTTGACAATCTTCACCGGACTTTAGAGGGATTACAAGGCAGGCCGTCGTCCGTTAGAGACACGACTGCAGCTGTGCTTTGGTCACAACAGATATTCGCATCCGTCCGACGCTTCTTTATTCGGTGATTTTAATTCCAACGTTGTGTTTTATCTATCTATCCGAAATGGAGATCAAATGAAGGTTAGACGAGTAGAAAGAAGGAGTGATTGCTTAGGAGAGATAGTTGACGATCCCTTGAGGAAAGACAACTACAGAGCTCTGTCATGCAAATGAGTGTTGTTCAGGTCGCTTTGGACGCTGGTAGCCATGTCCGCTAGCGTCCAGGGAGATATTCGAAGAAAACTGAGGATCTTGCTGCGACTTAAGCGATAAGAAGAAATTGTCCTTTCTACTGTCACCTTAAGTGTCGAAAAGCGATGAAAAATACGTAGGTCTCTAAATTTAGCAAATCAAGCAAGAAGAAGTGACCGCTGTTTCATGTTAACTGACGAATAAATTTTCCAGCAGAAAAATTAACTTTTTATACATCAGGAGGATGCGTCCCCTCCGGAAATTATAAGTCAGAATAATAATCATTCATCTGTATTGGAAATGAAATAAGGACCATTGCTGCTCAACCCGCGTACCGATAATAAAATACGTGTATACAGTATTAAATATTTTCCTTGTTGTAGACATAATTCATGCTGCTTCAGCCTAAATTTGCATGATAATAGCAAATTAGTCAATTAGTCCTAAGCTTACATGATCAAATATTTTGAGTTCAAACTAAATCTAAGTTGGATATTGGGTAGGAAATCAGAATGTGGCTTGAATTTTTGGATGAGTGTGACATGTGGCATCACGAAAATTCGTGCCGAAAATAAAAAAAAAACTCTGCTGAAATGTTCCTCAAATTTATCTGCTGATCCGTTTATTACATCTCCTATCGAAACTCTTATTTGAAAAATTATTAAGCTAAATTATATCTTTCTGAAATGATTGAATCATCGTGCTGTATCATGTATTCAAAAAGTTTACTTAAATGATCACACATGCATTATTTTAAGTAACTTTAAGGCATTATTTAGCAAGATCACCTTCACTACTTAATCTAATCTAAATTTAAGTTTGAGCACATTAACTTCGGGGCATAGAAAGACTGTACCACAAAACGACAGTATTATTTCTATAAAGAAACTTTACTATTTTGATTGATTGAACACTGTATTAATTTTTCTAGTAGAAATGTAAGACCCTATCAAAACTTGTTGATAATTATTAACTGAATACCACAATAGAGATGCAAGTAAGTACAACCAGTGATCATCTCTGAGAACGACCAACACATGGCCTTAATGAGAATGCTGCTCCCCATTACATAGTATATGCTTGCCTATATCATTTATCCGATATCGGCAGAATACAGAAAGCAGAGAACAGAAAGATGAATGATCTTGGAGATCCGATGTTTGCGAGGGGAGGTCAACGTTCTTCCTTAGCGGAAAGACTCTAAATGTTTGTGGTCACAATGGAACTCCCTACCTCCGCATCACTAGAATAGCCTCTGAACAATTGCAGCACTTTTCTCCATATTACTCATAAAAAGTAAGCTACTTGGAATCGACAATGTCTGGTCTGATTTCCGTTCCTTTTGTTCGTCTATATAGTGAAGAAAAGTAATTTTATCAATTTTCATGAAATTTCTGGTGCGCTTCTTTTGAATACAGTAGACAATAGGCACTTGTGTACCTCTTATATGAAAAACGGTATTGTTGAGCACTTCAAAACAACGAAATCTTCACACTACAAAAACAGAATTATAATATTTTCTTGGTGTCTGACGTTGTTCAAATGAAGTAGAACGAAATTCTGATGCTTTCTCGTTTAGTTTGCAGAAATAAGTGGCAGAAGATGCTAAGAATAGGATATTCTTCCTCGAAAGGAATGATAGCTTCGGAAAGCGATTCAAGTTATTAAAACCTGACATACTCCAGTACAGTAGGGGATCACATGAAATTGGCGAAGAAAAGATCATCAAATTATTATGAAATAAATAGGAATCAATTTATCAGAATATTCTTCTGGCATCGGCTCCAAGAAACTTGGATATTTTCCTCATTCTTCCAATGAATGTTTTTCCAGGAATGTTTTTTAATACAGTGAAATTACAAAGGAAGACAATGCAACTTGAAACTTTGTGACGATCAATCGATTATGATCGGTTAAGCGCTTCTATCCCTCTACAAGTGCACTATACAGTACATTTCTTTTTAAATTATGTATTTATAATCATATCTCTTCCACTTGTGCCAATAACTCACGTATCTTCATATTAAAGGAGCACTGTCAAACTGATTTCCAACCGCTGAGGTGTTTAAGAAGCTTCGAGTGTAACAAAACAAGTAAATAGATGACAAGAAAAGCTCCTAGGAGGTAAACGAAGCGGAAATGTAAATTGCTGTCGGAAGACTGGAAGCTCGGAAGGCAACGTAGTAGAAGTCGTCATGCTCACACGCAGTTGCTAACTTTGCCGGTAAAAGGCGATTCTATTGAGGTTTCGGGACGAGTTAAAGAGACGCCACAGAAGACACTCGACATCGACTGTCATGAGCCGCATTCATTCCAACCTCGCGCACTATCCCTAGGTAGAGAGACTTGAGGGCTATTGTTGCCGGGAATGTCACTTGCTGAGGGACCGACATTGAAATGGTACCCAAATAGTCGGTAAGTAAATGCTTTGCGACAAGTGATTCCGCTCTCGGCGTTTCGACAGGAAGCCAACTCCACGGCATCGGGGAGAAGCGAGAAGAGAGATCACCGTCAACTTTTCGTGCGGTATTTGTGGCGATTCCTACAAGTTATTACAAATTCATTACTCCAATTTTCTCATTCGTAAATTTGTTGACTAGAAGCACACTGGAAATGTTCGATATACTGTATTTATAAAGCTAAAAATTACACTTATAAAAGTAATTGCATGCATGTCAATAAGAAGTGAGATTTTGCTACATGTAATTCTTCTTTCAAACGTCACGGAGGTAACAGGTCCTGTCCCTTGAAGGTTTGACGTATACATGCATACTGAGCATTGACTAAATTAATTCGTGATAACATTCGGTACAGCTTTTCTTCGAAGAGTGACTGCGGCTTCTATTACAAAATGTCATTCTTGGCTACTATTGAAAAGTCCCATATCCGACCCACGGCGATTTTTTTATGGAAGCTTCATTATTTGCAATTTTTCATTATTGCGCATCCGGTGTCTTCGATATGATGGTATTGAAATACATCAGTTAGGCTATTGAGAAAATATTAACATAAGCGAACAAAGTTGAATAGATATACATGCACTGCACATAATATCATATAGTCGAATCGCCTTGTGTATAAACAGTGCATATAATGCGGTTTCTGATGGCAACAAATTGACAACATTTCTACCGCAATAACTGATATTGATAGTGCAATCTTAGATTGCCTGCTTACACTATGATCCCTCATGGCGGTAGTGATTGTGTCAACCCACCCCTCCCTGCTATTGGAGGGGGTCCAGGGGGCAGTCAGGTGTTGGGTGGGCCAATCGCCCGCTCCCAGCGACAGATGAAAACAGGTTCCATAGTGTGAGCGTTGTGTGTACGTGTGTGCAAGAGAAGATATGTTTTGTATTGTGCGGTTGTGATTTACAGATGGACAAAAATGTGAGGAGTCGATAGAGGGGCAGAGGGGTTTGTGATATGTCGGTATTCTTCTAAGAAGGGTGATTTGTTGGCGTGGAGTTGTGCCAGTGTTCTGCGTGTGCGCATGTCGAGTGTTAGTTCTGATTTGTGAACTAATGGGGGATCGCAATAATGATTTCATTGTTTTATCTGTGCGCTAGGTAAGTGCCGATGTGATGAGTGTTGAATTTTCAAGGATGGGGCGTGCTCGGGGTTAAATCCACCACCCCTAGGGAGCAAAGCCTATCCTTCATCACCTGCCTCGCAAGACGTCCGGGGAGCTATCGGGTTTTTTGGTGGGTCGACTTCCTGCTCCCTAGTGGTGGCTGGCGCTCATCCTCCTCGGGGGAGACATTGAACGAACGGAACCCCGGTCCACCTTCACATGATCTCTCATGCTCATTAATATCGATCTGAGACAGGCATCTGGTATGTAAAAAATGTTGAAGTTCTTGTAATTAAAGCAGTGCACATAGTCAAAATAAAAAACTCACATGCTTCAATGAAGTTGAGAGCTACTAAGATATCGGTCAGTACAAGTGAGTAAAACTCATTAAGTGGTCAAACGCACTAAAAGTTATCTCAAATCACGACCTATCACAATAAAGAAAATCAATGACAACCTCCCAATTATCACCTTTATCCGTCTTTCTCGATCACTTATTGTTTCCATATATGAGGCGTGTTCAAAGGAAACCCGTTCGCTATACTGTATTTGTAGAATAGTAAGCAGACAAAGTAAAAGCACAATCAATTAGTAACAACTGTGTATTATTAACATAAAAACAGAAGCAACAATCAAAAAAGTCTCCGTTGACTTTCCGGCACTTGTCCCATTGCTTGGGTAGGCGTTGAACTCCGTCGGCAAAGAAGGACTTCGGCTGTCCTTTGAACCAATCCCTAACACCTGTCATCACTTCTTCGTCTGATCGGAATCGTTGTCCCTTGAGAAACTTCTTCAGGGGACAAAAAATGTGAAAATCGCAAGGTGACAAGGTCAGGAGTGTATGCAGGGTGTTCCAAAACTTCCCAACGCTTCCTTGTCAATGCGTCAGATGTCGCCTTCGAAACCTGTGGTCTTGCGTTGTCGTGAAGAAGAATGACACCTGAAGACAACATACCGGGTCGCCTGCTCTTTATCGCTTGGTGAAGCTTGTCCAAAGTCTGGATATACCGCTGCGAATTGATTGTTTCGTTGTGTTCAAGAAACTCGAGGAGCAGCGGGCCCTGAATATCGAAGAACACCGTGAGCATCACCTTCCCTGCAGATTGTTGCACTCGGAACTTCTTCGGCTTGGGTGAACTTGGATGCTTCCTCTGCATGTTGCTCTGCTTCCCATCCGGCTCGAAATGATGACACCACGTCTCGTCTCCAGCCACAATGAGACGCAAGAACTGCTCATTCTCGGTATTGAAGCGATTCAGGTGTTCTAAACTGAGTGTTCTCCGTCTTTCCTTGTAAGCATTCGAGGCACCCATTGAGAGCAAACTTTGTGATACTGCAACTTTTCCTTCACGATGGTATGCATTGAGCCAATTGAGACATTGAAGTCATCTGCCAGATCTCGAATGCTTCGTCGACGATCGGCTCTGACTGCGGTATCGATGGTCCCAGTCAGACTTTCAGTCATCACTTTGTGCGCCTGTCCAGGACGTGGCAAATCTGATGTTTCAGTTCGCCCCTCTCGAAACTTCCTTGACCACTCTGTCACTGTGGTCTTTGAAACAGCTCGATCTCTGTAGGCCTACATGTATACTGATGCCATTTTGCAATGGATCTCTGCTGGCATGCATCCTTCTGCGGTCAGGAATTGAATAACCGCTCTCTGGTCTTCTTTGGACGGACTTTCTACCATGAACGACATTTCACTCGTCATTAACCGTGAGCAACAGATACACTTGATGAACAAACACATTGTCACGCTGTTATAAAGCACTGAATAGTACTCCACAGGTCTGCTTTGATTAATTGGTCATGTATGAACCCGCTAAGATAAGTCGAACGGGTTTCATTTGAACACGCCTCGTATTTGAAAACACTGCAATATCGATGATGATTTTTAATGATGTTCATAATGAACAATTAATTTTACATTGATGATTTACCTAGTACCTTTTGTTAATTTCCCTGGGAAATTTACTTCTTTGCAATCTATTCATATTCACATAACTGATGAATGCACAATATTTTCACGCAGTCTACTATTGACGCTAATTAACATGCTAGTCATACCGGAAAGTTGAGCCGCTTAGTATGAATGATCTTGATCAAAAGTCTCCTGTTATTAAAGTGTTGCGACCACATAAGAAAAGCGAGCTAAACTCTATGATGATTGACATGACAAAAATCGTGACGAATGATGGACTTTATTCGTATATGTAAGTCACGCTCATTGAATTTGATTGTGCGCGGATTTTTCAGTAGAACCAAGATAATCATGTGATCCAATAGTTTTTACTGTTCTCAATTATTAGGGCTCAACGCTACAAAGAAGGGGAAAGCATTAAAACCGCCCAGAAAGGAATCATGCCATTCATGTCTAGGAACATGCGAACCTGCAACAGATGCCAAAACAGCCACCTGACCGGCCTGAAAATATCATTCGATTTCAATCCCTGCTGGGACTTCTTGATCATAATCTTTGTTTGCGGTATTAATCATGTAATTGTCATGTTGCTGTTATAAAGATACAGGTGCTAATTGGTCAAAACTTCCATATTTTCGACTTTTCGATCTTTCTATCATGCATCCGTCCCATTTCTTCTCGAAAAGACATGAAAAGGCACGATACACAAACTGGCGGGTGGAGAGCAATGACAAGACGTCGGGTGACGTTCGCGTGATAGTTGCGGTACCAACACCACGACATGATTCGCCCATTAATTATTCACTTGACTCCAGGGCTGACGTCTGCTTGAGGGCGTACGTTGGGACATGAACACTCACGCAGTTCAGCTCTCTTCTGTCTCCTTCACGTTTTCCATTCAAAAACAGTTTACAAGGAAATCTCAGTCAAGTGCTGGCTGACGAATGGACTTCACTATCCTGTGAGACAATTCGAAGACAAAAGTGAATGTGTTCATTGACATGTAGGAGGGGCATGTAAATGGACAGGAAAAATATTTCTTCGCATGACGATAGAATCGAATGACAGAGAAAGATAAACAATTAACGTCAACATTATCCAATTATCAAACTTATTATCTGCTTGAGTTGCGTGAGGGTTTGTGTGAAAGTGTATGTAGATTGTGTACGAACTTTTAAGAGTAACAAAGTGAATTTCGTAGTGTAGAAGTTTGTGGATTGGTCGTGACATCCCACGGCCGAGTGGTCGAGTCTCTCCGGAACGTTATCGAAAGTCTGAAGGAAATAGGAATTAAAGAGCATTGAAAGCTGCATCACAGTGGCAGCTTCACTTTTGATGCATGATCTTGTGACTACGTGCATTGGTTGAGAAATAAATAGTTTGATTAATTGATTACAATTTTGATTAGTCAATTATTCAGCTAGGTAGCTTTCAACTGAGAATTGAAAATTTGAATTCGATTACAGAGACTTGAATGGCTGTGACTGTTAAATAATGTCTAGGTATGGTAGGTAGGTCCAAATCTGAGAATTTTCAGGATTTATCGAATAATAACCCAAATTTGATACTGTTCTACGAAACGCTACATTCATGAACAATTCAATACGCAGTGGCGGTGTGCACTTCAAATTTGGGGGGGGGAAAACTTGTTTGGCCTAGTTTTTGATATGTCGACATATTGCAGAAAAGTCGCTGAATGTTCTTGCAAATTTTCATATGTAGGAATATTGGTCCTAAATTCGAGTAACAGTTTGTGATTTACTTTATAATGGGTGAAACGTGTCATTGATAGTAATATGCATACTAGGCTCTATTGTCCTATATATAATGAAGGACTATAGTTACAGAACATTTGGTTACACTTATATATCAGTTGTCGTAAAAACAAGATATCTACTCGTGTATAAAAACCAGTAGATAAAAATTTAATAAAATGACTTCAGCCGTTCACATATTCTTATGTTTAAAAATAATGTATGTAAAGAGGATATTTTTTCTAATCAAAAATTAAAACAAACGAAATTTAATGAAATACTATTCCGCAAATTAACGTCTCTCGGTAAACTGTTTTCAAAAATGTTCAGTAGTGACAATTATTGGTATGGACGATACATTTTTTTGATGATTTTTGCTCGTCTTCAACGTTTGGCTTCTATCAACGAACAGTTTTGACGAGAGGGGAATGCTGGCCAATAGCCAGCATCTCAAACTTGCAGTCAATAGCTCACAAATATCTATGTCGTTAACTGCAAGCTGCGGATGCTGAAATAAGTCCACCTATTGCTACTGTATTAGACTCATAACTCGATGAAGACCATGCACTGGCTGTTAAAGGACAAACAATAGATGCAGAATTATGCAGTGCATAATGTACATAATTGAGGATATGCTGATGACTCTATAGGCTTGACAAAAAATATAGGAAAGGATTTTATGGAAGCACGTCGTGCACGACTTGCACTACAAGCATGAACTTCCGCTTGAATTAAGAAATTCCCATTTAAAGAACATCAACTAATCATTCCAATAATCAGAACTGATCATTGTATCTAACTGTGATTATTTGTATTTAATTGATCAATTAACTTCCAGTCCATGGGGATCAATCAGCAATATTATTTATTTCAGAAGTTGCTTGTCATTCAAACACCGGCAACATATCACATCTTTACTGCAGGAGAGCAGCCGGCCGAGAATTCATGGGCATAAACAGTTGGGTCGAGTCCATCCCTTCTTCTTTGCTGACCACTCGGGAGTCTTGCTTCATAGAAATATTGTCCGTCTTCTTTGAGCTCCTCAATCATCAAATTCGATCTTCTTATTACTATCTTCGTCACGTTCACAGTTCAACGTCAATTTCATTCTCGCAGTTCCCAAAGCCCTTCCTCATCTTCTACCTCTTTCAACTGTAAGCACTCATTCGCTTCCACTTTCTCTCCACGTACGTCTGTGCTCTCATGAGGCAGTGAAACCATCAGCTCAAGTCAACTTCTCAAAAACGGGGCAAACGAGTTGCAAGCGGTGCCGATAAATTGGAAGGAGACGCCAGTTTTGTATCAATTAAACCCCAACGTTGCAACAAAGTTGCCATTCCTGCTTTTTCCAGCAATGAGACGAGGCAGAGAACTGGGTTCTGCAGATAATGTCGCTGTGTTGCAGCTCCAAGTAACAAACATCATCGTCTCGCTCAACTGCGACTTGTCGACTTTTTCTTGATGGATCCGCGGAGTTTGTCAGAGCCCCAAAACTGTTTGAGCTCTCATCAAGCCCCTTCATCCGTCGACCGGAAACTCGTCCTCAAAACCGAACGGTCATTGAGTAAAATTATCTACAATGCCTTATGGTAGGAGAATGACGTAGACGGATGTAATCCAGATCAACAGTTCTGGTTACATCACTAAGGAGAAATAGTATTTAGAGAATTTCGGAGTTGGAACCGGCCGAGTTTTTGGTGGACGGGTCTGCGCTAATAATTCATTGAAACGGATTTCAGACCGAACATCATTTTTACAAAACAAATCGACGACGTTTCAGCAAACAGAAAGTGGTGGGTTTGTAATGATTAACAACCTCAATGAGTGAAGGTTAATCGAAGTAAATGAATTTTGTCAGAGCTAGAGATGAAACCGCGTTCCAATTATTTTTGGAACGAAAATGTACAGAACTGTAGCCGAAATTAGCGCTATCTTTCAATTATAAGTTCCGTAGACGATGCATCATTTGACAAAGAAATCGGACGACTTCCGAAGCGTCTTAGTTTTGTTAAAAGGTGGAATGATTCAGATTCAGGTAATATCTTTACTGCGAGATCACAAACTTCACAAAGAGACCGTCGAGCATATTTTGCGGCTTGCGTCCACCGGCTAGGATCTACACAAACTTCCAAATACATTTGAGGTCTTTGGGCCTAAGGTCTAAAATCCAAACACAAAGACCACAAAAGTTTGCAAGTGTGTCGTGATCATATCCTGTGTACGCTAGCAAAAATAATGTGAGTTTCTGTGAAGTTAATGATTTCATGAGGAAGATATTACCTGGGTCCTTCCGCCTTTCAACAAGGATTTGAAGTATGGCTTCTACCCGGAGCACCAGGCGGTGCTGCGACAGATGGAGCAGAGTGGTTTCATTTCAAGTTCGAAAGCTGATACTCGGTTGCCACACAATGTGCACTTATAGGAAAAACTAGGAACGAGTAAATAATTCCTAATTCTCAAATCATTTTTATTTGGTGGTAGACTTGCTAATGGAACGGAATTTGAGAAGGTCACTGCTGGCTGCTGAATGTCCATTGGAAGCGTCTAGATTTTGTTGCATCTGTTGGTGCATGACTGTTGGCGAAAGTTGATGAACACTTTCTAGCACATTATATTTGTTACATCCTCCCATTGCCAACAAATTATAGGAATCCATAAACGTTGATATATTTCTAACGACTGTTTCATATTCACACCATATTTGAGGTTATCATGGGTTTCCTACTCACATTAACAAGCATGTTGATTAGGATTCAAGCCGCGACCGCAAGAGCATCGTGAACAACGTGCATATGCAGTGCTGTCGAACCATCTAGTCTTACCTCGTTTTGGTGATGTAGTCGCATCTCATCGAGAGGAGAACACCAGCCGGGCTTAGCAGCAGCGTAACTGTCAACTGCCGGATAATCTCGCCGACGATTCCCTCGAACACGACAGGGCCGGACCATACAGATGATGGCAGTGATTAGCACGAGCGCTAATACACCGGAAACGCTGGACAGGATGATAACTATAATCACATTCCTTCTGCCGCTCATGAACCCTCCAAACTCCGCACCAGTGCTCTGAGTTATTACGATTCGAAGAATCTGTAACAGAATATAAAATGTAGGAAACAGCTTAGCCGAGTAAAGCTGTAAATGATTGCGGAAAAGCAACGCCATTTTCATTTTTTGAAAATATCACAGATTTATTGATGGGGCAAGAAATGATATATGCCATTCATAGTATCTGCAGAATGCTTGATGATTTCTAGAATCGTCTTGCAATGTTCAGGGTGATTTAGTTAGTTTAGTACAATCGGATACCTTCGAGCAGTTTGGTGTACTGCGTAATCACGGCAATCCTCAGAAGAAACTCCAATAAAGTTTGATGGAAAAAGCAACCGTTGTTCTATTGAAGTACCACATACCGCTTTGCCGTGCAGGGATTATCAAAAACTGAACGGCGTATTCGATCAAACAGAAGCTTGCACCAAGAATTCGCTTGTCTGGAAATGCATTTATTTGCGTTCTCAAAAGCTACTACCAATGACTTCTGCATCATCTGCCTTCAGCAACATGACGTGACATGGGTGCAAACATCCATGTATTATCAAGAGGTCCACACACTATTCCTCATTCGGGAAAATTGCAGCAAAATATCAACGCCATCAGCTGCAAGATGTTCAATTTCTGATCAACCACTGTCTGATTCTTTTAATTATTCATTGCAAGCAAATTTACCATCTTCGACGAATATCAAGTAGGCATAACACTGGTATACTTCATTATTATCCTATAGCCCTAATAAAGCTATATTATCCATTTTTCAACTTACTCCCAATGCAAAAAGTTACCACCCAATTCAAGACACCATGAATATGATATACTCGTATTCATCCCTTCCCCAGATATTCGGGAGATACTGTTTATACCACCTCAAGCTTGTGTTCAAGTATTCACTACCAAGTTCATCTTCAAATCCATCTTTTTACAATCTTGATTAAAGTTTCTCTCTAAGGTTGCTGCCGCTTTATGCCCATAATGCGTGTTTTCGGGTCATGCTCAAGAACACAATCCAAAATTAGTTTTACTCTTCTAGGCAAAAAAGAACTGCAAATTATCGTAGGAGATCAGAACAACATTAATTTCATCACTTGATAATTTATGACGGCATCACGAACAGCAGTTAATATGAAATGTAATTCGAGTGCTTTACTCAGAGAATAAGAAACATAAAATGGCAAGACAGGCGCAATTAATGAATTGAGTGATCAAGTACTCATATCCATCGCTTGCACCTTAGACAGTTTTAGCCTCGTTCCATCATTTTGCTTGGAGCCTTCGTCGAGGACAGTACTTGAACCGCGTGAGACTGACGGCTTCAACAATGGCACTGTTATTCTCGCAACGCTATTTTTAAATTGGATAGCGTCAGTCTGAGGTACTTGAAAGGTAAAAAAGTTCATTGTCTCCAGAGGGGTATGGTTGGATACTTTGCTTCCGCTCTGCATTACTGAAGTCAAGTCAGTGGAGTCTAGAAAGTGCACACAAGAGAAATGGCAACATTAGATATGAAGATAATGGATTGAAAGTCTTAGTCTTCATTAACGATATTCATCTTTTTCCAAAAAACCGTAGTTTTGATTTGATCGTTTTATTAGAATAAGGACGCCTCTATAAATGAGATAGAAGCCTCGATAACGACGAGATAATGTATAGGATGATAAAAGTAAAATATCTTTTGTTTCGCAAATGCATCACAAGTGTTTGCTTGCATTTAGGCGCGAAAAGTTTCGATACATGAGATTCTGAATCCCAGTCTCAGCTTGTGGGTGCATAGGCAGGTGAGGGAAAGTCCATTATGGAAATGAGAAAGATTTATTTTTGACATTTTCCTTGTCTATAATCCAAATAAATTGTCTCCTTCATAAATCAAATTTTCTGCGTCAACTAAGAAGTGATGAAACATAACGGATGGAAGCACTGAAATATCACCAGTGTGTTCAAATAAAGAACTCGAAGAGTGCAAGCATATAATACTAGTGTGACATTGGCAAAGTACTCCATGAAGACTAGAAAATATAACGATAAAAAATCATTTCCTAACAATGCAAGTAATTCAATACTGTGGGATTAAATGACGTTGTCTATTAAAGTGCATACCATAATATAATACTTTTTCAATAAGCGAATATGTAAACAAATGGGAAGTTAGCCTATTGACTTCAGCTCTGGATGAATCACAAGGAGAAATTATGAAGCAACATTATTAGGATTACTGATTTGTGGACGTTGCACCGGTGTTATTCTACTTACTTTCCCCTGCTATCATTTTCCTGGCGGAAAGCGCAATGTAGCTCAGAATTTCCGGGAGAAGAATGCCGTATTTACTCTTTTTGTGACCCACTCTCTTTTAATAGCCCAGTTCCCAATACAAACCCCACTTAAAACCGAATAAACTGCATTAATACAGTTTTTTATCCACTCCTAGTGGTTCAGGGAGGAAATTTTCTTTAAGGGGTTCTGAAAGTTTATGTCAATTTATGTTATTAATCAGGCAATGAAACATTGTAATTCCTTATGTGCAATATAAATGGGCCTCTACATATCACATGTCACTGATCTGATCTGTTCATGAATACTTTAAAAACATGCCAATGTAGGTATGCCTATTGTAGGCCTATAATTTCGAGAGATAGAAATGTTTTTAAATTTCAACTTTTAACTAATCACTTGTTACAGATTAATGATTACTTTATTGTTTGAAAGCTATTTATTTGATCGCCACTATCATTCACGTCAATTAATCATCATTATCATTACATTACATCACTAATTACATTCACATGCACGTATGTACACTTTCCCTGAATTCCTTAGTACTTTTACATGATGTAGAAAAGTAGCCATTGTACTATAAAAGCTCATTTTTTTCAAAAACACAGGAAGAAGGATGAGATAAAATGTTTTGTTGAGGGAAGGATTATAAAAATTGCTTTGTTTATGGATAGATAAATCCCGCTCACGAGTGAAGCCGCGGTCTGCAGTCAGCGGAGCGTCACTTAAGCGATTTAAAAGCAAAAGGCAATTTAAAAGGAGATCTTAAACATTTTACAGCTACATCCTGCATCCAGTGTGTGATTTTAGTTATGTCTTCCATCATAGGGGGGGAATTCTGACATTTAGGGGGAAGTCCCCCCAAAAACAGTACTGGATAAAACACTGATTAATAGACCAGTCTGCAATTAAGACTCACCTACTGACCGCTTTATACTTAAAATAACATCGGGGTCAATGGGGAAGAGGAGAGCACGCGTACCGTGTGTCGATTGTTTTCAACTCCAATGAAGGTTTGCGGAACGTTTACAGCCAATACGCACTAAACTTCAAGCAGCATCGGTGAGCATCAGACTTAAGAACAACTCGGTATTCGATGCTCGATTGAGAGACGACATATTAAGGCAAAGGTAGACGACGTTCGATTACACTATCAACACAATTACAAGCCTCGTCATTCTTGAAATTTTCTTGTTTCAATTGTTGTTGGAAAATAATTGTTTTCGCAAATCTTTTCTATAAATTGGGTCACTGATGTAAATTTCATTTCAGCTTTAAAGCGAATGAATTTAATTATGACCCAGGCTCCATTAATAGCCCAGCTTCCTATAGTAACCCACTTCAAATTGCGATATGGAAATATAAGCCCTGGTCTTCTATTAGAGTAAGCTAAATCCGGGTAACCGCAATCTTCGGAAGTTGACTCTTAGTTTCCGTGTTACTCAATTTCCCTACTCTACATCTTGAAATGTTGTTGAGTAATTTAAGAAGATATAATACTGAGCTGAGATATCGAGGCTTGTGGCTTCTGGGCGCCTGTTAAGTTTTCACGCACATTTTCACTAACATTCATACTGATTGAAAGATTTAATCTGCAGCTTCTGGAAGAGTCCATTTGCATCTTTTCCGAGGGGAAATTAGCAATTTAGATAGGAGAGGGTGGAAAACTATGATAGCACCGGTGTCTGAAGAATCTGTTAACATCATTTGGTCATCCTGCTGCCTGAATTTTATATATACAGATTGCCATCCGTGTAGGCCAAGCGAGATCAACACAGTAGGATAGGCGGGAAAATGTGCCTATTTCTATATTACGATCATCTACTAAAGATAGGCCGAAAGTAATGAAGCATACTCGAGAAAATTTGTTTAAACTTGACTATACCCTACTTTATAATTCAGTAAAAATCAAGACATATAATCAGGAATTCCTAAGGGGGCTGTCATCAAAAATTAAGGCCGTGATCATTCCACACTCCAATAGGGTGCACCCTCTAGTGCGTTACTGGTCTATTCATGCGGTACATGGATGAATACTTCAACTTAGAGCATATATCTTTCGAGCAGATACTACAATAAAGATCGAAATTTTATTGCCATTCATAAACCACATGATATTAGTAGCCTATGTGCAAATCTTTCCCCTCACCACAAATAGCAATTGCCTATTTACATTTTTTGTGTGCTTTGCTACAGTTACTGGCATCTATCAGTCCTCACATTAATGTAATCACAGCTCGAAACTTAGGTGTGACTGTACGAGGTGAGTTATGGCTTCATTGTGACTTATAATGAAAAGCAATGGAGAACATAAGAAATAGATGCCATCAATTGTTAGCCAAAAACAACAAGAGCATTTCGACCGCCTCGGAGGCTTGAACGGTGCCGACTTATGAATTACTTTTAGTCCGGAAGTTCCTCCAACCGACAGCCAACGACATTCCCGAACGAGGTCCGACTACACTACTAAAGGATAGTACGGCCATGCACTTATTAACCACTGTGCTACGCGAACTAAACAAATGCAGTTGCAAGCCAAACTATTTCCATGAACAATTTTGTGCCGCTCATTTTGAAGAATGACCTAGTTATCAGCAGTCAACAAAAACATCGAAGATTCATTCTTAGAATATTAAAATTTCGTTCCTGATGATTATTTTTCGGAAACAAAGTTAAAATAGATATCATTTGTAAATGGATATTTTATTTTTATACTATTTATTGTAAGATCGATCTTGGAAGGCGCTGGACGTTGAAGATCTCGTCTGAATTTTAACGTCTAATTATATCGACGACCTAAAACTGGGGAAGCTTTAACCTTGTTTCCGAAAAATCATCATGATCTCCCGTCGTCTTGTCAATTACCTGATGATCATATTTCGATTTCAATATCATTTTTGCGAGCATTTCCAAAGGATTTTGAGACATCATTTCATCTCACCTTCGTATAATACATGTAATAGTTGAAGTTTTTGTTATTAGATGCAGTTTCATTTTATCGTAGAAGCTCATACAATACATATTCAGGTTTGCAGCCTGACTGAGAGAGCCCAATAGAACAAACAGATATCAAGATTACGGTTATGCATGAAGATATGAAATATGTTAAGAATGTGAAAATGTGACAATTACTAATGAGTCGACGTGATTTGACGTTAAAAAGCTCTATATTAGGCGATTTCTGCAGATCTCAAGCTGCTCTAATATCCTCTGTCTTGTAAATCTTTCATTATGAAAATCGTTGCTTAATTAATCATTTCGCACATTGATTCATGTCAGTCAGATGATCTTTTCATGCAATATCAAATGAGAAAGATGATGTTGCGATGCCGAACTAATTGAGAAATTATGCCTGTATTATTTGAAGTCTACGGTTAAATTGCTTTGATTTAAAAACTCGGCATATTTTGAGTAAATGTGTCTCTACACTAGAAGAATGATTTTCTGTTGTGATAACAGCGAGATAATCGGAGATTCCGGAATGCTACGTCAAATGCTCACCTGTGAATAGATTGTGCAATAGGTAGCACATTAAAGCGATTGTTGTTGAGTCAATTAATAAATTCACATACCTCACACTACATAATCTCCTCAATCACATGAAAAAAATTCAAATGATTCGAATTTCATTAAAGGTCTGAAATGATAATTTGAAATTTGAGATTCTCAAAAAGAGGCGGAAATTTCGGAGGTCACGAATAAAAAAGATGTATTCATTAAATACTAGCATACTTCTAATAAATTGTATTAAATCACCCCTTAATATACTCGTATAGCCAATGAAAGCCATTACCGCATTATAAGGGTTACGTACACTCCAAGTTCCATGAAAGGAGGTAAATATGAAAGAAATTACTACCAAAAGTTGAAACATGCATTTACATACTTTCATGTGTTCCCATAGAGGTCGGATTGTTAGATGTCTGTGTCATCTAGAGAGGACATGAAACATCATCATGCATTTATAACGCAAGCAATATTAATTCACAGTTTTGTCATCAGTGAATGTGCCATTTAATGTTGCAAATATTGAAAAATCTGTTTGTTGACTCATTAGAAAGAAAACTTTCGATACTTAATATTTACTTAGAATAGACTTCGTGCGAAACAACAATATACAGCAACATCTCTCATTGACGTTGTTTCATCGCATCAAAGAATTATAATTGAGATGATATCCTGCAATGTTAATTGTGGACAATTAGTCATGTTAAGTCTAGCGAATAGAGCAGAAAATTCTAGTTAAATTGGTAAACGTCAATTGATGTATGAGTGTGTTTTATAGCATGAGCTAAGTGAACATGAAAGATAATTCTTTCACGGCAATTATCACTTTTGAAAATCAATGACATGGCAGACCATTAAAGATGAGATCACAAAATCGCCAGTAAAATTCTTTAGAGGCATGCTGAAATATCACTCTGCTCAGGACCACTTGCAATGGATTATGAAAATCAATCACGAAAAAATGTGAACGAGTATCTGTGGTCACAAAATCAGTTTTAATCACGTTATTTCATGCTGTCAACCGGTTCTGTTGGGGTCTAATTTCATTCATATTCAAACAGATGACATCTCTCAAGTGGATCCCACGCTGCGTCAAATATTTAGGTTACACGGCATTTCGATCAGAAGTTATCTTAAAATAAAGACAAAGACATCCTGAACTAGACCCTCTCAAGAGTCCAGACTGGTGCCATCATAGTTATCCATTGTCCTCGCCAGACTTAGTGAAGACAATTGCATAGACATCTGATCTCTACGGCTTGTACGCATGTACTCGATAAACTGATTCAATTTATGTGGATTTATGTTTGAGTGAGCAATGACGCATTAGATTTCACAAGGAAAACCAATGAATCATTCAAATCCTATTAGCCACAATTCTCAAGGTTGATTACTTGAATATCCTAATTTCAAATAAGAAAGCCGAGCTATGAACATACTCGAGGTTACTAGGGTCATCCACATCTCACTGGTTATGCTGACAATAATCGAATATTTCACCCCGGAGTCTGACAAACCACGTTCTTGAAGCATTTCAAAACGCATCCTCCGCTAATCGGTCTGTTGAATCCCCGACAGTCTGTCACTTTTAATCACAATATTGCATTTAAAAGCCTGTCTCTATTAGCATACTTCCAGAATGAGCACTGTGGTCATTGAAGCAAATCTATACGACGAACTGTTTGCTCAAAGCGTATCTTGAAAAGAAGACATCCTTCTTGCGTGTCAAAGTGAACTGTGGCACAGGGAGGCGGACCCCGAAGGACCAAGCAGAGCGCTTTCTGCGCCTACGTCAAGATAAATTACTGTCGAATTTATACTTCTTCCTGACTAACCAGAATGGAATGCGCCAAAATGATGGATTGGCAAATTATTATTAAATTAATGACGAGCGAAAGAACTCACGAACAAAACAAAGGTAATATGGGTGGCATCATTTACTCTGTGGAATATGTTATACAAAGTGTATTTTTGCATGCTTGTATATTGCTTGATTACACATGTAAGTACTAGAGTGATTGGTGCACGACATACGCAATGAGTCTTTTTTTCTGGTTGCATGCAATCAATGTCAGAAAGGACAATTCTAGCAGATTTTTTGATTAATGTCCGCCACAGTAACCGATATCAATTATTCAAGAGTTACGTAATAATTCGATGCATCTACATGTGAATTTGAGATACAAAGGCAGGGTGAACCGAAGTTCGCGGCTGAGACGAGTTCGCACCTCCCTCACTAGGCCAATCCGGTGTATTTTATTGACTAAACAGTCATCATTCTCTTTAAATATATTCAGCATGCCACGACATACCTTGGTTGTCAAAGATGTAAGTACAAATGCATTAAAAAATATGAGTTTGTATAGATCTGAGATAATAAGCGTAAAACACCTTAAAGCAAATATACATATTCACAGGACTACTATCTATATCTTCACGCAAAATTTGAAAGAATGGGATGATGCTAAGTATACCGAAAATGAATGAAATTAATTCATTAGAGAAACAAAAAGAAAAGAGAACTGTAAATGAAGACTGCTGTCATGGTACTACTCCATTCCACACAAGCATATTTAAAGTCATTTAAAAGCTCCAAACTAAAATGAATAGCGTTAGAAAAATACGCTTTCTACAGAGTTAAATTTGAAGTATCAGCATCTTTTTTTAAAAATGCGTTTTTCTATAGCATTCTATCAATGTCTGTTTTCTATCCTACATACTTAACTACTACTTTTATTGATAAGATAAATAATTATCCACTTCGCAAATCGGTCGCAACAGATCCAACATACGGAAAACGTGCATGTCTTCGATATACACTCATGAAGACGGTTTCAAGCATTTTTTCAAATATATCTTTCACTTCAAATGACTTATCTTAACTTTTTGCAGCTTGCGATTATCGCCACGGTTCTTCTAATGACGATGATAGCAAATAGAGATATTTGACTATAAATATTGATAAAATAATGATACCTGCAAGTCAGCTGGTAAATCATTTCATATATAAGGATCCTACTTGAGTGCAGGTTACATGCTTTTCCATAGGTGGCATGCTGATTCTATTCGTAAAATATAAAGCAAGTTCTAATTTGATTGCAATAATATTTTTATTTTATTTCTGTTTCCCCTTTATAGACTTAATGACATCGACTGCTCGTAAAATAGTTCTTGAACGACACATTTTCTATCAAGTTGCTCGAGACAGTTTCACAAAAAGTCAAAGTATGTTTCATGACTTTTTCCATTAATGATGTAGAACTAATCTTTTGAAGAACTTTTCTGGCAATTGCACCAATCTCGTTCTCTTGATTTGGCAAGTGATTCTGTGAAACATCAATAGAGGTTAGCTTTTTCAGTTTTCTTTCAAATGACGCTTGCATTTGAAAGTGAAACAAGACAGACTTTTCAATTAAGGATTTCGAAATGATTATCGTGTAACTAGCTAGTATGAAACTTAAAATCTGTTATTGAAGGTTTCATCAGCTGCTCTGACAATCGATCGGTTTTGTAGAATGTCATTGAGATTCATTATTAGTTTTCTTTATGACATGTTTTCCGCCGCTAATCTTTTTGTGGATGCACATGCATGTATTTCAGCTAATCAGAACATAGACTACTCTTCATAATCCCCACCATCAAGCCCACTCTTCTAAAGTAAGTATGTACATGTCCATGTATGAGATTGAGCATCTTTGATTTATGTGAATTTAATCCTTGGATATTAGTTATTCTGAATTGATCATTTAATCATTTTTACACGAAGTAACTGCGACCGCAACAGAAATTTATTGTTATTTCGTTGCTATCTAAAATCAAAGCAATTCGATGCAAAAGACTATAGCCATTCAAAAGTCGCAGAACCTTCGGTCGTTTAAGTTATTTCCTGATCAATGTTCAAAGATTTGGCAATGCTGACTAACTCATAAATCTTTGACAAAATTAATGGCCCTTAACATTAGGGTATTCGGGATGACAGGGAATTCCAAAACTGGTCGACTTGCGGACGGAGTATGCGGTGGCTGAAGTATTTGTAATCGGAAGACTTTGCGGTGACTGACATGGTTGTCATTGCAACCGCCCGAAGAGCGGTGGATGACGTCATTGTAACAGATAGACTGCGGTGGATGACGTTATTGTAGCCGACAGACCGGTCTTCGAATTTAAGGCAAGAACCAGACCGACGGTCGGTTCTAACCTGCTGTTCTGTTCAATCCTCACGCTTGAAATCGAGTATGAGCGATAAAATTTCCTTCTAAGCTAGACCGCAGGGCTATCTGCACTTAATCCGCCCTCAATATTTCTCTAACCGTACAACTGCGTACCATCCCACATCCAGACAAATGTGTATGTTCTGTAGAATTTCTGCTGACGTCGGTGAAGATCGATGAATTGGCTACTGCTTGAGAATTTAAATTGAGTAAGCGTAGACCGCTCTCGCAGACTTTCCTCTCAGAATCGTCAAAATCGGCTTTATAAAGAATAAAACAGCCTCATGAATGACCACATAGTCGGAGTCTGACCATTCACCGGAATGAAAGATGGATTGCCAACCATCATTTGGCGAAGGTGACAGACGGTTGTTAAGGATGAGAAAGCGTCAAGTTCCTGCTCAATCTCTCCCCAGAGAAATGCCACAAATATTGGCCTCAATTCAGGCAATTTTCACACCGTACCATTACCGCGTCCGCTTACAGACAAATACTCCATTCTATCACCGACATGAGCCTGCGAGATTGAAGCTACACATAAATATTTCAGCCTCAGTTCGACATTATTGGAGCTGGGACAAGCACGAGACGGCAGCGCAGCTCGTCAACCCTTTCCCTTAACAGCAGTCCCCAAACCTCATCTTCTGTGCGCCCATTCTGCTCTGATCCCCTAGAGCAAAAGGATTCAATTTAATTTTGGGTTTCGAAATTAGTTCTCGACACTTTGTCCCCTCGACCCCTTGATGAGGATCGCTTGGCATTTCAAATTTCTCGCGGTCTCAAGGTGGAGATGGTAAGAAAATGAAAATAAGAATGACAGGGGAGGAAATAAATGGATAAACTGGAAACTGATCAATAGGTTTAGGATTGCTTTTTGCTGTACACTTGCATATCATGTATGAAGAATAATTAAGCATTGAATTGCATCCTCAGTTAAAAGAAATGAACAGACATGAATAGCTGCCATTTCATCCAATACCAGGAATCATCAGCCGGCCTACCGCAATTCGTAATCCTCAACATTAACTCAATTAAACCCGAGATAAATTTGAAGCATGCATTTTGCCTATTAATAGTGAATTTCTTAGAATATTCATTAAACTTCTCAACGTACTACTTCTGTCTTAATAAGTGCACCAATGATAATCAATTAATGTTGCAATTTGGAGATGCAAAGCAAATAGACGTCTATTTCTACATTATATTCATTTCATTATACATTATTGAATGTTTCTTTTATACTGACGTTGAAGAAATATCAGCATTGGAAAGCAGAATTTAATTGTTAACAGACGAATCTCGCTTAATATGCTAGTTGTGAATCTTAAATGTTTTGAGTTTAAACTTAAGACATAAATCGCTTTCGCATCAATTTGTAATTTGATTTATTCCGTATTTATAACGCAGGAGCTCACGGCAACTGCTACGAAGGCTCCACTGTCAGTTCTCAATTTGCTCATGGCTGTCACCTATAGTTCTCCGCCACATTCAATATCAGGAATTGTCAGCAGGCCCAGTTCATAATCCTCAATATCAACCAACACTGTCCCTATTTCATATGCAGTCAACTAAAGGTAAAATTGAGCTGTGCGCTGGCATTTTGCATGTGAATTTCCTCTGGGTATTTGTAAAGTAATAACGTAACGAGCTACTGACTTTCGGCCTAAGTTATTCAAATTATTCAATTATCACCCGAAAAATTTGCCCTATATGCTAGCCACGCATCTCACACTTGCATTGTTCTATGTTTTTTAAAATAAGCATCTTGCAAACATTATGCCTGATGAAAAAGTCGAATGCCTTATCTAAAAATTCCCTTTTCATCTCAGAAAAATAATATTTCTTGATATTTTCAACTCCTTATTCACTCAAAACACAACAATGCTTCATGTAAAAAATTTTGACTTACAAGGTGTAATTTACATAAATATAAATAGTAATTATGTTAAGTTGGGAAGAACCAAGTTTTATTCGATATTCAAAATATAAAATGTGCAATATATTTCGATCAGCACTTGCTGATCATCTTCAGGCAAGTGAATCATTCAAAGTAACTCAAAAATTTTTCAAAGATGGTGATGTATAAACATAGAAATGAAAGGTATACCCTGTACCAGTAGCTAGAGCAAATTTGATAGCTCTGATCTGACTGACATAGAACAATTGGAACAGGTAGTATTGGGTTACAATTTACCAGTAGTAGAATGGAATAACTCTAACCTGACTAGAAACACACACAAAGAAAAACTAAAATCAAATAAAAAGGAAATCACTAAACTGCTCAAGTTCACTCCTGTTGTTAATTTGAGGTTTTAATTGTTTGATGTAGTAGTTGGTTCTTCCCAACTTAACATAATCATGTCAAACCAAGGCATTTTCACAACATAAATAGTAATGCTCAGTGAGCGATGTACCATGAAATATTAGAAGAGGGCAAAACGATCTTTTAAAACGACGAGATTTTAGAAGCTCACTCACTTGTCCTCTCACTCAACTCACTCACTCACTTGTCCACTCGCTCACTCATTTCAAAGAATGAAATGTATCAGTAAATAATCTTAAAATTATAGCTGGCATAGTACAGTCGCTGACAATTGGTATTCACTGACCTTAGTTATGTATGTTGTCTCTTTAGTTCCGCTGCAGTCATCAGAATGTGGTTTGCAGCAGGTGCATTATGTTCGATTAAAATAAGCGCTCCTTTTTTAGTGAAGATTAGAAAATTTACTTAATTAGATATTAAAATGAAACCTACTGAATTATGTTATCAAAGCTTCTCAAATAGACAGCGAAGACACTTTTACGGAGTTATACGTAGAAACTGACTTTTTCCTCGACAATTGATCTATAATGACCTTGTCATCAATGAAGTGCATTTTAGTTAATTCCTTCTTAAACTACCCTTTCTAATGAGAAAACTCTTTCGGTGAGATACAAGATTTGTAATATAAGGACGATAGGTCCCTGTTTATGATGTTGAATTGTAGAAATGATTTCCATCTTGATAAAAGATGATAGAAGGCAGGTAGAGATGAGAAGTATCAGATAACACGGAGTTTGACAAGTAATTATCTCTTCATCGGTTATTAAAAAGTCAGTCCATCAGGAAAATGAAAAACAGAGACTGAATTCTACAGCAAGAAAATTTTGTTTCCAATCGATAGAAAATAAAGCTGAGATGAGGTACAAATATTTGCTTATCTCATTCTTACCCAATTTAGAGTACCCAATTTAAGCATCTAATTCCATGATAATTAGTGAATTTATTTCAAAAATTTGCTTATGATGTCATTAATTAAATAAGTCTTTGATCGCTCTACATGAATACATATCAAACAATTGATAGAGACCCTGCCGCTTCTTCTGGAAGTACTCAAATTTATTGGCTCAAATATTGCATTAGCATACTCTTGCAACCTTCAATAACCTGTACCAAAAGCTTCTTAACAAACGGTGTGAATAAAAGAACCAAAATAAATCAAGAAACTCTAAAACTCTACTGTCTAGCTCCTAAAAACATTTTCTTAAAATGAACCAATTTTCTGACCACCAATTGATCATAGAAATCTTGCTGAGAAAAATGCAGCGATACAATTGACTGACATTTCTCCCTAGCTTTCATAGTCTGGACTATTTCCATAATCTTCGAAAGCAACGCTTATGCTGCAATGTTGTCGATACTCACGCCGATTACGATTTTACAATTTTTATCATTTTATTTGCTTTATATCACTTTATATTTATGTTTATATTATTGCTATTTTTATATATTTTGTCATTATTATATCAAATATTATCATTTAGGATTTAATACTTTTCAAATATTATTGTAACATTCACCATGCTATTCACTTCGTAGTATACATGTATCCTAGTTTTTTATCCACATTCGTATATGTTACGAATCAGACTTACGGATCAATTAGTCTTCGCAATATTAAAAATCATTTAACTCTTCACATTCTAATCATTATTTAAATGATTGATGTTGGATATAACCATGTGTTTTCGGACGAATTTTGCGACCCAGTGAAATTCACTCCGGAATTTTGGATTTTTCTGGAAGAATCTCATGCATTATCGCTATAGCTTTTATAATTCTATTATAAATTAATTAATTAACATTTATACATGGTAAAGTGGATATGTAGCTCGAAGCTAAGTGACAGAAAGCGAAGTGACGACTTGAGGGAAATGCTTAGCATCGAAGCAATGTCCGATTTCATCGTACTAAATCGACTCAGATGCTTTGTCCACGTGATGCGAAAAGAGACTGAAGACTGCGTCCGACAAGTGTTGACATGGAAAGTAGAGGGAAGAAGAAGAAAAGATCGACCTCGGAAAACATGGAGTGACTTTGTTGCCGCTGATCTCAAGCAGAATGGTCTCAAGCCGGATGACAATCAATGATCGTCAACGCTGGCGCTCTGCGATCCACAGCATTGGAAAAAATCGTCCAACCCTACGAAGTCGGAGAAAACGGACGTTAAACGCATAAACTATAAACTAAACTAAACATGTACAAAAATGCAATAAATGCATTTTTGCAGTAATACCCAAAGCGTGGTCTTAAACACTCCAGCTGCAAGCATGATAATTGTTTAATTCGTTCAAGACTGAAAAGCATGAAGTAATTCCAAATGACAGTTTGCAGATACGGAAGTAGTAGTGGTAGTGTTGTTTATTTATAAATGAAAAACATGCGATACAAGTAGTTGAAAGTAGGAATGGTACAAATACACAAAAATCAAGGATTTTGAAAGAATTTCACTTTAAATTCACTGTCAAACACAGTTTGTGGAATTCACTGCTTTAGTAATGAAAGGGAAAAAGGAACATGATCTAACATTTGTGCGCGTGTAAAATGATTGGTACTTCTTCGTGCGTGGTAACGTGGTCGGGGTCATAGGGAAAAGAACATGAAAAGGATTGTCACAAGCTTGTTGAAAAAGTTTCTTCGATGAGCGCAGTCTTCTCGCCGCTAAAGAGTCTGGGATGCATTGACACCAGCGATTGCTATCATCGAAGAAAATGATTCTATGCGCCCTCTTATCCATCCGCTCCAGTTGTTGGGAGTGCTTTTTATTTATGCCACAGAAGCACGGACTTGCGTATTCCATAATAGATCGGATATACGAGGTATATATGTTGTGAAGCTCCTCCTTGGAGACATGCGGTCTCAGCAGGCGTAGAGCATGCAGTCTTGAAGCGGATTTAGATCGAACTGATTCGATATGCTGCCCAAACCCTAGATTCCTGTCTATTCTCACGCCAAGGATCTTCATGTGATCTACAACCTGAGGATCATCAATATTCGATATCTGCTGGAATCGTCCACAATACATAATTTTAGTTTTTAGAGTATTCAGTCGAAGTTCTTTCTCATTACACCAACTTTCAATATTCGATATTTCGTCAGAGATTCTCTTTTTGATGTCGACGCACTTCGGAAGTGGAATGATAAGATAAATATCGTCTGCGTATTTGACGACATGAGTATCAACATAGGCGGGAACAAAGTCGTTAGTGAAGACACAAAACAAATATGGGCCAATAACTGAACCCTGAATAACACCGGACGTAATATTATACGGAGCACTTAGTAGAGATTCAATTCGAACAACGTTCGTACGCTCCCGAAGATAGCTGCTCAGCCACAAAATAAATCCTGAAGGGAAATTGCTCCTTTGAAGCTTTTGTAGGAGTATAGGATGTGACACGTAATCGAAAGCTTTTGATAGATCTACGCTAATTATAGCTGCCCCGAGGAGTGATGGATTGTCATAGAATCGAGTAGCATGGTCATGCAAATCTATCAAGGCCGTAGCCGTAGATACTGTGTACACTACTAAGTACATACTGTGTGCTAGGAAGGCCCATATACGCATTTATCTATTCACGCAAAGTTCACAAGACTTGTATTTCCTTGAGCTGCGTGCAAGAATGGATTTTTCAAATTTATTATTGCACATTTCCTTAACAGAAAATTATCGGTTGACAGGTGGAGGTGTAGGTTGGGTGTAGTGGGATATAGTTCTATTTACTGCACATTCTGAAGTATCTGCATGCTTATACGAAATATTCATTCCCAGGAAAAGACATAAGAAATAAATTGTTTATCGAAAGTTGACTAAGTTGGTGCATGAACATAGAAACTGATAGCAATAAACCCTATAGAATGGAAGTCAAGTTACATGCAATGCACAACAGTGGCACAAAAATCGCACGCATTTTCACTTAGATACACTTGTCAACGGCTGAATCATTGGGCTAGAATTAGTCATATGCGTAATTCTGAGCTTTTCATTGGTGGTTCATGCCACAACTTAGTTCCCCCGGATGCGCAGCGACCTTGAGTCAATGACAATTCTAGTCAACTTGAGATAAACAACTTATTTCTATGTGCATTCGAATGACCAATGAAAAGCTTCTTATAATTACGCACGCGACGGATTCCAAACCAATGATGCAGTCGTTGGCAAATCTATCGAAGTGAAAATGCGTGTGTTTTTTGTCATTATTGTGCATTGCATGAAGCTCCGGTTCATTGTTGTCAATTTATTGTTGCTAATTGTTATGGATTTATTGTCAATTTTCTATGCGAAAAAAATAACTTTCACATCTAAATGGAAGTGGAAGATTTTGATGAGTCCTGACTTGTGACTTTCACTTCGCAATTCAATGAGCTAAATTTTATAAACCGACAAAGCGCTCAAGCTTTTCTCTTTCTCGTGCGTATTTAAGCTCTTTCCCAAGATGAAACCCTCATTGCTTCGATATTTGCGCGTACAATATCAGTTCATTCAACTGTTATTATATCAGCCTCTTTGAGGAATCTGATGGATGAAGACATTCAGATTCTTAGCTGTTGAGAGAAATGGAAGAGAATAATTCAAATTCAACTATGGACTTCGAGAATTGATTAGCGAAATATGCGGAAAGAAAAAAGATGAAAACCGAGAATGCGAGAAATGTTGCTTTCAAATTTACGAGAAAAAAATTTAGGCGGTGACTTCAAAGTTCCTTTTTCATACTTTGTGCTTCTCCCACGAAGTTTAGCCGTTGCATTCTGTAAAATTCGACCATTGCTGCAGTTGCGTCGTTTTCTTCGAGGCGGTCGCGTCTTAGGTGTCTTCTTTGCGAGCTCATTCCCTCATTCCGCCAACATTCCGAAGTCAGGCAATAAAGCAGACGAATCCCTTCAACATAATGTGCCGGTCGGCATTATTAAGGTGATGTCTTCAGTGTGCTATTGTTCAATTGAAACCAATAAGACGCCTCAATTGAGAGATCAGGCGCGAACCGAAACGATCGATTCGTGAGGGCGGAAAACATAATTTGAAAACCAAAGGGCATTCTTTCAGATAACGCAAAATTCAAAGGTTACACAAACTCATATTGCACTAAGAAAGTATATTTTATTGACATCTTCGTTGTGTCATTCACACGCAAAGACGACTAGAACTTAAATTTAAAGTTGGTGTCACGCTGTCCTAGCTGTCATTGACTGCTATTCCGCCGGTGATGACTTGCATGTACATGAATTAAATTACCTTTTGTATTCAAATAACAATATAACAGCTATTGACCTGAATATTTCCGGTCACCGGGTTAGCTGCCTTTCGGGTCAACGGCTCCCGGGGTCACACAGCTTCGTTAAAAAAATGAATGAAAGCGGCACAACAAACAAACGACTTGAAAAATGAGGAATTACTTAAGCGTACTTTCATAGTCCCCGACAATCTTTATAGGAAACTCTCCACGATTTATCAAATCTCAACAAATGTAACTACCACGAGATATGTTTCGGCCTTTTGGGTCTCATCAGTCATGGGTGGAATTGAACCGGCGACGTTGGAGCTAGAGGACCTGCAAGTATACCCTCTCTCCACAAAGCTACCGAAACATTGTTCAGTGCGTGAATCAGCCAGGAAGGCAGTGCTTTAACGCAGGCACATTGACGGCGGATTGCATTCTGCAATCACTTAACACCGCATCCGAGATTGAGGCGCTTCAGAATATTATATAATTTATCTACGATATCCATTGATAATTATCCACGATTTAACATGCATTTTGAACTTGTCTCTATACTTCACACGCTACACAATTTCACGAATGATCCAAAATATCTTGTAACGCAATTATCTGAGGAACTTCAGCATTGAAACAATTTTCGATTATAAGTTTCTTAATTTGTTTATTGACAAGCGTTTGAAAGCAAATAATTTGCACTTATTGACATATGCTCCAGCAAAAGCACGGCTAGCGAGTACTAGATAAACGTGTAAGGCTCGTTCAGAGGCAGAATAAAACAAATTCGAATTTCGATAGAGAAGAATTTTTGCTTTGATGTTGCAATCACGATTTGCAGCTACATATACACGTATAATTTTGAACGGGGCCAGTCTGTTTCTGGAGGCAATCTCACTTTGATGCATTGGTAAAGATTGAATAGACTGTTTAAGTAGAGCATATTTTATCAATTAAATTAAAAGCGATTTTTAGCCGAAATCTAAGATTGAAATTGATGGTGATGCATAAAGAAAACATTAACTTTATATAATTACGCTACAATTACTTCTGAAACTAAAAGAATGTGAATCTGTAATATATGTATATTCTATAAATAAAAAGCGCACAGAATGCCTTCGAAGTCATAATAAAGTTTATTGAAATTAGGATGTATTGAATTAGTAATTAGGAATTATTGAAATTATATGTATATATATATAAATTTATATCAATGATATTAAAGGATTAGATAATCCTGTAATTACCCCTCAGTTTTTATGGCAAATATGTACATTATGTGCTGTAATGTGCAACTCTCTTTTCATGGAAGCCTACATCAAGTTCGTATTCTCCACCTAGGAAAATAATTATCTACTTCGTGGAACTTATTAATCTATGGGCAAAGAGAACTTTACAACATCATGCATTACAGGACTAAACGGATAAACACCTTGAAAACGATGTCATGTCATGGACACAAGGTTATGATGCGCAGCAGCTAAAGATAATGCTAGCCACCAGTACCGGTACATTTTCTATGCACTTTATAAAGATTTGCGATTATTATCATAATCAATCTAAATAAGCATAAAACGTGATTTTGATAAAAATATCTAAAACTAATGCATACATCAGAAATTTAATTCTTGCTAATACCTGGCAACACTGACCTTGATCGGCACGCAATTTTTCATTTTAAGTAAGTACGTCATCACATAGAGGGTCTCCTGCCTAATTCTCGTAACTCGAACAGAAGCGAAAATCAGATTTCTATGATTCACCTACAAAAAAAGTCAAAAAATGAAGGGAACAGCATGAAAGCAACTTGTTGCTAATGCGTGTTTAATCTCAGAAACTTCCGCGTACACTGAACTATATTTGCATCTTTTGTCAGTGAGTGCAGACACCCCACTGCTGTAGAATGTCAATGAAAGATGAAATTCTAAATGTAAAATGTACATGTTGTTGAGTGCCACTCACTGGGCCAACACAAGCAGAATTATTTAGCTTTCAGTGCAAATAGAGTGTTTGTCTCCTACCCTTCACTTATTTAAGTACTAATTATATTACATACATAGCATTGATGTTATTAATATATATTATTATTTTCAATATTATTAATAATATTGTATTCTTTATATTTACGAACAAATTATGATATTTTTGTTCGTTAAGCAACTGAAGATTGAGAAAGCGATCGTGCCTATGATTCATCGTTTTCTCTTTTAGGATTTTCTATTTCACTATATCACTGTGACTTTCTTTACATTTCTCGTCTATAATAGAATTTCAACAATCTTTATGAATTTTCTTCATTTTACTTTATTGTAGAATATCAGAAGCTTCATATTGAACCAAGATTTAAGTTGAAAAACGCAAGACTATCCAACTTGGAATATAAGACTACAATCTTGCACTGTCTAAAAAATATGTTCTTTCAAAAATAGCTGAAGTTTGACTACGCTAAGTTCTCTTCCTTAACGTTGCAGGTGACTGATTGGGACATGCCTTGCTAATGAATAACGTAAATGCCAATTCACCTTCACGTTATCTTTAGCCCATCTCTCGCCGAACTGAAAAACGTTCAATTCGAATAAATACCTTCTACATAACGAAAGAAGCTTTTGGACATCAACATATGAAGAGAGCAGACCACTTACACAGGAACGCTAATTTCTTAAATACAAGATGAGTAAAATGAGTAAGATGAGCAAACATGTATGTTAGGGAATTTATTAGATGCTTGAGGGCCTGTTACTTCTTTTCGCATGCATGTACCGAGTAAGTAGATATATAGGTGGATAGATAGACGGAAAGTTAGTAGTGAGCAAGCGAGAGAGAAAGAGAGAGAACAGGAGAAGGAGAGAAAATCGAGATGTTAAGTACATGACTGATAGACACTTAGGAAGAAATTATTGCTGATTTCATAGACATTTTATCACTTAAACGCTTCAAATTATTTTAGAACTATAACGGGCACGACATATCAAATGAATCTCATGATCATATCTTGATAGCTCGAATGTCATGCGACCGTGAGCATATTCATATCTTGCTTGCGTGACTGATGGGTCAGCATGCGAACCCATGACCTGTAGCATTTCCTTGGCATGGCGCTTATTAGCGAATACAATACAATCTTCTACATCACACACCTTGATGACATCATCGCCGCTAATTAACTTCTCCAAGACATTTATTTTCTGTCATTTTAAAACTCAGTTCTATATTCTTAATTTCTTCAGCAGCTTTATGAGGCAGACTTCTAAGATTACCTCGGGACATCAAGTGCAGGCGACTGTGTAGTTGCAGGCGGGAAGCGATCCATCTTAGAATACAAGGGATTCTTAGACCTAATTAACTTTATAGCAAGGAAGAGGCTTGATGACAACAGATCCATCCATGTATTAGAAAAGTCTTGACAGCCATTGAAGTTCAAAAATCAAAGCGTTTGAAGACATAAGAACAACGTGTAATTACCTCGTCACAAACAAACGCCTTCAGGATAGATGTAACAGAATTTGATTAATTTGTGCTATTTTTTTCTACAACCAAATCTATTTTCAAAGCATCAGCTACATGGGGGCGAAGGGCGGCATTTGCTTTCTGTCTATGATATTATCGATTTCTTATATCGCAGCCTGTAAAGAGAACTTTTGCATTTCACTTCTGCAATAAAGATGTTACATAAAACACAGGGACAGCATCAAATGATAGCAGATATTACATGTACATATGAATTCGCAGCGAGGGTGATGTTATTAACGAAGTTAGGAACGGGGAAAAGTGCATGAATGTAAGGTTTTAGTCAAGGATGGTTGTTTCCAAAACTGTTATACTCAAACCGACGTTATGAGCTAAAGTCATTTGACAGTTTCGCAAGCCCTTTTAAGTTTGTGAAAGGAATTTACAAACGTAGATGACCGGTCTCTTGGAGGTCATTTTATAGCAAAATCAGGCAAGGTAAGAAGACTGACCAAAATTGGGTCCAAAAGTGATCAAATTCAAGTAATAATCACGTGCGGCTCCTTAGCGTCCAGCTCATTTTTAGAGCTACCATCACCGCTGTTGCCACCAACGGCTAGAACAGTGGTTCTCAAATTGACGACAAGATCTACCAGTAAGTGTAAGACGTGATAAAGGCAGTGAATTTCACTAAAATCAACGCACTGAACTCTCGCATGTTCATCGAGTTGCAAGAAAGCGATTCCAAAATTGAAACTTTATTGTTGCACTCACACGTGAGGCGGCTGCATATCGAAAGTTAAGGTATTGAAAAGAGATTTCTTACTACGAAAAGAAATACACGAATTTCTGCAGGATAGTAAGCCTAGAATGCGCGAAAAATTCTCTTAAATAATCATTTTCTGATGCGCCTGTGATTTTTGGTGAACATATTCGAACCCGTGGATTCTGTTAATCTGGCGCTGCAGGGAATAAAGGTCACTGTTCTCCGCTCTCATGAAAAAATGACTGCTTTCAAAATGAACCTCTCACCTTGGCATTCGAAGTTAGACAAAAAGAACTTTTACGCCATTTCCAGTTCTGAACACATTCATCGATGAGAACGAAATTTCCGTCGATAACGATATTCTTGAGGTGATGAAACACCACGTTTCAATTCTAACCGAAGAAATTTCTCGGTACTTTCCCGATCTACATGAATTTGAAAAATACCATCGTTTCATCAAGAACCCGTTTGCACTCACCCGCAGTGATCTACCTTCAGAGGAAGACTACATTCAAGAAAAGTTTATCGACTTGGTACATGATGAGGGTGCAAAGCTTGTTTTTCGTGAAATGTGTCGCAGTGACTTTGTGATTGACATGGCTCAATACTGTCCCGATGTCGGAAAGATGGCTCTTAAAGTGCTGATTCCATTTTCAACCACACATGAGTTTGAGAGAGCGCTTTCAACTCTACTTGCGATGAAAACAAAATCTCGAACTCGAAGCAGACTAGATGTGACTCATGATATGAAAATTGCACTATCCAAAACACAGCTCAATGTAGAAGAACTGCTGGAGACAAAGCAGATGCACCCATCTCATTGAACTGACTGTAAAATTGATGAATGTTTTGATTTATCGATTTGGAATAAACTATTGTTCACCAAATAATAGTTTTGTCTCACATCCCTAATGCTAGCGGGGACAGCGAATCATTAAGAAATAGAATATTAATATAAGAGACCGCCAACTAATAATTTTTGAAAAGTTTGAGAACCACTGCGCTAGAAGGTGCAGGTTGATGAGGTCCGCCTGCAAATTTACTTTTTCCTTGAATTTAGCCCATCACTTTGACTGATTTTGCTACTTGCAAACGCATCAGTCACTTTATTACAATTATTTTATCATAATCAGCTGAAAACTGAAAAGCTGAAAAGTAGCGTTTACAGAATGGGTTTGTTCGTTTGCTGCAGCACCAATCCACAAAAGATAAATTATAAAATAAAGATAAAGATGGGATTTCCCTTGGGTATAGATCCATTCAACTTTGATATCGTAATTGGTAATCATAAATAAGAGTAGTGAAAATAATTCATTTTCACTGCATTCTCACTGTTCTCAAATTTTGACAATCTGTATTTCAGAATGAACATAAAGTAATGGTAAGTGGTTCATGCGAATATACAAAGCAGAACCGTTATATGAATTATGATCTGCAATGTGAAAGAAAAATAAATTATATCATAGACTTAATATTTAGACTTTTATAACGACAATGTCAATTGGTGAATGACGTGTCCCATCGCTCTCCGTCACAAAGTGTGGAATTTTGGTGGTTCTTTGGTATCAAGGTGCCGTTTTCTTTCGAATTTTGAATCGTCGTCATTGTTGTGTTGCGCTACGTTGTCCTGTGCTCTCATCCGTCGACATCCTTTCACCGTTCATTCATAATTTGAGGATTATCGTCGTATGATTACTTTTCTCATTTCCATTTGTGTGTCTGACTGTCCTACAATTGTGACCTTGAGAATCAGCGTATCAGACCATCCATGAACAAGAATTTTGTACTTTCTGATCGATTGAAGCTTCTTCGGTTAAAGCAACAAGTTGTGCGATAGTGTATCGGTAGCAACTCGAAGTTGTTTGTTAACGGTTCAAGGTTCGATTCCGTGTCTAGGCACATACATAAGTTTTTCAGTTTTTTTATTGAGATTACTAAACTACAATGGACAATTACACGACAATAGAAAACATCAAGCCCCTTCTTGATAGTATCAAGAATGACATTGTATGCTCTCTCAAAGCGGAAATAAAGGAGCTCAAGAACACTATAGCCACTCTCACAGAGTAGATCATTTGGAGCAGAACTACCAGTCGGTGAAAGATGACTGTTGCAATCTGAAACAGAATTCTAACAAGCTCCGTGAGGAGTTGTCGCAATTTTTGGCGACAGATTATAAAATGGTTTGCTCCAAGAATTACAACAACGTGTTTCGAGAAGGAAAATGTTGTGATTGTCGGAATTCCTGAGGCTACTGAGGGTAGTATTGATGATCGCCGTAAGAAGGACTCAGACTTTGTTCACAGTATCTGTCAAACGCTGGAAATCGAAAGGCCAGTGATCAAACAGGTGCAGAGAATCGGTAAAATCAGAAATGGCCGGCCACGATTATTAAGAGTCAAATGTGATCATGCGACTAAGGAAAATTTGCTTCGAAAATCAAAACAACTGAAGAATGAGGATCCATCAATGCGTCGTATCTACATCAATATGGACCGCACATTGTTGCAGCAGCAACAATTTCGTGAGGAAAGAAAAGAAAGGATCAGGCATTTCTCTGCCAATGACAGAGCTGACATCAATCTACAAACTTTTTGAGCAATGATTTTAATAGATCGATCAACTTTTATCCAGTTTCAACAAAAACTATTCAAAAGTCACAGCAACCCACCATCCTATTGGCTAACTGTCGCTCTGTTGTCTCAAAGTTGGATGAAATACGAAGTACATTATTCTTAAAGGACATTGATATATTCACTGCAACGGAGTCTTGGTTAAGGGATGATGTACATGATTCCCAATTTTCGTCGATTGATGGATATTCCTGCTACCGTGCTGACCGACGCAGGAGAATTGGAGGTGGAGTCGCGGTTTGGATCAAATCGTCCATCCATGTTTGTAAATTAAACTGTGAATATCCCTCAGAATTTGAATGTGTTCTGCTTTCTCTCACATCGATTAGAATGCTATTATTTGCCATCTATCTTCCTCCAATTCCTAGCATTCGTAAACATCAACTGGTGAATGATTTCGTGACTACCCATTTGGATGAGGCTTTTCGCACGTTTCCAGATTTTGAGTTGGTGATTTGTGGCGACTTGAATCGTTTTAAGATTGATGACCTCCGTCAAAATTTTGATTTAGTGAATTTGAATGCTTCCAACACATTTGGCAATTCAGAGTTAGATTACATCTTGATTACAGACTCCCTTGCTCAATCATATCGCATTGAAAAATGTGCTCCATTTGACAGATCAAAAACTTCTCACGTATCTCTGCTTGAAATCCCAGAATCTACGCTTAAAGGCCCTGAATGTATTTGTAAAAACGTTTATGACTTGCGCTCATCCAATGTAGAATCTTTTGTTTCGGTTATAGCTCAAACTGACTGGTCATTTCTGGACTCTGCTATCACTATTGATGACATATTTCACTTATATTTGAACTATGTTGCGAACTTATGTATCCCAGTGTCTTTTGTTCAGTGTACTTCTAAGGACAAGCAGTGGATCACTCCGCTCGTCAAGAGTTTGATTAACCAAAGGTGACAAGCATACAGAACAGGCAACTTTCCGCTTTATAATCATCTTAAGTTGAAAGTGAGAGATGAGATAGACAAGGCGAAAAATATATGGTTCAAGAAAAACCATGCTAAGGATCTTTGGAAAGTTGTAAACAGTTTGCGTGGGAATAAAAGGTCCCTAAATCCTTTGTCATCACTGTTGAACCAATTCTTGTCCATTCAAAATGGAGCGGATGCGATCAATAAATACCTATCAACTGTTTTTCAAGAATCTGAGATGGATGATATTCAAATGGATGACATGGATGATTGGTGTGTTCCCATTTCGTCTCGTGATGTGTATGAATTGTTACAAAAGCTATACATGAAGAAATCGTCCCCTGATATCCCATCCTTGATATACAAGAATGCTAGCCAATTTCTCACTGTGCCGATACTGAAGCTTATCAGGGAGTCTATTGCGACTCGTAAAGTTCCTCAATGGTGGAAAATCTCAGTGGTTTATCCTGTTCCGAAAGTAGCTAATCCCGATTTGAGTGACATTAGACCTATCTCCATGATAAGTATCCCCGGCAAGTTGCTAGAAGCGATTGTTGTTAGATCTATGAAAAAGCATATGCTGGACAACTACGGAAGGAGTCAGTTCGGCTTCCGGACTCAATCGTCGACAACATGTGCATTGGCATCGCTTCTTGACTATATCACAAAAAGTTTAGATGATCCAAATACTATTGGGGTTTCAATTGTAGCATACGACTACTCAAAGGCTTTTGACACACTGAAGTTCGATCGCATTGTCAAGAAACTTATCGAGTTACAATTTCCAACTGGCTTTATTCTTTGGGCAATGAACTACTTCACTGATCGTATGCAATCTGTAGTGGTTGGTACTACTTGCAGTGGTCTCGTCGAAGTTACGTCTGGTGTGGCGCAAGGCTCCATCTTAGGCCCTTTCTTATATTGTGCAACAACAAGTTCTTTGAAGATCTCCGACCATAATTGCCACCTGGTCAAGTATGCTGATGATTCTACCACATGTTGTCCTCTATTTAAAAACTCCAACAACTCCCACGTCACTCAATTTCACGAGTTTGTTCTTGGTTGGAGCAATGCGGTGAATCTTAGGATCAATTCAACGAAATGCAAGTCCATGACAATCTCGAAGAATCATGATGCATTGTATGTTCATCTGCCAGATGTTAAAGAAGTTCGAAACGTGTGTATTCTAGGAGTCTATCTAAATGAGAAGTGCACTTGGTCTACTCATATCGACTACGTAATTCGCAGTGATTCACGTCGATTTTTCATTTTGCGGCCTTTAAGGCCTCTCGTGTCCAATGAATTTTTGGAAGAAGTTTATTTTGCGCAAGTCAGATCCTTGATGGAATACTGCTGTCCGGTTTTTATCGGGTTATCAGCCACCGATCAATTCAAGCTGGACCAACTGCAGAGGCGATTTCATCGACTTCTCTGCGGCTCAGAGGGCCGATTTTTAAAACGAGGGCTAAGTTAAGCCGCGGCTCAATTCACAGTTAAGTCACGGTCTAACAAACTTTCACTTAATAAAACACGACTTTCAAAGCCGCGGGCTAACCCGCGGCTCACTCTCTCAGCCGCGGCTCTCTCTAAGCCGCGGCTTTCTATTTTCTCTTTTTAAAACGAAGCTTCGCTTGCACAGCCTAAGCTGCGGCTCTCTTTTTCTTGTCAAAGTTAGACCTTGGCAGAGGCAGGTCTCAATGATGGTGAGCTACGGGTTTTCATCCATGTAAAGCGGAATTTCGATCATAAAGGACGGAAGTAGAATGAACTACTTGAAGTTGAGACAGCAAATTCGCGAAAGGCAGGAGAGATTTCGAAGGCTCACATATACATCTCCATGTATACAAACTCGCGTTTTTCGTCTTGCGTCTGGATGCCTTGTCGTACTATAACGATACCGATTTCATTCGCCGCTATCGCTTCAGTAAAGAAACCGCGAAATGGCTTTGTGAAACCCTTTACACCGATCTGGATCGTAACAACAGAGGAGCATATCTTTCTGTCCAGCTTCAAGTGCTCCTAACACTTCGTTTTTACGCCACTGGTTCATTCCAGAAAGTAATTGGTGATACTTTTGGAGTGTCGGAAGCTGCTGCTTGTATCACCATTCACCGTGTTTCCAAAGCTATCGCTGGATTGAAAGAGGATTGGATCCGCATGCCCTCAAGTGAAGCTGATATGGAACTTGCGAGGAGAGAATTTTACGATATCAGCTCATTTCCCTCGACTATTGGTGCCATTGATGGTTGTCATATCCGAATCATCTGCCCTGGTAAAGATTTGGCGCAAGTCTTTTATAATCGCAAAGCCTTTTACTCCATCAATGTTCAAGCTATTTGCGATGCTAAGTTGGCTTTCCGCTATATCGTGTCTCGATGGCCTGGAGGCACTCATGATTCCCGGATCTTTGACAACAGCTGGGTATGCAGCGATTTCGAAAGAAGGTGCTTCGGCGACAACATCATTGTTGGAGATAGTGGCTATCCCTGTCTACATTTTTTATTGACCCCACTCTCCAATCCCAGAACCCCATCAGAAATGCGGTGCAACATCTCCCATGGGAAAACTCGGCGCGTTATTGAAAGATGTTTCGGAGTTTGGAAAAGAAGGTTTCCCTGCATTCATTCGGGTCTTCGCACCGAATTGAACAATTCACTGGTTATAATTGTGGCCACTGCAGTGTTGCATAATATTGCATTGTGGCGAAACGAAAGACTGGATCTCTTTGACGAAGTACAGGAACCTGTTTTGAGTGATGCTGTGAGTCCACACATTATAACCAGTTCACAGAACCGGAGTGGCATGATAAGCCGGAATTTGTTAATTAGTAATCACTTTACAACTTAGATTAAATCAGTAATATTGGAAAATCTTTGTTTTTAATCGTCCCCTACGCCCTACAGCCTATTAAATAACTACTTATATATACATGTAATAACATGTGTTATCATAATTTTCTAATCATTGTAGAGTTCATTATTTTCACAAATTTGATATTTCATGGAAATTGATAGGAAACGGCTTCGTCCAAGAACATCATTTAATTTTTACAAAAAAACAAGATGTCTAATCGCTTTCATCACTTTCCAATTCGCCCAAAAATGACCGATGGGAGCAACTTGGAACATAGTCCCGTATCCCTTGAGAATGCATTCATTCTGCAGCTTCCACTCCTTTAGCATCAGCACCTTCATCTTCAACTCGTGCCAGGGTAGATTTTGCAGAGCTCAATTAAATATAGCTTCTGCTCTTCAGAGAAGTTCCGTCTTCTTGACTGTGCGTCTGACTCCATGTTCGATTAAAGAATTCCAGAAACCTGTTCTCGATATCGTTCTTGATAATCAATCCAATGAGATAGTGGCCTTGATTGAAATGACATCAAGATGACGTCAGAGTTAACGTTTCATCGGTGTGGCTGATGTGTCAGAGATAGACCACGGCTCAAAGCCACGACTTCGGTAGGCCGCGGTTCATCCTCGTTTTATAAATGCAAAGATAAGTCGTGGCCTAGTGAGGCCGCGGCCTTCCATGATCCGCGGCTTAACTTAGCCCTCGTTTTAAAAATCGGCCCAGAGTGTAATTGCAGGTCCCTACCCTCATTGTCCGACCGAAGACACGATCAGGCTCTCAAAGTTTTGAACAACATGTTCCGTGAGGACCACATACTTCCCCATGACCTTCTTCCCCCTGTTTCGTCATCTGGCCGATTCCTCCTGCCGAAGCGACGGACGCTTAAGCGTAGTATGTCATTCATTCCCTACATTTGTGCTTTCTACAATTTGAACTTTAAACGATGTTGATTTTTCTTTGAATATGCACTTTGTAACGATCGATTGCTATTTCCTTGAATATAAACACTTATTATTATTATTATTATTATGTGAAAGAAAAATCAATTATATCATAGACTTGTGAATATTATAGATTAATTGATCAATGATTAATTACGCAAGCAGGAACGATCATGCAACCATCCACGCATTATTCTTGTTAGCAACTATTTCCACATAAAAATTTGTTCACGACAAACATCATTCAATCCAAGCATTATAACCGCTGTTGATGCTATCTTATATCATTAACGCTCAATGTCAGATAACTTATGCCACAGCGTAGAACTCATTATAGGGCAGCTTAGGCTAATACAGGTTTTGTGCATTTTTGCATACTTTTGCATAAATGCTTGCAGCTAAATTTAAGCAAATTGGGTTGGCAAAAGCTTCCTGTCTCTTAAATTCAAGCTCTCCATAGTAAAAGATGGTGTCCAACGCCTCACGCCTCTAAGCCTAGGAGTCCTTTGTTCATCAAACGTAGATAGAAAGCGAATCGGTGTTAGATTTTTATGTTGTACCGCATGTGAGGAGGCCTAGGTCTCTTCTATCAACATCGAGCACCGGCCTGTCAAAAGTTGATTAATGGGTAACGCTAACCAATTTTAAAAGCTATCAGTATTAGGCTAAGTTTCTTTGACCTGCCTGTGTGCGCACAGGCCAGGGAATTCATGTATCTTCGCATGCCTTGTCACTGAAGATTTTTAGATTTCTTCTGTTTATTTGCCTTTGCCGTTTTCTTATTCTTTGTCTTAAAGCTTGATGTCTTTCTTTAGAATGAGTTAATCACATGATTATGTACATGTACGTGACTTCTGGTTCTCTGATTCGTTTGTGAAGTTGTGAGTGACGGCCTAGAGGTGCTAAACATCATGTCTCTGTTACTTTGTTCATGTGTTCCGTGCACGGTCATGAAAAAGAGCATGTCGAAAGACATCGACCAAGCCATAAAGGTTCTTCTGTTCTTTTATAAAAGAATAAATGTTACACGGAGGCGATCAGATGGAATGAATATTCAGAACACTCAGTAAACTGCTATTTTGAAATTCGAGTGGCTAATTTGGGAATCCTCTCTGCCTTTTTGACTACCGAGTAAATTAGTAAATACGATTTAACTTTTTCATAAGTTGAAACCGAAACAGAAAACCTATTTCACAACTTGCCTATCAAAATACAACAATAGTTGCAGAAATCCTTGGAAATTTCACCGCATCAGATTGACACCATTTTATGTCGCAACCTCACAAATCTAATGCGTGGAGCAGTCGGACTTCCGTAACGTCGGATTCCGAGCTGCGTTGACGAGGAATGTGACGAGGTATGAAGATTTAATACCAATGGTGCTCGCAGTCCCAGAGTGGCAGCCAAGTCACAACTGAGATAAATCACATCATTGAGATCTTCATAGGCTTCATGCAGCTAGTTGGCTTGGAACGACTATGAAAGTGCGAAGCCCGGATGTGATTCTCTTGAGCACAATTGCTGTTTTCATGTCGCATTTATTTTCTTTCTAACAAGGGACACGAGGAAGACTCGCTAATGTCGCGATATATCAACCTATTCATGCTTTTTTAGTCATTGTGAGTTCACTTTCCGTATCATTGTTTCATTGCAATGAATTCACAGCCGCTTAAGTGAATCATCCATGGAATATTATTGTTTAGAGTTAAGTGTACAAACTACAGAGGTATGGTGTTGTTCAAACTAAGAGATGAATAATGTATCATTGCTATTCAGATTTGACATGTGTGTTACATCAAAGGGTAGTTACACCGAGTGATAACAAAGTCTGCATCGTGAAGTGTAGATGATGGAGGACTTCACTCTCAATATACTGACTCTTGACTAATGAACTTTTTTGCCGAGATGTGTGGTCAGGTCATGAATAATCAGAGTTTCTCAGATGAATGATAAAAAAAGGATTTAAAGCATTTCAATGTTTATTAGGGGACGACCCATCTTTAAAACAGGTTCCTGATCCCTTGCGAAAAGCGTGAAGAACTGATGTCCATTATACAGATTCTGAGAATATATGTGTCTTGGCTGTACATTGAAAATTTCAGAAGATTGATGAAAAGTCAAGCTATATTGACACAAATATTTGCAAAATCTTCTCAGCATATTTCGGCTATCAAATCCATATCCAATCTCTTGACAATTTTTTAAAAATATTTCTATAAGCAAAACTTGGTTTTTCCATCAATCCTCTGAAAATCATTTTAGACCAGCTTCTTTTGACATTGTGTACAGGCCCACAAACGGTCTAAAACGACCATAAAGGTGTAAAACACTTTCACAGAATAATGTACACCACAAGCCTACTACGAGTCCGCGCGTCTGTCGAGTTCTAATTGATTCCTTTTCTATCAGACAGGACCTAAGGCAAGCACATGTTAATCCAATGGGACGCAGATTAAAGTTTTCGTTTAAATTGAAATCTTCTAAGTTTTCTTTCATTAAGTGAAAAGTACTAAGCATAAAACCACAATTTTAAGCATGTATTGTTTTCAGAGCACTTCCCATCGTGTTCATGCACTCCTGTCTATGAAGCTAAACAACCATGAAGCAAACCTATTAATGTCAACGAACACAAGCATTTTGACCAACATTATCCAAATTTAGCTACATTTTCGAATATATATTGCCGATCAGAGACATGTCAACAACACACACATCATAGGGAATGACTTGAAGATATTCCATGTTAAGGACTATGGCTCTAGACTAAATGCCTTTCACTTAATGAGAGAAAATGTAGAACATTTCAATTTAACCAAAATCTTCAATCTGCGTCCCATTGGATTGACTGATGTCTTTCTTTGATTCTGTCTGACAAGAAGAGGAACTAGGTAGAACTCAGCAGACGCGCAGATGCGTAAAAGGCATAGGTTGCAGGTTATTCTGTGAAAGTCACATTTTCGGCCTCGCTCCCTGCAGAAACTCGAACTGACTGCCGGACTAAGTTTTAGATCTCTTGGTATTAAGTATAACTGTCATTGAATTTCAACATGCTATCAGTTAACCCATTGATTCTGCAGGAGAAATCAAAAACGCCGAGATGTGCTAAATAATAAAACGTTGAGCTGATAGAAACTGCAGATTCACATATAGAACATAAGGCCACAAATAGTTATCCAGAAAAAATGGAATCCAGAAATCAGATGAACTTTTGCACCCAGAAATTAGTCATAGTATGTCGACCATATTCTACTGAAACACAAAGTTCAGTGAAAGGTAGCTTTATATGAAATCTTAGAAGGTGACATACATCAAAAACCAGAATGAACAAATAAGTTGGTTGAATACATCGAAAGGCTACCTGCACGCTTCCTTTTGGGTCACTGATCTAATTTGAGGCTTAACTCACAAACGTAAAAGCTCCAAGAAATTCAGTTTTCAAAGAGACGCAAAGAGATAAAACGTGCCTAGCAATATTATAGTCTTCCAGTGACCTCCTCGCGTCATCACGTAGTAAAATCGACATTTTGGCGAAAAATAGTAATCTGCGACAAAAACTTTTTCTTAAGGTAGGAGGATTGAGACTTGCGGCAAAATATCATTGGCAATCATCGAAATATCAAACACGTAAGCATGGGTGCTTATTTATCAATTCCAGTTTGAAGTCATTTTCGGACGACATTTTGTCGATACTTTACATAAGCACTTAATTCATGATCGTCTACTACAATTGCTTGCTCTTTGATAGCTGTATGCCCTAGCATTAACTGTATACTTCGCATGTTTATAGATTAAAAAAGTCCATTTTGATTTTCGCATTGGGTAATTGATCCTTGTCTGGTGATCTTCGTGTTTTTACTGAGTTCGAATACAATTACGTAAGTGCTTGAACCACATTATATCAAGCATCATACCATGTAATTTGTGGCTGCGGTTTGAGTTGTATAAGTTACTCCTCTTCGGATGCGTTGAAAAATTCCTGGTACTTATTTGCCAAGCAAGATGAGATGCAAACTACCAAGTTTTCAGAGGTGGACGTCCATCACAGAGTGATCTTCTTGAGTTATTCATTATCTTCTCGTTAATAATGAAAATAAGGCATGCACCGGTGCAAGCTAAATTCCATAAAGAAGCAGCAATAACTACCTGTAGAACTAGAATGACGAACTTCTAGATATTAGGGTTTGATGCTAGATACCGTATTTGAAGTAGGAGGATTTGAGCAGTTGGTACTGCATATTCCAATTTAATATTATTCCGATTATTTATTTTTATTCCAATTTCTATTTTATTTCTATTGTTGCTCAAGATGAATTAACATAATAATTTCCTTCATGCACACCAACCCAGAACAAGCAGTTTGCAGCACACATTGTATACTTGAATAATATTTCACATTTAAATCTAGCAGCGATCAAGCGAGTTATCATAATCAATCGGTTTTCAGCCCGGATCGCAGATATTCATAATTTTCTAGTCGATTAAAGCTATATCAGAAGAGCAACCAGGGATACATTCTAAACTGCTCCTGAAGGCTAATCGCGTGTTATTAGTAAATAACACTGTTCCTTGAGAAGCACGTGAGAACAAATGGATTACAGCTGAACAATGGAGTCCAAGAATGTGAAGTAGCAGAGACAATTTCTACGAAACTTTTCACAGAATTGGAATCTCCACTCAACGCTAAGAGAGAGGAATATAAATGAAATCAGATAACGCCCCTCTAACGTCCTGCACAGTTTACAAGACATCTTTCAGTGTCAGATAATATAATTGCTTCGTGTTGCATCCTCGAAGTTCCTGCACTGTAATGTGAGAAGAAAAAATGTCTTCTCTTTTAGAAAATTCTATACTGAAACAAGAAGACATGGAATTTTCCGTTGCAAATACAAAGGAGAAAGGTATTAGCAAATGCACCGAGTAATCTAAACATTAGATAATCTGATTCAAAAGCAAAGATTGAATATCATCGAATTTTCTTTTAAACAAAAAAGGAAGTGTGACTGGTAAATGAAGGATTTTGAGAGTTTTATGCATGAATCATTTCTGTATTACAAAGCTTTACAAAAATCAATGCAGCATTTTTTGAAGACAAACTGATGAATAAAATATCAGCACACCGATGGGAGTTGTCTCGGATGTCGAGAAGACTGTAATTTTGCCTTTAACATGTAATATAAGGCAATGCAAATTGACATACGGTTCTTTGTGAGCATTTATCAACGTTTTCAAATTGAAATAAAGCCACGATCTTTTCTAAAAACCGGAACAGATTGTTTCTACTTGAACCGGACGGAACCCGAGTCAATACCCGAGCCACAATTGAACACACCCAATAAAGATGCAAATGCGCACAAAGAGGCGGAGTTATAGAAATGCACATGTGAAAGTGCTATCGGAAAGATATAGCTGCAGTTAAATTAATTGATGAAGAATGCGCTTTTGGTTTCAGTGTTTTTCAACCTTAAATAATAATGCGTTTCATGGAGATAGGTATGTGGTCGACTCCTCACATAGTTTTCTTTTCATCAAGAGTATAATTATTCAATAACAGACTCCGTTTCACCAGTCAATACAATTTTGTTTAAATTGCTAGAATAATTTTGATGATTTTGAAATTGCCTTCGTTTGCCACTTCTAGTCACCCGGGAAATCGGCAGTGTATTGGATATTCAAATTTTGGTTAATAAAACTGAAGCTGAATTACAAATAATGACATCGCGATTGCCACATTGTCTATTTATCATGCATTTAGTTATCAAGGGTAAATATAATTAGATTGTCAGTGCTCTCCATTGTCAAATGTAGGGAGACTCATTTAACCAACATAGATGTATTTGTATGATCGAGCATTTATGAGGAAGCTTCTTTTTCAAATAAGACCTCATGAACGTTGAATAACACTAATCGAGTAAATTCAAGTGCGTGAGAATAAGTGAAGAAGTGCGCGATAAAATGGATAAGATTAATATCATTATCTTTCAATAAATAATTCAGCTTTCAGTTCGAAATGATGTCAGATACTTTGTTTTCTATCAGGGTAGGAAACTGTGATCGGTTCCTTTGAAATGTACAATTTGAAAGTTTCGTGCTAAATTGTTTGACGTAGTGTATGGCACGACATCGAAAACCAACAGCGTTTGAGTCAAAGCGGTATCGAATGAATTGTCATTTCAAATCGCTGAATATCCAAAATTTAACCCTACATGAAGACGTTTTTTGGTTGAAGTGACAACAAAGAGCAATTTTGGATGTCTGTACACAGAAAACTCCACAGTTCGAGTTTTGGGATCAGTAAACTTACTCTGAAAGAGGAAAAATCCTTGTCCAGAAAATTGCAGAAAATATCTTCATTAACTCCTGCACACTAGGAATGAATGATAAACATACATCTTTATAAGAAATAGCAGCAAGCGGCTGACAAAAAGTTGTGTCCCGAAAGTGTCTGTCACTGGAAATCGGCAGGAACAGTGTCCGGGCGAAAAGTAAGAAGTCTGACGAAGTTAACACTGTCCAAGTCCCGATTGGGGAGTATAGAAGCAAGAGCTTCAACATTCTTACATTAAAGCATTACAAGTCTTAAATATTTAGATGATGGATATAAGAGTACCGGTATTCAACAGGATAACAGAAAAGCTTGCTCGATATGTTGTTCGATATGCATTTATAACCGACGTTTTTCGAACAGAAAACCCTGATTGGTGCTCGTAAGATACCCGGTAGTCAAAGTTCAGACTTCAATGAATGCTTGATGAAATGTTAAATAAAAAGTTGGATACAAGGCAGAAAGACTTCACAAACGATCGAATTTGATATTTATGGATTTGAAATAGCTAAGCGACATCGTCATTAAGTAACTACTTCGTATATAAATGCTAAAAATAATGAGATAGGAAAACGTTACACTGGAAAGTAAGTCAGGGGTTCAACTGTGCTGCTGTCTATTAGTAATCATTAGTATTAATACTCAAAACATAAAATGTTGTTTTAATGTCTTCGATATCTTTATATATACAGGATTTTTTAGAAAATATAGGATGCAATATAGGAATATAGGAGTGAGTTTACACGCTAAAAAAGAATCTGCGGGCATTAAAAGCTATGTACGAGTATTCTCCCAGGCGAAGGCGAGATTAATACACAACTGTTGATATGATTTGATTGGACATATTCTCCCGAAATCAGTGGGATAGAAGAAGGACTGCTAAGTACTCAGGAGTTCGTGGATGAAACAAATCTATTCCACGATTCCTGACCGGTTTTGTAGACACATGCTAGTCATCCTAGTTTTGTGGATAAATAAAATATCCTTTAAATTAGACGCTCATAATCTGTGTGCACTGTAGATTAATGACTTGTCTCCAGGAGAGAGTGAAATACATGCGAACAAGAAACGAGATGAATCTAGAAATGAATGGATGATGGTCATTTTACCACAAAACTAGACCGTTTTACCCTCTTCTCAAGCCGATAAATCGTGGTATAGGTCATATTTAGGAGTGTTTCTCAAAGTGCTTTTTCAAACAGCAATGTTTTGCGCCTCTTTCTACTTATTTGAAAATTTTGGATATCCTTGAGTGGTCTTTCTTCGACACAATCTCATTTGATGATGCTGAAACTTGTAAAATATTGTTTCGCAAATAGATTACAATGGAGCGGTCACTTTTGAAAATTTTTCGCATTTCGGAGTTATGTACGGTGACTTCTCCGTACAAATAACTTTTTTGACATTCAATTGTAACGAAAAATAGATTTTTCAAAATTAGAAAAAATGTTGATTGCTATTTTAAATTGCTATTCAACTAAGATGAGGGAAACTGAGCAAATGTACACCATCATTGGAAAATTCATACGTAAAACGAATGATGAGGTGAATTTCATGAATTCTGAACAAACCTCGTGAGACTGAAGGTACATGATGCACACCAAAGTTCCCGCACTTCTACTTAGAAATATTAGATTGCTTCTAAAGAAAAGGCCTATACTTCATTAACTATACATCAACAAAAGCACTTGTTTATCTGATGCCTTTATGCACGCGCAAGTCCTCAAGATGACCAGGCATAAGGAAATTAAAAATATATTTGAAAGTTCACATAACAAACTTTGTGTTTCTTGATTTGACAACTGAACTTTTTGTGCCTCAAATTGCAACAATATCAGCAAACATGTACTTGTTGTCTTGTCATAATACATTAACAGTTACATTTACACTTACCGGTATTTAAACCAAACAAACAGTTATTGATTCTCCATCACCGACTTCCCTACATTTAAATGGAAATAAAATATTCTTTTGTTTCAAATTATTCGTTGTATTGACTTCATTAGACAATATCGCATTCAACTGTACTTAGAATTTACACAAACTTGAAAATTCTTCTTTAACATCTGAACATCTTAAAAGCAACAAAACGAGATTTATAGGCTTGACGTCACATAAGAAAACGACCGTGAATTTCCATCACTCAAACTTGAACATCCTTTCCTCTTCGTGATTCACAGCTTTGATAGAAAACAAGTAAATTTTCGTATTGCTTCTTAATTCTATCGAAGAGCTTATGGAACAGAAAATGTACTTCCCAATTCATTGACTGACATCAATTATGGCAGTTCAGCTTTTTTTCTCTTCAGACAAGCAATTCATAATACATGCGTGCACGCCGCAAACGAGCAGCTAACGAGTAGTAATGCCGCGATCTCTCGAGGTATAGACGAAGAAATGGATTCGAATCGATAAAAAGTTAAAGCAGAGTACAGTTAATGCTTTCCTACAGAATATTAGCGACTAGATCTCCGAGCATGAAGTAAATAAGAATTACAAGAATTATTCGGAAATATTCACAAATTTCTCGACTACTTTCACGAAGAGGTATATATTTAAATGCAAGTTAATTGCATGAACTTCCGACGGAACAGCTTAGTAGCATACTGACATCATCATTCATGAAAAGGTGATTTTCGGAGTAAGTACGGAGGAAAAGATGAAAACGATGCAATTTTCATGTATCATATACAAACATCCTACTGTTTGAAAAAGCATCTTTTCATTACTAGCAAATAATGGAAAAGTTGAACCAATCATCAATTAATTATTTGGCAAGCCTATATCAGTTTTGTTTTTTGTCATAATGCTTACTAGGTGATTACTGTTTGCCGGTCAGCTGATTGAGAAGAAATGTATCTATCAGAAATCCTATCCAATGGTGGGTGCGATAAATCGATTAATCGCTCGCCTAAAAAAATGATGCGACTTTTTTGATTGATGGCTCATTATAATTAATAATTAACTTTTCATTAAGTTGATGTGATCATTAGGATGAAGTAATTGATTGATGGAAGGCATCTCATGATAATTTCTTAAGGAAGCTGATACATCGAGGAACATCGGAACATCGGCCCTCGAAACTGACTTGTATAAGTCTACTGTTGCTGCAAGTCCTGATGTGATTGTAGCTTGAATGGAGAAGCATGAGGGCTTTTTTGTTTTCCACTAGTCCCAAATGCCGGGATGATCATGTTATTGTCATCACTAATCAGGCTTTGTGAATACAACACACGGTTCAACCAATCGGCGTCCATCTCATTGCTTCTCCCAAAGCGTGTTAGTCCGGCAGGCAGAACGAATTTCTGAAGGGAGCGAGGCCGAAAATGAGACTTTCAGAAAAAGGCGCATACCCTATGCCTACAGCGGATCTGCGCGTCTGCCGAGTTCTACCTGGTCCCTCTTCTTGTCATTTTCTGTGTTTCTGCATATTATGGTAAAAATGCCAAGTCTAGAGCGATAATTTTTGATATGGAATGTCTTCAGGTCACTTCCTGTTCATGCAGCCCTGTTGATGAAGATACACACATTCAGATTTGGAAAGCCTCCTAATGTCGGCAAACACAAGCACTTTGAGCTTTTCTTAGCAATTTAATCCAAATTTAATCACATTTTCGCATACATTGCTGATCAAAAAGCATGACAACAACACGTACATCATCATGTGTACGGAATTGATAATCATCAATAAATACCTATCAACGTAACAGTTGGTGTGATTCTGAAAACATTCCCCATTTAGCCCACAAATCACTCACAACAGAAAATATGTCTACATTGGATAATTATCTGTTATGATTGTTATAAAATTATCTGATCGACATTTGAAATACACGATTAACAGTCGATAAATCAGATCGATATTAATCAATAAGAGCAAAAGTGCTGATTTCATTGAATCAGTTGAAACCGCACTTCATCACCTTTAAAACAAATGAATTCATGTCTTGCAATGTGCATCTGAGGTTGAGTAAATGTAGAAATTTAGACTTCAAATTTTGGTATCACTGGCCGTTTTCAATCGGATTTTTTTTACTGATGCCAGTGCAGGCGATCCGGTTGTTCATGGTATATGATGCTGCATATCTGTGCCGTCAAATATTAAATCAAAAATTCTCTGACCAAATTGCATCAAAAATAATTTAAATATATCTTAGTAAAACGTTTCGCCTCTATCTTAAGTGTCTTTAACGCAGTTTGGTCGAAAACTATTCACATTTCCCAATCATGATGATGACCCGACCACTTAATTAACCGAAAATTATATGTCGCAAACCATGAATTGATAGGAATTTTCTTAGCTGTGAAGAGCTTAAAATTCAGTCTCAAAGCATCTGTACATTGTGCACAGGCAAGTTTTCGATGGAAGTCAACTGATTCAAAGTTTAAACATCATCTTTGATATTTTTGTAAGAGTGAAAAGTGATAGTAATTAATCTGAAACGATGGAGCAGCGTCACCGCAATATGTAAACATAATCAACAGGCTTCATTCCTTAATTGTTTTAGATACTCGCATGTGGCAATCAGGCTATGTGCTGCAATGTGGACATTCAAGACCTTGTATCTGTCACAAAAAAGGGGTCATGTTGTTTCTGGCTTCTGAACAAGATTGCTGGACCTGTGCTCTATCAACAAATAGATGGAATAGCAAACATCAAGCATTCTGATTCACCTTTTAGCAAGCTCATATACAGTAGAAAAATGAACAAGATACAACTAAAAAGCATTCCATTAGTACCGAGAAAATTGTCTTGGAAGGAATTTCATTTACGATGACATGACTTTCCATGTAAATTGCTACTGTGAAAAGTCAAAATTTCTAGATTTTATCATTTTGCATCAATGCTTTTTCTTTGAGAACGATATTTCATTAGTTGTCATTTACATTTCTTAGCAATTCAAACATTAAGTACTTCGTCAAAATATTCGTCCTAGACCTGCATGTAGACATGCAGTATGGCTTAAGTGATTAAGTTTACAAGACAATCCACAAGAAGTGAACATTTTCCTTGTGAAAAGAGGCTGTATCTATGATATGCATGTGTATAAAATACATGCATATATGTAAAAACTAAACATATACATGGAAATTTAACTGAAGTTTATCAATTTTTTAATATTTAGTTAAACAGGGGCCAACATACAGCACACGGTAGATGTCTTGAGATTGTCGGCGTCTTTAATAATTTGATAAATAATAAAATGCAAAATTAGGGGTAATTTTGTTTTATAAAATTGAAATATGCTTTTAAACAAAAGTAATGATTGAATATATTAGTAGTTTCTTTATAAAATTATTGTGTAATTTTGTAAAATTGTGTAAAAGTGCGCATCTCAGGTTTATATTTTGCGCAGCGCGTGAGGTAAGACATATGTTTTTAGATGGAAGTCTCCAGTGGCACGTCCTAACAATAATTACGAGAAGTCACTTCAAAGTCCTCATATTAACTCCTATGCTTCTCTTAGTCTTGCAAGAGAATAATATTGCAACCTGTATATATCTTTCTCTCGGTGAAATTTGTTGAACACCTTTAAATCCTTTTTAAATATCGTCTATTGCCAACTGAAACTAATGAATGGTTTCATCTTATTTTCTTCAGGGATATTAAAAGGAAACCATTATCGATTCTCAAGAGCAAAAATTTTGATGAAACACTATCAGGAGGTTGGACGGATTATTGCAATCAAATCCTTAGACTTTCACATAAATGCATGTCTCAAAATGGGTGTCCAAAAGGTTCACTAATGGACAACTAATTTAAGAGCTGAAGAATATCACAAGAATCTATACTAGGCGTTGTCAATTAAAATGATGAAATTCATAGTCAGAAGATTAACTTTGAGTTAATTTCTGATATAATCAAAAGTCATGAGATCATTCATTTTTAGCAAAAAACGGTAATTGTGGCCGTGTAGATGAAGCATTTGCTAGAACTGTGTTTGAATCCTGATTAGACGAGCTACAGACCGGCGAATAGGGTGTGGGCGTTCATTTAGACTCAATTTATGCTGCAACAATGTTAACACCCAGGTACACCCAACAGCAAGTGCTTACTGAATCAAATTCAAGATTAGACATATAAACAATTTTTTCAGCTTAAATGACAAACGAGTTTCATTTTTGTTCCAGCTTGAAGGTTGGCAAAATATTTCCTTGAAGCCAGTAGTGTCTTCAATGATTTTGTTGCAGTTCACTGATACTTTATTGGATTGAAAGATTTATGACATATGAAATAAAGCTTCACCAAATATCAGTAACATTAGAAACGTTATCTAGACTTGATTAACCGCTTTTAATCCTTAATCAATTCGGCCATCGGTACTTTTATACTCCCCCACATTTCCCCGAAGTTTTCCAAAATCATCAAATTTCGCCAAAGTTAGACACATTGGGTTTAGAATAGACTTGATCTGTCACTGAGTGAAAAGTCTTACTTGAAACCTGGGATGAAGGATTGGTCCCTTGGATACTCAGTCAGAATGCAAGGTACAGCTGTGATCATGAACTTCGTGTCTACAGATAAATGATGAGCAGTTGCCTAATTGTGAGGCTGTAGATGTTCTACAAGTCAGATAAGAGGAGTTTTACACAGTCAACGTTAATGAGACTGCCCGTAGGAGCAAGAGAAGATCGTTGACGATGCAACACTTCCGGGTGTCAACAACAGAAATGTGGGGGAATAGAAGTACCCGGCCATCTACCGGTTGTAAGTGTCATGGCAAGCAAGCGATAGATTATGAAAAATTATTAACTTCCGGAAGCAGTCCAGCTAAATTTCGGGTCTCAATAAAAGATCATAAAGATAAAGTTAACAACGCTTTTCCCTTATGACCGATAGCTTCAGTAATCAACACGCCAACTCAAAAAATTGATTGGCTTACGAGCGTAATTTTAAACCAATTGGTTAAAAAAGTGCCAGCTCACTTAGATAGCTCAAAATCACTGATTAAAACATTAGAGTCACAACTTAGCGAAATAAAAGACGACGATCAGATTTTCATCTCATTAGACGTAAAAAACTATACCCTAGCATCCAGATAGATGAAGGGTTAAAGGTTATAGAAGAATTTGCTTATTCCCACTGGAATCAAATAGAAAATTATGGATTTACTGTGAGTGATTTAGTTGATATGCTGAAATCCATATCATATAATTATGAGATATCGTATAACAATAAAATTTACTTGCAAGTAAAGGGCTGCCCCATGGGCACACATTTTTCACCACCTTTTGCGATAATTTTTATGAATTACATAGAAGCAAAAGCAATAAAAATTTTAGAAAATAAGTATAAAATTCAACCGAAAATCTTTAAAAGATACATTGATGACATCATCTTGGGTCCGCTCCCCAGAGATAACGAAGCCATCTTTTCGAATATTCTTAATACATTTAATTCAATTAATAAAAATATTCAATTTACCATTGAAGTACCAAAAGATAGCGGTCTGAACTTTTCAGACATGACTATTTATATTGAAAATAATCAAATACAGTATAAATAGTATAGTAAGCCCAACCATTCTGGCATTTGCCTTAGGAAAGATAGTTGGCTCCCACACCATATTAAAGACAATTTTGTTAGCAACAGTCGTAGATATGTTTCAGAACGCTGTTCAAATCCGAATGAAGAAGTTGCTGCTTTAGATATTATGAATAAAAGACTCTCGGAAAATGGCTTTAAACCATATCAAAATAACAGAAAAATAAAACCATTGGATAAGCCTCCTAATTGGATAAACTTATCTTTAGACTTTGTCAGCGAAAGCTGTAATAGAAAAATGAATAATCTTAAACGTAAATAAGGTCTGCCCATGAGAATTACAGCCAGACCAGGCAAGAGACTACAGAACACAATAAAATCTAAAATAGATAATAAAGACCTTTGTCAATGTGACATTTGTAAACAGATCGGTCCTAAATATAACTGTAACGACAAATATTTAGTTTACGAATTTTCGTGTAAAATCTGTCAAATAAAGTACATTGGTCAAAGTAGTCGACCTTTTCGATCATGGTATAATGAACACGAACGTAGTGTCAGAAATAGAGACAAGAAAAGTGCCCTGAGTGATCATCATCTAAAACACCATACCGCTGAAATGATGGACATTAATTATTTCAACTGCAGTATTTTGGATAAACAGAAATCGGCGATATCTACTAAGACGGCTGAATCTCGCTGGATTGCGTCGAAAATGCCAAATTTAATGAATAGACGTCATGAGCTAGTGTGAGGAGATATCAAATCCAAGACCTGAGTATATAACCCGCATCATGTAGCCGTGTCAGTGTACCCTTGAGACAGTCTTTAAGACGAAACGCGTCGGGTCACTCTATTTTATTTACAATAAAACCTCGTGACATAAAAAGGGAGAGATCTTATTTTTGATTTCGATCAAGCAATGGTGACAATTCACATACTGTACGCATGGTAGCAGAGGAAATGGAAAAGAACAGTGATCGCCAATAGTTCAGGAAATTGAAAGAAAATCGATGTCATAATTTAACAAAATGAAAGCAATGAATTGAAAAATAGAACTGCAATGATACTACTACATGCATGTACATGTAGAATATGGTCCAGTTGATTTGATGCTGCACACCACAGGTTGGACTTACACATGGAAAGTATTGTTCCCTCATTTGAACATGTTTGTTATCACAGGTTTCACGCACCAGCTAATATTTCATGGAATTAGTAGTTTCTTTGTTTGATCTTCATTTGTCTCCATCCACATTGATTCTATACTTAAGCTAATAACATTAAATGGTATACAACGCTTCCGCCACCACTTCAGGTACGGTTTAAGAGATATATAAAACATAACAATGTTGGCAGTTGGTCATCAACAGGTACTTGTCGAGTTGCGGTTTGACCCCTAACCTCCCACACGTTGTGGCTGACAAAGTACTCAATAGGCAATGATATGTTTAGAAAAATATGTCAAGAAGCTGCGGAAGACATCATGCAAATGTTGCGCTTCCCAAATGCAAGCTCATCCTGTCAGTACACTCGCCCCATCTGGAAATACATCATGCTTTTTGCGATCCCAACCTGCAAAAAATGTCTAATGAATATAAATTAACTATTTACCGGAGGTGACACTTCAAAATGAAATCGTTTATTACGCAAATCGATTTCACCAATGCTCGGCTTGTCAAGGCGACTGAATGAAAGTCTACAGAAAATAACACGCAAATAAGTTCAAAATCAAATACATGTATTATTGAAATTTCTTAAAAAACAAAAACATATATTCTTTAGCCTCTCTATGCCACCGGCTGACATTTGGATGCAGTTAGTAGTGCAACAGAAAATCCTTTGCCACACATAGATGTGCTTGCTCACCTTTAGGACTGTGTAGGTGCTATTAGATATCTGCTGCCTCATGAACGGTCATCCGGTGGTGCAAAGTATCCGCAGTCTCACCTTAATATATCAATCATTCCTAGATTTCGAAAGCATCAATGAGCCGCACAGCCGAGGCCGCAAGGCTGCAGGGATCATTGATGCTTGAAAAAGCTAGGCATGATTGCTATTGTAGTGAATGCCAGGAGGTATTATTTCCTTGATGCCGTCCAAGAGCCGGCAACAATCGTCGTTGTTGCCGGCTTCTGAATTAAAGACCACTATCTATGTATGTAGCCAGAAACTTCCACAGACTGTGTAAGACTCTACATGTACATGAATCAAAGCACGCATTCACTACGATAATAATCATGCCTAGGTTTTTCAAGCATCAATTATCCTTACAGCCTCGGCTGTGCGACTCATTGATGCTTTCAAAATCTAGGCATGATTGATACATTGTTGCCAACTCTGGGACGGCATCAATGAAATAATGCCGTATAGCATTGATTACAATAACATTTGTTGCAGGCACTCAACTGTAATTTGTAAATTAAGTTTGTGGATAAGCAACTAAAATTGTGCTGGACTGTAAAAGTTCTAACTTGGGTCGTAGATCTGAATTCCACAGAGTTCCCCGTCATGATGGCATCACGGCACCTGCATAGCTTCTCACCACATCGTTGGATGCCAAAAATGGTTCTGCGATTGTTTTTTGATAACTACATGTAAGTCATAATTGATCGAGGCTGACAATATGTTGGTTTAAATGTACATTGTTTAAAGGGAACCAATAGATTTAAAGTTTTCGGCTGTAGGTTTAATTATTTTGCAAAAATTATTAGGTTCATTCTTGCTGTATGTTGCAAGCAAGGTATCATCCAACGTAATCTGACCCATAATTGCTGTATTATGTGGATGTGTATGTATACTGCGCATGTACATCCAGTCATTGGTCAACGTGCGTCCTGTCAAGGCGAAAGATTAAAGAAAACCCACTGACCTAAAATTGTAAAAATCCATAAATTTTGTGTGAATGAGATATTTTCACTTGGTTTTGGAAGCGTTTAGCGAATTTCGTAAGCACAATTTAATTGTAATAATTCGTATCATTCCAAATATTGGAATTAAGGAGTCTCACATGCTGATTAGCTAACGCAAATGAATGTTACAAAGCATCAGACTAGTTCACTTTGATCATATTCACGCGGTATATTTGGAATAACTTTCCCAAGCGCATATCGGATTGGTAAAAGTCAGAGTTTATTTACAATACACACATTGCCAAAAGAGAATATGAGCACTTATAAATCAGAATTCGCAATAAAACAGCAAGAAATTCCTAGAATTATCTAGAGCAGCGATTGTCATAAAGAGATTCACACGCGAATAGTAAGATCTGAGACGTTTCATGATAATTTGTCAATCAATTTAATAAAATGTGAGATTCCGTTACGCATCTGCCAGAGATGCTATGCCTTGGTATATGTCTCGGATATGCCCTTAGTAAATGACAAAAATTGTTCCTCATAATTTTATTCTGATTTTTGAAATTAATGATTTTCTTGCAGTTAAGATAATATTCCTACATTTCCAATAAATTATGTCTGAAGTCATGATTTCATTGAGAATTTCTCCTCCAAAATGATCAGTGAAATGAAAAAGTTTCATCCTCTTGCGTACAACAATATGTCATCACACAGTCCTATCTGCAATCTGATGCCAATCAGTTTTATGTTACAGTGAATCGGAACACAACAATTTTCATTGAGAATTACTATAAAAGGAAGTTTAGTTAGCGACTTGTAGCAATGTTTCATTACTTTATCTCGTGATGTGATTACGAATCATACTTCATTTCAATGAGTACCGCAAGCATCATTTCAATAACTGAACTCAATCCTCAAGGAGGCTAACTTGTTCCCGTTGACTCATTTCATCCGTTAACTCAGTATACATGTATTTGGATATAAAAACGCATATAATACAATTTGATTTCACTATCACCGCTTGTGTTTAGACCCGACGTGGATGCGCCTGAGTTGGAGTAATAACTAATGACTGATGGTTACTTCAAACATCTAGGCAATTAGACTGAAAGTTCAGAGAAGCGAGTAAATGCACTATTGAGAGTCGTCGTGAGAAAGGGAATTCCCATACCGTGTGGTGTGGGAATAGAGATGGAATTTTATCCCATGGGGATTCCCATATAAGAAATTTCTGCAAGATATCTGTGAAATTCAAGTTGAAATTCCATCGTAAGAGCTGTGTTATGGCCACATGAGAAAAAGTCAATGAAATTCTTCACTATATGTCAAAATGGAAAAAATCCATTTAAGATATGAGAAACTATAAAAACCACATCAAGTTCTGCAGAGGAATTCTTTGCAATACTCCTCCTGATAACTGGAGCTAATATTCTCTACCTTATCTTAGCTTTCTTTACCTTTACTCCCATCCACAATGTTGAGTGTCGGGTATCATGGACATATGCACCAAAGCTCTCCAACCACATCCGTTCTTAGCGATTCTTGTGCAATCTGATAGGCCACGTCTTGCCCACTCTTTGATATCATTAGTCCATCTTCGTCTCGGTTGACCCCTCAGTCTGCTTCCTTCAATCCTGCTTTCCAATACGTCTGTTGAAATGGTCTGGGCTCTGATGACACGTAATGCAAGTATCCAAAGTATTGCAGCTTAAGACTTCCGATAGCAGTTTTCCTTCTGTTCCTACCTCAGATAGCACTGACTGGTTTGTGCGATGGTGGGTCCAGTGTACACCTAGCAGACGCCGGTAGTACATCATTTCAAAAGCCTGGATGCGATTGATGTCGTCTACGCGCAGGGTCCAAGTCTCGCGTCCATATAATGAAGCATGCCAAACAACAAAACGAGCTTTAAAGGTTTTAAGAGAGCACGTTCCTTCCATAGCGTACTAAGAGACCTGAGGGCTGTTCTTGCTACCCCCAAACGCACCCCGATTTCCTGCGACGTATCTGCTGACTGATCAATGTAAGATCCAAGGTACTTGAACTTTTCTACTTGTTCCAGCCGTTCTCCTCGGCAACCAATGATCAGATCGACATGATCTCGAGTTGCTGCCATCACCTTCGTCTTCTTAGTACTTATTTCCAGATTGAGGTCGCTGGAACCCCTATCAACTTCGTTCAGTAAGGCCTGTAGATCAGCAGGAGAAGCTGCAATAAGAGCAATATCATCAGCATAGCGGAGGTTGTTTATGATCTGTCCATATACGGTGACGCCAATTTCCGTGAGCTCATCCACTGAAAGTCTCATAACTTCCTCAGAGTAAAAGTTGAAGAGCATAGGAGAAACTAGACAGCCCTGTCTGACGCCTTTCTTAATGGAGAACCACTTACATGTTTTATTTTCAATCCTGACAAAAGGTTGTTGCCTGCGATAAAGATTCGACAATGTGGAAGCGACCGATCCAGGCACACCCACTTTGAGCAAGCTGTTCCGCAATTCCGACAGCCGCACTGACTCAAACGCCTACTTGTAATCAATGAATGCCATAAAAGGCGAAGTGTTAAATTCTCTCGCCTTCTCCCATCAGAATTCTAATGTTGAAAATCTGATCACGAGTGCCGACCTCCTTTCGAAACCTCATTTGCACTTCTGAAAATTGGTCTTCTGCGATGTTCTGAGTCCTCTGCAACAGAATCCGCAGGAGGATCTTGCTTGCGTGGCTGATGAGGGCGATGATGCGATGATCCGCACATTCTGAAGCCCTATGAAAGTTTGGGATGGTTATAAAAATAGACCTTAACCAATCAGTAGGCCATTCCCCAGTCTTACAACAAACAAAGTACTTGAGCTGTGTCATCACTGCCAGTTTTGAGCAGTTCATCCGGTAAGTCGCCAATACCCGGGATCTACCGGTCGGCAGGCGCCGAATTGCATCCTTAACTTCAGATAGCATAATGGAAGGAATCGTATCAGTCTTGTTTATAGTAAGTGGTGAACCGTATGCATCGCTAGAAAGGGATTTGCCACATTCCTTCCATCTTCTGAAAATATCCTTCAGATCAGTCAGGACATGTCCTTCAGGGTCCTTAACAATTCTTTGTTTTGCATGGGAACCTTTTCTGAGTTTCTTGATAACTTCATAAGCCGGTCTAGTATTGTGTCGTTGGAGTCCCTCTTCAACTTCTGCGCATCTTTCCCGCAGCCCATCTTGCTTGTCTTTGTACCTCCCGTTTGGCACCTCGATATCGTTCCATGTCTGCAGTAGACAGGTTGTACCTGCTCTTCAAAGATCGACGGTAGTCCATGAGGCGAAGTGTTTCCTCTGTGATCCATGACTTATTGACTCTTTTAGGGGCCCTTCCCAATACTGTCTCAGCAGAGGAGATTATGGCCTTTTCTATGTCATTGTACAGTTCGTCTGGAGTGTGCTCGTCATCTAACATTATAGGCGTCCTTCTGATCTGGGTCGTTAAGAGCAGCCAAGTTTAAATGCAACTTGGGAGATCTAGGACCTAGGATCTTCTCTCTCGCTATCCTTAGTCTCAGTGTGGCACTCACAAAGTTATGGTCAGATCCACTATCTGCCCTCGGGTAAGCTCTGGAGTAAGTGACACAGTTAATCCATCTCTTATTTATCAGTATGTAGTTGATTTGATTCCTACATCAGTCCCCCGGAGATTGCCATATGTATCCTGCTGAATTTGGAATACCTAGCCCAAATTATCCGCATACGTTGTTAAAAGGTGAGTTGGCCCTGACCTTCGAGTTGAAGCCTCTGGATATCAAAATAATATCCTGGCTGGGACATTTCTGTAGGGCCCTTTGAACGTTTCCATAAAAGGAGTTTATCTCGTCTTCACTAGCCTCGGTTGTAAAGGCATACATCTGATTAAGCGAAATATTCAAAGTGAATGATATTCTTTATAACATAATAATTACAATATTCATGATTTCTAAAATATTCAAGAAGGTATCACTTGAAAGCTGTGAAAATTTTAATACCAAAGATGGAATTGTATGGAATCTATTATAGATTTAAAGCAGCCTTTTCCTCCCATGACTTTGAGTAATGAATATAAAAATAAACTGTACAATAATTTAATGTATTATCTTAAGCGCTTTCGATGACTCTAATCATTATATAGCGTCATATACAAAAGGATTCAAAATAATCTTGCACTGAAAGTTGTAGACATTCAAATTACATAGCTATGAAAAGAGATTAAGCAAGCAATGCAAACATACTAAAATCGAGACATTCGAGACATAGGACTTAGTCCTAATTTTTCATAAAAGGAGGTCTTCCTGTTACTACCGTTCCCTTTTTGCTTTCATCTCATCCACATGTATGTTAACTTTTGTACTCCGACTACTAAAAATTAACATACATGTAGATTAGATGAATGCAAAAAGGGTGCGGTAGGAGCACGAAGAGTTCATTTCATGAAAAATTATGTGAGTGACTTGCTCCTGCAGAGGACTTAGCCCCTTTTCTGCTTTCATCTTATCTTTGTTAATTTTTTGTAGTCCAATGTTTTAGTGATTTTAGTATGCTTCCATATGTTTTACTTACTTCATGTCTTTTCATAGCTATGCAATTTGAATGTCTCTAACTTTCAGTGGAAGATTATTTTGAATCCTTTTGTACGAGCGTATATGACGCTATCTTATGATTAGAGTCATCGAAAGCGCTTAAGATAATACATGCACATAATTGCTTATTACATGTAACAGATAATTGAACGATTCATAGCGCCTCTATTCAGCGACGCTTCAGTTATCCACAACTGAACAACGCTTCAGATTTCGCTTAGGGTTTGGGTTTAAGATAATACGTCTCTTTCATTAGGCCCTATCCTTCATTCAAAACAAAAAAATCTTAGTGCTTTGCATTATCTGAAGACCATTTCTTATGCAAATTTCAATCTGATTAAGCGTTTGACGGCCTACACACAGACGATCTAAAATCGACATCATGAACTATGAGGTCAAATGGGTCGTCTTCATGTCGATGCATTTCTGAGGATGAAGATGCGATCCTCGCTTTTGATAGTTTGAATGTCACAATACGGAAGATAAGAAGTATCTAAGAAACTATTCAGCCATTTCGTTCACAGCTAAAATCTGTGTAATTAATTTTATAAGTAATGTGCAGCGAAGCATCAATGTTATCATTATTATTTTCCTTTTTTTGGTTAAGCACTGCTAACGTCCATCCAGCTTGCTGCGTACCAGTTTGAAATTTGATAAAAAGTGAGATCGAAGATTTTTGAAAAAGTGGAATATTACCATATGCCGATTAGATCAATGACCTCTAACATGTTTACATATCATGGGATTATTTTAAGAGAGTCGTATCCAAACATGTGCCTCGTACATTTCTGTTGATCATTCATGACTTAGCTGTCAAGTATTAGTAGAAGATACCAGCAGACATTCCCTTTTCTGTATTGCAATGTTTTCTATCAGCCCCTAGAGACAAGTTTGGTATCAATGTAGAACTGTCAAAACAGTCAGAATAAAAACGAGTCACGCACGTATGCGTCAGTATTTCACTTCTTCCATGTTTGTCTCTTTCAAGTCAATTACTTATCTTGAGTTGTCAGTCAAATAATATGTGAATCCATTGAATTTTGATGCATCAGTATATTGCTATTACGTTCTAAATATCAATGATTTTAAAGAAAAAATTGTGATTTTTGAAACAAAAAAAATGGGAAAAGTGTGGCTGCAACAGGCCAAAATACGGTTCGTAGTGAAAATGGTCTAGAAACTTGGTTTTGATAACCATGTGATGTAAATCATAGAAATAGGATTTAAATAATACAAACTTTTTCATCAGCACCTGAAAAATATGTTTCTGTTCAATAAGTTTACTGGAAGATCAGTTGCTAGTGACATTAGTTTGTTTTAAACTATTAAGTTGCAGACAATTGATTTTTCGGCCTAATTTTTGAGAGACATTGGGTTGCCAATGTTGCTAAGAACGTTTTTTCAAACTGTTTAAACTCTATTTCGAGGCCTGTCGTAGGACAGTTTTCTTAAGACCATTTTAACTGAATACGCAGAAGATCCTCGGGTAATTCTATTCCCCTCCTCACATTTTCAGAATTTTCTCGTTCTTAAGTGTAGTCTCATTTAATGACCACCGTCGCAAAAGCGCTGAGTGTGTAAATTCCTCTGGTTTGTAGAAAATTTACATCAATTGCTTGTCGTTCAATGTTGACAACAATTCCACGAAGCTGAAGATCACGAATCTTATATTCTAACTAGTATTCAGAGGACCAATCTTTCATGCCAGGGTTCAAGTAAAACGTCTCAGTGCTGTTTGTGCTATCTTTCTATGCCAGTACAAGCCCATCCATAACCTAATGTGAACAAGTTCGATGAAATTTGGTGAAATCGGAAAAATTGGAATATGTGGGGTGGGGAGAATAGAAGCACTGACCCTGGTAGGGCTTTACTTCATTGGCATGAGTCTGGAAAGAATCTGAAAATTCAGATAGTTCTCCAATTTTATCGCTGTTCCCATCTTCATTTTCGTATATCTGAAATAACAATATCTGGATCATCTTTCCAAGCAGCAGTTGTCATCAGTTTACTGAGATTATGACATTTATCAAACTTTTACCATCAACACTCAACCATAAACCATTGATATGACAAAAATTATTTACTTTAATCGCCATCTCTTGTCTCCGGTAATTCGCAGTCTACATAATTCATAGCAGCAGTTTCCTAATATAGCAACTTCATTCACCTCAACAGTCTGGCATCGAAATATAGATTCATTCATACCATCGTCTACCGCAAGTAAGTTTTGCTTTCTACTCTGAATTCGAGATCTAAAGCGATGCACTTCCACAATATCGGGCACTTAATAGCCAGGGTTTCAGTTTGTCCTGACTCGAAAATGTAATCTCCCTGGAAATTTACGTGATCCTTGCACGTCAGATATTCTCATTACAGTTGCCAACTGAGTACCTAACTGTGGAATAATATATGGGGACGAAAATCTTCATCAAGTTAAGCAAATTAGGTGCACAGCTGAAGAAAAACAGTCATCGACTTACACGCATACATGTACAAGTAACTAGAATAATCGACAAGCGATAATTTATGTCATGAATACGTTATCAGTTATCACATCACAAAGATATCATTTATCATACATTTCCAATTACACATTCAATAGTTGTTTTGTTGATACGACAAGACGCGAGAAGGAAGTGTTGCTATGAATCTAGAACGCTTTTAAAATAGAAGTGCGAATAGGAATCCGGCACTGCATGTGCTCCTACATGGTCTTTAAGGATTAGAACAGACATGCACAATGAACACAATATTTCACCGTCGGTACGCGTTATCATGATACAGTGCTTACAGAATGTCAACCTTTAGCTGCAAGTACTTCGTCAGTATGAGTCTACTTTGTAAAGGCTCGCGTATTTCTTTCAAAATGAAGTCATTCTGATTACAATGCATCCCTTTAAGACAAGAATCAGCTGCTGTGCTAAGTACTGCATGATTTCATCTTTGCATCAAGGATTCGGATTATTAAATTGCTTTCTTTAATCAATTAATTGTAATTGGTATTCGTGAATAATCAATTAATTGAAATTGAAATTCAATGCAATCAATAAAGTGAAATTTGAAATACTGAGCAATCAATTAATTGACATCAATCAATGTATAGGTTGAGGAATTCTATAAGCAGTGATTGGACACCTCGAAGATGGCCTAGATATAAAGTATGCAGAAATAGTTGCAGAATAATGAATGAACTCCTAGATCTTAGACGCGTACCGTGTCCTGCTGTCAAATATAGGCTTCCGTGAAATATTGGAAAACAAAAATTGTCCAGATAATGGGATTCTCCGTGCGAGCTTCTTCATGGTCAGGTGCTACGTGTCGGATAAGTCCTTCAGTCGATTTTAAAGAGGCATAAAAATTGTCCACTGTGTATCTGAACGATCTAGAGTTTGCAGACCTAATTTAAGAATAAATGCGGACAAATACATCAAACAAATTTATTTATGAGCAAACAACTTATTCTGGTAGGAGCTTAAGTCAAACAGTTAATTGACATGCGAAATCGATACAATTTATGTTAATTGATAATTGAAACATCATGCCATCAATTAATTGAGACTGGAATTAAAAACAATCAATAAATTGGAATTGAAATTCTATGCTATCAGGTAACTGACATCAATTCAATGGACTTTTGATTATCCCTAGTCCTGGAGGGAAGAATCTGGAAAATAGCCCTTTAGGTCATTATTAGTTCATTGGGCAACATGTTAAATGGGAAGCTGCAACAAATTTTAGATTTGAAAACTTAAAATGTGTATTTATTGGTGTACACTATGTTTACTGGATTCATATACTCAGTTGCAATATGACTGAAAATTGCCTTTTTGAAGCATGGGACAGTACACAGTAGCATGATTTATTTTCAACTTGCTTGACATGACGCCCAAATTCAAGCTGAAGATGAACAACGTTCTGCAACGACTAAAGTTCTTGCTACCCTTTTAATGAATAACGACATTTCAGATCTTTTAAATTAAATTCATTATTAATATCTGAGACTGAAGGAGTTAGCCTAGCTATAATTGATTGGTAAACCCATAGAAATCCACCTTTTCGCCATGTTTAATGATAGCAGGAATAGAATGGGAAGATAACAATAACAGGACTGGCTCTTCAGTCCATGTCACGAATGGGGAGAATCGATTTCCGCAGTGCATCGCTGTATGACGTCATCCTTTGTGCGGTGACTAAATTTTCAGCTCGCTACTGTCTCACTTCCTGACAGTCTGAATACAGCATCCATATTGACCGGATCCTGCTCATTGTAATTTTTATCTTTTTCCCAGATTGAAGCAGGTCATCAAAGGAACTCGTTTTCTGGAAGAAGATGCCATTTAGAAGGCCGTGACGACAGAGCTGCATAAGATTCCAAGTTTCCAGTAGTGTACTGCTGCGTGACAGAGAAGGATGGGCGAGTTTGCTGGACTTGGGGGATTACTTGAAGAGGAAAATGTGTAAATTCTCGTAAATGATTAGAGTAGGAGTGTTGCAGTCACAGTCCTGATACTCTGATAAGAAGATCAGATGACTGAAGCATTCAGTAGTTGTAGATTCTTGTCGCAACTTGCTTGCTTGCTCTTACTCTTCATTTATTGTCTCTTCGTCCCCAGTTTTGAGGGTTGGACAGTGGGGTTGTGTCGTCGTCGTTGGGATGGGTGCGCCTTCTCCATTCTCCTCGGTCTTGCGATAATTGGGGGTCCAGATGCAGGAGCTCAAGATCTCTTCACGTTGTTCAACCATCTCTTACTACGGCCAAGTCTGATGTTCGGTTCTGCCACTTCGTGACATAGAACTCTCTTTGGCCACTTCTTGTCCGGCATCCGTTGCAAGTGACTAAACTAGATCGAGCGATTTTGTCGTAGCACTGATTCTAGGTCATGTAGGTGGAGTACGCCTCTCAGTTCGCGCATGGAGCGGCGTTCACAAGGCTTGACGGAACACATTCATCGGATCAAAGCGTTCTCATTTCTTGCCAGGCGAGTGAGGTCATCAAATTTTATGGGCCATGTCTCCGACGCATGGAGCAATACACTCTTGATGCAGGCATTGTACACCTGACCCCTGCGCTTCAGCGAGATACTCTTGGTTGTAAGGACAGGCAGTAGGTCGTGGAACCTCTTCCAGGCGCTTCGCACGCGAGCGGTTATAGCTTCACAACAATCTCCGAAATCACATTGTCTATCGCCCAGGTAACAAAAGTCATCGACCACTTCAATGCAGTCTTCACCTATTTTAATCTCACTGATCCCTGCATGCAGTAATCGCAAGGCGATATACTACAACTTATTTCATCAAAATGCTTTTACATTCAAAGACTAATGATATATTCATGAATATTTGCTAAGACCACCGACAGGTACGTCAATCAAAGGAAGCTGCAATATACAAGCTCACTCTAGTTCTTTATGAGTGTCAGATTTGTGCGGTTTATCCATTTAGCAGCTACCAGTTAGCCTAGTAGCATTGACAGTTTGACCATTTTGTTGAAATTAAAGTAGTTGGGAAGGCTTTTAGGCTTATTGACCACTTGCTTGGCCTTACTTAGTTGTCTGGGATGACGTAGAGTTGATGGATAGAGGTGGTTCGATTGAAAGAAAGTTCAAGTGAAATCCTCAAATATCTGCACAAATTGTGGATTAAATTTCATGCATTTTCTGCGTTATTTGACCATCAGAAATCCTTAGCAGACATGAGTCTGAGCATCAGCAATCAGAAATGTCTTCAAAAATCATAGATACGAGGAAATATTCAATAACTACATAAAGTACCACTGTCATCACTACGCATAGCTTTTATAAGCAGTATGAGTAATCATGCATAAATTTTGTCACTAGATTCCGAGATTGCATACATAAATCATATACAAATAAATTCAAAATTAGGTTGGATTGATCTCATAGAAATCCGATATTCTTTAATGATAACGGACAAGAACGGACATGGATACTGAAAACAACAGAACATCGTGGACAAGTGTTTTCAAAAATACGTAAATACTACAGGACGACGGTACCTAAACGATGGCGGATTCCAGTGGTTGACGATAGGAAGCTACCGGCAGCTTGTCAGTGTACTTTGTAAATATTATTTGTAAAGGTTTTTCGATAAAATAACTTACAATAAATCACCTTGCGATAAGAATTGACACTATGGCATGTTTCAATAAGTTGCTTCTTCTAAGCAATCGGCGCATAGTCGAGCAGCTGAAATTAACATCAACAAAAAGCTGCTGTCCAATCTAGTCTCACTAACCATGGACTTCTAGATGATAGTGTTTTGGACAGGAAACTCCATGCAGCTGAAGGGCGCATAGATATCTACATTAACATGCGCGAAGTCGTAACTCCAAAGCAACGGTTCAAGTCATAGAAATCGAATCATCGGCAACACATGAAATTTATCATAGAGTAGGGATATACAGGTAGAGAGTGTCGACTCAAAAAAGTATCTGTATACAGTGAAAATTTTTATATCAAAAGATTCAGTTTTTTGTGGAGATTACGTTCCCGTGGTCCAAAAAATTATTTGAGCACTTGAAAGAAAGTCAAAATTTGCCAATTTATTTACTAAATATATAACTCTCCTAAATAAGTAGTATGAAACAAGTTGGATATCAAAAGGAATCAATATTTGCTAATAAGAATCCTAACAAAGCTGAAATCAAGCTGATTATCAAGGGAATTTCATGAATTGTATTATCATGAAAGTCTTCATGAAAAATTCGCGATGTTATTCGTGCTTTCTTGGCTGAAATTTCAAGTTTTTAGTTTTAATTTTCACCGGTATGATTTTCTGATTCACTAGATTCATGTTCCATTTCTTGAATCTGAATAGTGATGTAGACCCATTTACATCTTCCAAAGTTAATTGAAATCATTGTCTTTGATTATGTTATTTTGCTAGTGGGAGGTTGTTTATAAATGATCACGCTTAAGAAGATTCTCTTGAGGTTGAGTATGAAAGCAATAGCAGGTCATCGAGCTCCCCAATTTAACAAATATTACCTCTCCAAGGCTGTCATGATACGGACGATCTGTAAAATAATATAATTTCCTTCTGCTTTATGCTATCATGATCAGTCAATTCCGTTGTCATTTCTTCAAACTGCATAAATGTGCATATCTCACATTTGGAAATAAATCCGACTGTATCTCCCTTGAGTTCATTTAATAAAATCAAATGTGTATACACATTTGGGATTTAATAAATGCTGAGTTAACGCTCTACCTAAATATACCTACTCTATGAAATTTATGTTGACCGTGATATTTGGTTTTTCATTTTACGTGTTACCGATGATTCGATTTCTATTGCTTGATTCGTTGCTTTAGGGCAGTTTCACACATGCGACTTTTTGCAGTGCGATTGTCGCTAAAAAATGGAATTGGCCTTTCACATTGGAGTTCAATTTCTGCGACTGTCAAATCGGACAAACCATTTCGATCTCTCGATTTCATGAGACATAGAAAGTGGATGTGTCTCAGCCTACCGGAGAAGGGCAAGAGCCAAAATTATTCTGAAGGCAGGCTTCAGCTCTATTTGCTTTTGTTCTTATCGAAATCGGTAGGAAATTTGCTATCAGAACATCTAAAATGTATTGCATAGTTCGCTATAATATTCCAAATCACCATAAGATATTCATATTTCAGCAATTTTGTCTCGCCATCTGCTCTGTGTAATAGACATTAAAGCTCATTTGAAAGACAGAAATCTCAGCAACCTATTCAATCAGTTCATCGATAAAAGTGGTCGATTGCCTCATCTATTCATAGCACAAGTCAGCAAATCTTCACGAAGCGACCACTTTCACAATCTATTGCATCTATTATCAATATCCGCTACCGTTGCAATTAGGTGTTCTAGTCTAGTCAATCAATAAAGCATTGTGCATGGGCTGAATCCTCAGGGGGTGTTGCATATTATGAAAGTAGTTCTCTCCATGGTGGAAGCCATGCGAGTCATCAACTTCTTCATATTCTGGGAATCAATTTGGTGTGTGAATCACCAAAAACCGAGCACTGACGCCTGAGAAAGAAGTCGAAATGTAAATGACATGAACTGACTTCAGTCATCGTCGATTGCACGCGCATGGAAAGCACTTTTGTTTGACGTATGCGACGATCAATAACCTCAACACTTTCGAACTTCAAATGCATTATTTGTGATAGAATCGGTTCTGCTGAACGAAATTTAGCAATTCGGAATGCGTTTTAATCACCGTAACATACTGGCACTAAGAAATGTTATTAGATTAACGATATGTTCTAGATCGTTGGTCGGTCAAAACTCAAAATTGCCTCAAAATCGCGCGATTTCCAGAATAATTAGTGCGACTATCTATCCGCTTTTAAAACGCGCAACATGTGTGAATAGCTCCATCGGCTGTAATGTTACCCTGGCATCCGCGCGACCATGCTATTGTCTTCGATTGACATAACTTTCCAATTGTCTCTGTTGGTCATTGTTCCACCGTAGGGGGATTGCCAAGACAAGCATTTCTCTCCATGGTGGATGCCATGAGCACCATCAACTTGCTCATGCTATGGGGATCAGTTTGGTGTGTGGATCACCGAAATCTGACCACTGACGCCTGAGAACGAGGTCAAAATGTAAGTTCAGTCATCGTCGCTAGCACGCGCATTGGCTACAGTATAGATTGATTAGCACGAAATTCGAGAACATCAACACTTTGGAAATCAAAGATATTATTCCAGATAGAATCGGTTCTACTTGACGAAAATTAACAATTCGGAATGCGTTTTAATCGACACAATATACTGAACTCAGAAATGTTCTTAGTTTGACATGATGCTAAAGATCATTTGTAGGTCAAAAACCAAAATCGCGCGATTTACCCGCGGCAAAATGAAGACGTGCGACATGTGTGAAAGGCTCCATGGGCTGTGATGTGAAACAAACAAACGCGCGACTTCCGCGCAGCAAAAAAGTCGCATGTGTGAAGCAGCCCTTACAGTTCATATCTCGCTTATGTTAATGCAGAAAGCTATGCACCCTTCGGATGCATTTAGTCCGGCAGCCAGAAGGAGTTTCTGCAGGGAACGAGGCCGAAAGTGAGACTTTCACAGAATGATGTGCACCCTATGCCTGCTACAAATCTGTACGTCTGCCGGATTCTAGTGAGTTCCTCTTCTTGCCAGACACGATCAAAGAAAATCACATGCAAATCCAATGGGACGAAAATTGCAGCTTTTGGCTAAAATGAAATTTTCTATGTTTTCTCTGATTAAACGAAAAGTACTAACCCCAGAGTCATAATTTTTGGCATGGAATGTCTTTAGGTCATTTCCTATGATGTGCATGTGTCATTATCATGTTTCTGATCAGCAATGTATGTGAGAATGTGGTTGAAAATGGAAAAAGTTGTTCAAATTATTTGTGTTTGCCGACATTGAGAGGCTTGCCAAATCTAAATTTGTCTAGCTTTATAGACAGGTGTGCATGAACATGAAAGGAAATGACCTGAAGACATTCCATGTCAAAAATTATGACTCTAGACTTAATACTTTTTGTTTAATCAGAGAAAACATAGAAAATTTCATTTTAGCCAAAAGCTGCAATCTGCGTCCCATTGGATAAACATGTGTTTTTCTTTGATCATGTCTGACAAGAAGAGGAACTCACTAGAACTCGGCAGACGTGCCGATTCGCAGTAGGCATAGGGTGTACATCATTCTGTGAAAGTCTCACTTTCGGCCTCGTTCCCTGCAGAAACTCGATCTGGCTGCCGGACTAATTGAGTTTCCAGTCCAGAACATTATTATTTAGAAGGCCATGTCCTAACTAAAGGCGAAAAGTCAGATTTCTATGGTTGAAAAAAGAAAAGATATGAAGATCTATCGTTCGACTGACATATAAAAAAGCGAGTTATTGATGAGAATCCACCTCATCCCCTACCCTTGAGGTCAGCTCTAATTCAACCTTTGAGTTAAGCTAAATCAATTATGTTTGATTAAAATCTGCCTACATCATTTTAAGTAATATTAGAACCTTTCCTATGTCGCTGATACGTTCAGATAAGGAGGTCCGCCGTTGAGGAACGATCGAAAATTCCCAAGCATCTAGTCGCGAGGTTACAGAGATCGCAATTTCTCGGTTATGTAATTAGTAAACAATCCTCCCCTCCGAAACTTGCGTACATCCAAAATCGCAACAAGATTCTTGACTGCTATTACAGGAAAGGAGACCTTGGATGCACTCGTTAAACCAGTAAACTCCGCAAATAGAGATTATTTCAAAAAGAAAATACTTCTAACTAAATTCTGTTCATATTATTGAAGACGATCAGATTACAATAATTACGCAGTAGGCGATGAACCACAGATGCAAATACAAGAACTTATTCACCTTTTCATTTGGAAAATTGAATTGTAACAATTTACATAAAGTACAATATTAACTGTCGGTAACTTTGTTCTAGTTGACTAAGCTTGATTAACGACTTTTTCGAATGGGATAATAAGTGGGAACTATATTCTATCAAAGGAAAACACATTAACGCTTGAAAAGAAAAAGATGGAAAGATGAAAGTGAATTATGGAACGGCACTTTACTTTCTAGGTAGTTGGCAGGAAATTTGAAACACTGACATGAATAATGACAGTCAATTTTGACTGACTGAGAAACCAGACGCATTGGTTTTCCGGGTACTGAAGGAATCACTGTTATTTCTAAACATGTGTAGATGCTAAGACCTTTTCAGGAGTGAATGAGAATATTGCGATAAGTCTCCCTTGAGATGGGGATTCAATATAAATCAATCATGTGTAAATTATCATCAATCTTCGAATGTAGTGTGTCTCACTGATTTTTTTCGAAGTCAATTCTTTCCTGCATTTCAGTTCCAAAATGAAAATAATGTCTTCCGGAAAAAATACAGATACAACATTAGACATTAAAAAGCAAGCTTTGCACATCAGAGTGATCAATATTGTCTCATCACTACCCATCACATATCTCAGGATTTTATTGCATCAATATGGGCGCATCTTACTGAAATGAAAATATGAAGGAATGTTGATTTATCCACTTATGTTAGTTCATAATTATGAATTATCATTTCCAGCTGAGAGACATCTATAATGTCCTATGTTTCATACAAACACGGGGACTGCATTAAAGGATGACAACAGTGATGATTATGATAATGTAATCACCGAATTGGTGGAGCATTTGGCCTACTAAGTGCATTATCTATTCCGAACACATCAGTTACAGTAAATGGATGAGAAGACAACAATGTGTGGGACTGCAGATTCGAGAATGTATTATGTCTTTATTTAGATGTCTTTTTAAACTTAAATCTGTTCCACACAAAGTCATGCTACTAGCATGGTAGAGGTAAGGCAACTTTCATACGCTGGTAATTATCATCCCACGATGGGCTAGTAATTTATAGTTAACTTTACATGTAATAGGTGATGTCTCTCTAGGCGGACAGACTCGAACATCGAACCCTCTACACATACAGCAGCCCTCAAGCAATTGAGCTACCCTACCACATTGAAATTGCATCAATTAAGATATTCGAATATCGAACCAGGCTTTCGAGACATTTTGAGGCAGCAACAAAAGAATTTTCAATTCGCGCAGTTTGCCGCGCACAATATTTCCAGTAATGCCGTTTCTAATTGATGATCTCTCACTTTCTTTTCAATACCTTTATTTTCCCTTATGTGATCTCTCTAGGTTTGAACAAAGAAAGCTAAGCACAGAAATTTCACAACTGCTAATCGTCAAGTCAAAGATGTATTCGAAGGCACCAAGATCACGGGATTGAAAGGACAAAAGGCAAATCAAAATTCCCTAATGAATAAAGAAATTTATTAATGAGACAGATCATCAATATTAGAATGTATTGAAGTAACAGGTTGGAAATCACCGAGATAATCTCCCAGGTTTAATGACATTAAAGGGTCTCTGATCCTCTCAAATCCCAAGTAGAGTCAAAAGTAAGCATTACTAATGCAGAGCTAAGAAGTTCAGATGCCAGATGTCCTGGGAGATATCTAAAAAGTGATTGTGTAGACATGAAACCGTTGCAGTTTTCCAAAAGAAGATAAATAGCTGAGAATAAGAGAATTTCATTTCTTCTTGAGAGAGAGAGTGAGTGAGTGAGTGTGAGAGAGAGAGAGTGAGTGAGTGAGTGTGAGAGAGCGAGAGTGAGTGAGTGTGAGAGAGCGAGAGTGAGTGTGTGAGTGTGAGAGAGAGAGAGAGTGAGTGTGAGAGTGAGAGAGAGAGAGAGAGTGAGTGAGAGTGTGAGAGAGAGTGAGTGAGTGAGTGAGAGTGTGAGAGAGAGTGAGTGAGTGAGTGAGAGTGTGAGAGAGAGTGAGTGAGTGAGTGAGAGTGTGAGAGAGAGTGAGTGAGTGAGTGAGAGTGTGAGAGAGAGTGAGTGAGTGAGTGAGAGTGTGAGAGAGAGTGAGTGAGTGTGAGAGAGAGTGAGTGAGTGAGTGAGTGTGAGAGTGAGTGAGTGAGTGAGTGTGAGAGAGAGAGAGTGAGTGAGTGAGTGAGTGTGAGAGAGCGAGAGTGAGTGTGTGTGAGAGTGAGTGTGAGAGAGCGAGAGTGAGTGTGTGTGAGAGTGTGAGAGAGAGAGAGAGTGAGTGTGTGTGTGTGTGAGAGAGAGAGAGTGAGTGTGTGTGTGTGTGAGAGTGAGTGAGTGAGTGTGTGTGTGTGTGAGAGAGAGGAGAGAAACACTTCGTTGCATTACAACATGAAAAATGGAAACAATGGAAAATGGAAAAATGGAAGCAGAATACATTGCTCACAAATAATATTTACCTCGGCTGAGATCATGATGCTTATTGGGTAAAAGAATTTAAAATGCAGTTTCAAGTCAATTACTACCTAATACAACGGAAGTTGGGTGATTATGTCATCGTCAACTACAACCATGATGCCTCTGCTACAATAGTTAAATGACATTAATAAGTAGATTTCACTCCATAGCCACTGTGCAACAGGGCTGACAATCCATTCATACATATCATCTAATCTTTATGTAAAGGCCTACCCATTTCTAGAGAAAATTCAAAGAAATTTCTACATTCTAATCGTTTATCGCTTTTATATTTCCTCTTGAGCATATTTTTCTGAAATTCATGCAAGCACTCTCTTCATGCCCTCCTCATGGTTAACAATAATCGTGAGTTAATGTAGAAGTTTCAGGTTATGTACGTTACATGCCAATCTAAGGAGACCGTTCTCATGACACCGTTTCAGCCATTTTTGACATTATTTGCTTCAGGGGGAAGGGAAAAGGTTGCCGATTCGCCGCCTCGAATTTGTGTCACAATCGATCAAGAGGTCTTTGCACTTTTCCCTTGGTTGACTTTTCCGTATTGTTTCGGGGTCCCGATTGGTGTAATTGCTACATTAGCTTCAGTATTGCGGTTACAGTGGGCTCTCGAAATATCGTATTTACCAAAACATCTCTATTTCTGAGCATCAATGGCCTACAAGTTTCTCCATGTGACATCTATTAAATATTTGTAGTATATCCAGGAAATGACTAACGAATGCACACATGCTCATGCATGGCCCCGGCGGAAATTCACATTTTCAAAGGGCACCAAATAGAAAAAATTAAAGAATACAATAGACAGATTTATTGGGGCCCCGCAGAATTCGGCGGATCCGTAGAAAATTCTCACACTTGGCTTTTAATAGCAAAACATTTGATAAGTAGTATTTGAGCGACATAAGAATTTACAATACATTTTTGGTTATCTGTGATATAATTATCGCAATTATCATGATGTGATTTGTACAGTCATATCTATCAAATAATGCTCTCACATTGTACATCGATGCGTTAGAAGTTATCAACTAGGGACCTGCGAATCGGCAAATTTTGAGTCGAATCGAATCGGGTCGTGATTCGCGAATCGAATCACAGAAACTCGAATAGGCCTAGTTAAGACTACTTTTATGTACGATTGACTTATCCAGCTATGCAACTGGCCATAAAGAAAATAGGCCTACCAAATAGGACCGAGTAATAATGAAATTTACATTGCTATTGAAATGTGCAATGACATCTTGGTAATAATCAAGAAACAAGCGGTCAATTTGAAGTGCCTCTATTTTTCTGAGATAATTGAAATCTACTGCGCATTGTAACTATATACAGCGTATTTTAAATAAATATTGACTCTTATGAGTTAGATGGATGTTTGATTTGACAACATGCCCTGAACTGCCCATCAGCCCCTTTTTGTCAAATTACCCGCAAGTAGTATCATGACATGTAACTTGATTATTATCTCAGATTTGTAGAAAAATGTCCTTTGAATCTCACGCAGGACTGGAACTGCAACCTACATCAATCGCTCCTACACTTTAATCTTGAGCTCGGGAAAGCACAAATTTTCATCGACGAACAATTAGATTCTAACATTTCCATCGTTCAGATCAGAAAACAATAACAGACTTTCTGTAGCAGGCCATGGATGCCTACTTACACCTTTCCATGTTATCGCTGTCTCTAAGGACTATCTAAATTATTTCAGGACGAATTCAAAATGTATTATTAAATAACCTATCCAGACTTTTACGTAAAATTCTTACTCAAGTTCATGCAAGTAGAGGATTACAGAGGACTGTGAGTGCTATAATGCCTAACTGAGTAGGCCTTTTGTAGTCTTGTAGTTGCCAGCTTGGAAATGGGAAATCAGTAAGATGAAATCCAGTAACTGGGCCTATGGGGAAATCTAATAAAAGGTTATAAGGCATGCTTTGTATAAGCTCATATAACCTTTGTGCCCGACGGCCGATTAATTTCATCTCAGAGGTACAGATGATTCAGGATAAGAGGGAAATTTCTTCTCTATCAACCGTGTGGTCTGCCAGCAGGGTCACAAGATTGTTTAGGACTCAAGATTCCTGACAAAAGACTGTGAAAAATATGTCTTACAAGATACAAGGTTACGAGCCTCGGTCATTTACAATTCTGTTTTAAATCAGTTATTTTGAAGCATATTGGACTCGGTTAGAAAGATCGACCGAGTCCGAAGCCCTAATCTGAACAGCATGTAGCACATGCAGGTATTAATGATTTAGCGCGTGCTGTTACTGATTCGACCACAAAATCAAATATTTTGTTTAATTCGACTGTCTTTTGTTCAGCAACCGACACTCTTAACCACTTTCATCGATGCTGAAAATCCAGCATCTCAAACACATTACAACATCACTTTCAAGTAGCAACGAACAGAAGAGGCTAAATCAAAAGTAGTTGAAATAGTTTTTGGTCAGCCGACAAGGAACGATTCGAATTTTTCGCGAATCACAATTTCGAATCGAATCAAATCTCGAAGCTTCGCATGTGCCTATTATCAGCAGTATAGGAAGCAAAATCCCGTCCTTCGAAAAAGTGCTCTTCATAAATGGTCATAAATTTGACTTTCCAGTGGGCCCACGCCAACGATTATTAGGAAAAATATTTGAAAATGCGCAAGAACTTAAAGCCACAAAATTGCAGGTCAGGAGGCTTAGTATAGCGACGAAAACAGCAAATATATGACGGGGGTCGAATCGCCTGCCCCGGTCATGGATGCGGCTAAATAGGCTGCCAATATTCAGCTATAGTAAACAATTAACAATAATAAATCAAGTATCTCGTCACTTACGTGAGAAGTTCCATGTGACCTGATTCAAGCATGATTGTTGATGTTTCACTATCGTATGATCGGAAAAATTAGTACCTTGATAATGATATATTTTAATAATAAGCTTCTATTTTTCAATAATAATTTTTCAAAGGTATTTAGAAGCTCTACGATCTTCAGTCCTCATTTATCGATGATTCAACATAATTTGACGAACATACAAGGAAAAAAATAGCACAAATTACCTTAAACTCAATTAGGGCATGTAGTCTTCCAACTCGCCGAATATTTTTCATGACTTCATTACACATAGCTTCAAAAAATCAGAAAACTGTTTATCACGCATGTTGATTCACACCATCTGGCCTGTCATCAATAATTTCACCAACATCAAGGAAAATATTGTCATTATTTTATGCCAAACCTCCTCATGACATCGGTCACCGGGGAGTAAGCAAAATTGACACTGGAATGAATCATTTGTTTGCAATAAATGCACAAATAATAAGGATGGAGTTCCCCATCACCTCAAAGCCAGGAGATCATAATGTTATTACAAAGGCACTTGGGATACTTGATTGAACCCACGAAGAGCGAGTACACTACGAAACATAGTAATACATAAGTGTCAATCAGTATCAGCTTTAATAATTGCATTCTGTCTGATCGATCGAAACACCTATAGAGCAATTTCCATGTCTACCCGTGGCACATGCATCACAATGCGTGCGATCCTCAGTACTCATCATCATTGGAGTCTAGAAAATGCTTCAAGCATCAAGGTCGGAAATCAATGCCATCAGAGCATAGAGAGGACATACTACATGTAGTAGAGATTTTGTGACTAATTCTAGCAAGAGTGCTCTTCTTCAGTTAGAATGGTGATATAGTTAGTATGAGCTGAGTAGTTACATCATGAGCTCAGTCTTCGTATTGACTTGATATTGGAACGCGCCTGACCGCTTAACAAATCGTCTGACCACAAAATCTAATGCATGCATACTTTTGTTCATGAAAATTCATGTGATAACTTCTTGACATGCTTCACACAACCTGGTATTCTAAGTAGCTATTGATTCATAACAATTTGCAGAGTTTGGCTTATATCATCGAAAACAATGATTTTTTTTGAGAAGGATATTTTTCTGACAGGTTTTAAATAATCGCTGCTACATATTTCTAAAATGTCATGTCTGCCAAACATGTTGAATATAAATAATGAAAATTCTTGCTCTACAAAAATTTGGCTGAAGAGTTTGCATGACAGTGGACCTCCAAATTGATAGAAGCGAGTTTGCATCATAGTCCGTGAAATGCGAAATTATAAGCAGAAGCAACCTATTTAGGTCTCTTTCGTTTCATTTTTCAGTAAGCAAATGTGTTCATTACCGTAGATGCCGTAGCATCATTGAGCTGGTGTTCTTATTTCAGATGTGAATGCTTAAATAACAAGAGACACTGTAGGTCGATTTTTGCTAAATTGGAATATTCTATTTTCTTTGCTATATTTTACTGCAATGCAGTTTCACGAGCATTTTTTCAAAGTTCGTTGCAGATTCATTTATCTTACTTTTTATTCTTACGCTGTCCTTTAGTAATCTTCATTTTATGTCGTTAACTAAGATTCCTAAAGGATGATCATTTTCATTTGAAAACCAATTGGTTTTATTTGAAAGCACGTCATCAATATCTCTTCGATGAAATGCAGTGGTGCTCTTTCGGTATTGTTATAATTTCCAAGGCAATCATTGCCAATACCAATGAAACGATCATGCAGGCGAGATTTTGTAGATGAAATAGTCAACCACAGTCAAGTAATGTAAATGCATCATCGTGTACAGAAGGAAGGTTGTAGACAGATGACGAAGGAGGCAGAAACTTTAAAATTTGATAATAAGAAAAAATATGCAATTAAGACAGCCTGCAAAAATTCATTCAGAGGGGATTTGCATAGGGACAAGGAGATTTTCCGGTGGGTCGGGACTGGGAGGCGTCCCTTCACCATCCTGGATCCGCCACTCAAAGAAATTCGTTTTTAGCGAATCAAATTTTGTGGTTCACTTCAAAAGTTTGCTAACTGTGTATGAAAACACTTGACATCAAAGGTTCCTGATTTTAATGTGCAGATGCAAGTTTGGAAGGAGATAATTTGCGGAATTGGCTTCCATTTTTGAAAGATGGAGGACAAGGGTGGAAACAAAGAAGAAAGATATCTTGTCTCCCAATTCCTCGTTCTGTCAAATATCTTACAAGTTCAACTCTCAGTTCAGTTCGTCTTAATCTCTTTTCTCTCAATATCTTCATCGGGTCATCAAAAGCTCGCTGAGTTTCAATCCAAGCCTTCACTTCCCTTAAGAGACACAACTTCCCCACTCATCTCTACAACAGTGCCTTCAACATCTTTCCAACGGTCAGTACGATTTGAAATGAGATCGCCTGCCAACGCTTGACAGTCATGAATGATTCGTTTTGTCTCGAGTGGAGGAGATTGGAGATTTATCGTGGCTGAAGACGTCCCATCCTTCTCCCTCATTCATTTTCCCACGTTAGAACGTGCAGCGAGCGGCTGTCGGCGAGATAACAACAAAGGCATTCTGTATGAGACCCAATCACAGATTCGACTCTCAAAGGAGAAAATTGTTGCCTCGATCTCCGATCACAATGCCCCACATCATTACTGGACCTACTGCGCAATTTCCTAACCTTCGCAAGAAATGAGTACATTCTCAGTAAAGACCCCAAGCTGAACCTATAAGTGTATACAAGATCCAAGTTCAGAAGCTTTGACACCCTGCAGAGCTGTCTCTACACAGCGGTCTTAACCCATCCATGCCGAATGTCCGTTTAAACGAACAATGCGTTCGCTTTCGGAGTAACGTTGACAGCACGATTCCGGCATCACTCCGTCTTCTTGCGCTGCCTAGAACGCCCGCAAATTACGTTGATGTTTTCAAGAAAAAATTCTAAATTTTGAAAATAGCTGGGGCATGAATGTTTTAATGATGGGAACCTGTTATGAGATCGAATTACCGGGTTATGCGGCTCAATACTGATTCCGCCTCACTGATGATTCAGTTCAATATTGGTTCCGCCTCGCTGGTAATTCGGTTCAATATTGGTTCCGCCTCACTGATGATTCGGTTCAATATTGTTTCCGCCTCACTGATGATTCGGTTCAATATTGGTTCCGCCTCACTGATGATTCGGTTCAATATTGGTTCCGCCTCACTGATGATTCGGTTCAATATTGGTTCCGCCTCACTGATGATTCGGTTCAATAATGGTTCCGCCTCACTGATGATTCGGTTCAATAATGGTTCCGCCTCACTGATGATTCGGTTCAATATTGGTTCCGCCTCACTGATGATTCGGTTCAATAATGGTTCCGCTTCACTGATGATTCGGTTCAATATTGGTTCCGCCTCACTGATGATTCAGTTCAATATTGGTTCCGCCTCGCTGGTAATTCGGTTCAATATTGGTTCCGCCTCACTGATGATTCGGTTCAATAATGGTTCCGCCTCACTGATGATTCGGTTCAATAATGGTTCCGCCTCACTGATGATTCGGTTCAATATTGGTTCCGCCTCACTGATGATTCGGTTCAATATTGGTTCCGCCTCACTGATGATTCGGTTCAATAATGGTTCCGCCTCACTGAAGATTCGGTTGAATAATGGTTCCGCCTCACTGATGATTCGGTTCAATATTGGTTCCGCCTCACTGATGATTCGGTTCAATATTGGTTCCGCCTCACTGATGATTCGGTTCAATATTGGTTCCGCCTCACTGGTAATTGGTTCAATATTGGTTCCGCCTCACTGATGATTCGGTTCAATATTGTTTCCGCCTCAAATACTCGCATGATTGGCATTATTATTCAGATTTCCGGTCATTCTGGTCATATTCGGCCATTCAAGTAATTTCTAGATTCCGACTCGCTGGTAATTGGGGTCGTTATAAATAGATTCGAAGCATACTTTCCGTTCATTATCTATTTCCGGATCAACGGGTCGCAATGGTCATAACAATGAGAATATAAGGGTCTTCGGAGTGCCGGTTGGCCAAGACATATAACAGCAATCAAGATGAACGAGTGCAGACCATCTACTCTGCGTTCCATCAGTTTGTTATACATGTTGCAAGCTAATTGGTACCTGACAGAAGCACATTACTGAGTCCTTTTGGGATGAAACGCGACTACGCATATTAGTACATCCTTTCCTTCAGTTGACCGGCAACCTCTAAGTCTGTTTCTGTTTTAATGCGTGAACTTGACCTGACAGTGAATGTTGACCTGTATCGATAGTGATAGAACGTTGATTCGATATCATGGAGACAAAAATATCTCGTTGAACAGTATGATTAATCCGTCGGGACCACGTCAGTAACCATGAAGTGTGAGGCGAGACTCACGCTCTTCGCGCCGACGATGCATCCGCGGCGGAGATAGTCTGAATTGTCACTGGATTGACATGTTCTACAGCGATCTTAGGTGTTGGTGCCCATCCAGACTGGGTCTATGACTGCACTAAATGAAGACGGAAAACCGAGCATGCCGCTTCTTTTTAATAATGTCGGATTGCCGTTTCGAATAAGTGAAACGTAGAATGTCGGCTCATCGGCTAAATTTTCATTTGGGTTAGCGTGTAATCGAGTTACAGCAAGGGAACCACAAAATGGTAAACCGTCACCTCGAGAATATTGGGATGGCGTTATAAACTGCCAATGACAAAATTTACCACGGCAAAATAGAATCTATAAAAACATGAACTAGTAAAATGTTTCTTACCAAAGAGCTTGACAAAGGAGTGCTACCTCTGTCGTAGGCTGTAACAGTGATTGTATGTACACGAATATCATCGGGGAGAAGACGCCTGGTCGCTGCCAATCGAAGGTCACCGGATTCTCCAATGGTGAATAGACCGTCTAAATTGTTGCCTAGCGCATAATGAACCTGGGCGTTGACACCCTCGTCAGGGTCGCTTGCACGGACACTAGCAATCAACTGAAATAAATCACACAGAGAAATGAAATATTTCTGTCTGGTCAAGTGGTCGTGAGAGGGATGGACGGGCCGCATATAGAAAAAGACATAAATTCTCTAAATTGTGAAATACGTCAAGACAAAATAAATCATTCACGGGCGGGGAATCGAAGACGGTAACCATGCATTTTCTTATCTCTTCTGTTCCCGCGAATTTTCATATTTTCCCCAGCAAACTGTGTCAACTTAGACCAATCTTAGTCTTAAAGATTCACGAATGTGCTGCCACGATGATTTTAATAATTCTTCCGTGTGTCATCAACTACTTTTATAACAAGTGATGCTCGGTCCAGATGAAATTCTGAAAAGAATATAAATAAATTACCTAAAGGGTTGTTGCGTGCTTTAAAGGTCTGTTTTCTTTCTAATGAAATCGTTCGTAACTGAAATTAGCATGAAGCATGTATAGATTGATCATAAACTTTAGTTCTTATGATAATTCGTAAAAATAATTCAGGAATTCGCAACTAAATTCTTTCGCCACGCAAGTTTTTGGAAATCTGTGTTTGTCTCGTCGCCCCGCTACATATAGCCTAAGAGCTGCACTGGAGTTTGTGGCACATTTTAGACTCGTGTTTTCTTTACTATAAAACTAATTCAATTCAAATCAAATTACTTATGCGTAAAGCATGCGTCCTTGACAAGCATCGTTTTTGTGCATTCAATGCCCTGGTAGTGCGCAAAAAGTCAAAAAGTTAATGACATTTTCATCTCTCAAGGTCTGCGGATTTCTCCGATAATTTTATGAAATACTTGGTAGTGAAGCATAGTATTTAGTACTATTTTCTATGCCTGCTAGAAGTGCATTACGTAATATTTCATGTACCTTTTATGTAATTAGAATGTATGGACACTGTGTCCATTTGGCATGAGTGCATTTTAAGTTGTAAACAATTAAAAATAGAAGCGCATCATTTAAATTTCTTTTTATATTTAAAGTCTGAAATATCAATTTTCTGAAGATAAGAGACATAGTTTACATATCAAATTATTAGGACAGTAAGGCAGCCCCCACGTTCCTATTGGTTCTTCTTCCCGATGTGCACAAATTCGCTGGACGCAGGATTTTCCTGGAACGCATTCTATTACTGTACTATCATTTAATGTTACTTGCATATGAACATTGTACGACGCACATCACATACGAAACAAAGAAAATACATGATTACCTTCCCAGGCGGCTCGTTGACACTGAGGAAAATTGTGGCATTATTGGATGGATACGAGAACGACGGTGGACAATCATTTACATCCAATATTCGAACGCAGATCATTGAATTGCTAGATTGTCGCTTTAGAATCCCATGATCTTCCATTCTTATGTTGAAGCACATTGATGGATTTTGCCTTGGTTCTTCTCTGTTGAACGATTTCCGTGTATACAAGCTGCCATTTCTGCAAATATCAACAAGATATACACATGCAAATATATGCTGATTTGAAAAGTATGAAATGTTGGAAAAATATGCTATATTCATTACAGCACCATGTTGAAGACAGCCGTGGAGTCGGAAGTCAAATTTGGAGACCGATGTTGTGAAGAGGAGATTGAGAAGTCTCATATGTACGTGTAAGATGTGTCAAAACTATCAGCGCCAAGTAATGCCCCTGCGGAAATAGTAGGTGAGGTAGCTAAGATTTATACCCCTGGATATTAATTGAAGAAGCATCATGCAGGTGAACCAGTAGATCATAACAGTATCTTGCCAGGTGGTCTAGCCGTGAGGCTTCGCTTACTTAGTCATTGGTCTTCAAAGTGATCATTTTGCTGGGTACAAACATCTGATGTCTCACAATGTGGATGCTTTCACCCTCGCCCCACTGGTGTTTTGACAACGCGCCATTCTGGGGGAGGGTGCTCAGCGCCCCCTGCTTATTTCCGAAACTAAAGGTCCAAATTCAAAACAAAATACACCAAAAGATCACTGTTTTGATATTCAAGATCATTTATGCATGCAATAGCAGAAGGCGGGAGGACCATGATTCCGATGATAACAATAGAAAAAACCTCTCCCGAGTGAAAATTACTGCCGATGTATGACTATATAAAATTCAATAAAATATAATTGTGCCGACGTTTCGCGTCCAGACGCTTAGGCGTGGCAGAACTAGCACAGATAATGAAAGAGTGATTTACAAAACTCTAATTCTCGTTGCAACAGTCTCGTGACGCCTGTTCATCAAAGGTTGATGGTAATTAATTAAACGAGCTTCCACCAAACTTGCCTCAACCGAATCACGCACACGCTCTAAAATTTCTACATTAAAATCGTCAATTCTATTGACATTGCTACAAATATTTCTATGATCGCTTAAAGCGCTTGAATTGTTTTTATATTTAATACTGTTTTTGTGTTCGTTATAACTTAAATGAAATGGACGAGCAGTTTTACCGATATATTGGCCATTACAAAATTTGCAAGTGAATTGATAAATTACACAAGTCACATCACAGACATAATAAGAAGGCAATTTGTCACATAGGTCACAATTATTGTGCTTATAGATCGGTCTATGAATGAACACATTACGGAGCTTTTTATTACCGGTACTAACAAAATTGATATCTAATTTGTACTTGCGAATACTGTAGTTTGTTTTTCTTATAAGACTCATCAATGATCAATGATCTTTCTTTCAAGATCATTGTAGAGGTCAAATGTAAGGTCAAAGGTCAAAAAGATGATTTTTTTAAAATTACGGTCACTAGTTCTTGCCCTATCTCAGAAACCATTTGACCAAATTCAAAACAAAATGCACTTAATGGAAGCTCTTATGATTGTGAGTGTGAATATCATGATAAAAAAATGTAAGAAGTAAAACGATTAGAAATACCAATAAATTTTAGTAAGTTTGTATTTTCTAATCCGGTTCAATTGCGAAGTTTCACAATTTCAAATTTTGAGTTCAAAACGTCGATGTATAAATAGAATCTACAAGGAAATTATTTTTGAATTTTCATTCAAATTTTTGAAATCTCATTGAGATGAAAGTATTAAGCCGATGTTTTTCAAAATTGGTGGAGAGTTGTGGAACACGTGGAAAATAGGCAGTGGCGTCGCGTGCGCCCAGACCATAGGCTTTCACTCGGCATTGGAATACTATTTCTATACCAGACATTTTTTATGTTGCAACATTAATTTTCATAAAAGTTGAATTTTCAATAACAATTTCCCGAACATTTTTTAAGGCCAAGTGAATGTGCACATGAGAAGTGATTGCATGTCTCTTAGCCGCCTTACTCAAGGAACTGATTACCATATCCCCTCTCTGTCCAGACCACATTTTCTCGAGAAAAAATGAGGCAAGGTCAACAGTTTCTTGCGTTTCTCACGGCCGGTCAGCCACTCACTTGTTTGAAATTTTGATGCATTAAAATGTATTGTGTAGTATTTCTTATTTCTTTCTCAGTGAGTACTTTCATTTTATATCAGGTGTTGGCCTACCTTGTTTGACGACTGTCATCTTTTCAGTATATTCCCTTCGGACGAAAGGCGTGGTTATGATCTCATCTGCACTACTACACATAGTGTCACATCAATCACGTATAAACAAATTATGGAATTCTACCGAATCTAGGTGTTCGAGTCAGATGCATTAGTCTGCATTCATTGGAGAACGCTCATCATCTGATCGCAGTCTTGTCTGAACGTCAGCCATCTGCTACTGTTGACGTAGTGGCCTCTCTGACATAAAGAGAATCCAAGAACAATTGGGTTGCGCTTCCCTTACTATATTTAGATACCGCACCTCGATCAAGAATCGCGTAGAATTTCATTGCAAAAATTGGAGAAAGCAAAGCATCATGTCTATCGGAGAAGCCAATATTGTCGCGGGCGCGTGCGCTTACTGCCTCACACGCACACAACTCTCTTTCGCTCTGTCTGAACATCAATGCTCCGTCTGAACACACGACCAGCTTGAGTGTCCAATTGCTCGAAGAAAACAGCTGTGATTCAAGCGCGTGCTGCGAAACTGTTCAATGAGGTTGAGCGTCTGACTTTGAGACGGAAAGCTGTGCACAGTTGTCACGAGAAGCTATCGAATTTAAATGAATGATGACAATTTTCATTTTTATAATTGTTGGAAAATTATTTTTTGAGGATGCGCCGAAGGCCTCGCAGGTACGGAGAAGACGCCACTGAAAATAAGCCATCTAAAATTCAGAGTTCGCATTTTCCTTCGTTCAGGAGCTAGATAAGATTTCTCGATAGGTGGGCCCCTCAGCGCCCGCAGTGGGGCGAAGGTTAAATACTACTCATAATAGCCTTATAAGTAATACTGTCAGTTTTATGATACAAAGAATGGATACCAAGGCAGAAAACAGACAGATTATCATGCCTAAAAACATGCATATACTAGGTGAATTCGTTCATTTGGATGAGCAGTTGCCGTATTTTTCTGCACGCTTTTGAACTGCGATAACGTAAATTCCACGTATTTTCAAAAATTTCTGTTTTGAGTTGTCCTCAGCACCACTTAACTACCTACCCTAATGCAATCAAACACACTCCTAACATTGTTTTACGACGCTTTCATTATCAAGTGATCAAAGCGCATCGTTTATCAAAGTCATCCACTATCAATTTCCAACTGATGCTCAAAGCATCAATTATTGAAAAAGTTGGAATTTAAAGTCTGAGTCGTCATTTTTGTGACAAGATAACCAATTTGGAAAAACCGATGCCTCCATTGGAGCGAACATAGACCGAGCATTGGGGACGATTGAATCACGGGAACATTAAAATCAGAGGGGGTTTAGGAGTCCCCGGGTTTTCGGAATCAAAATAGCCGTGTAAAATACACATAGCTGCATTTGGAACTGGACTTAAACGGGAATACATTACTAAACATGAAGTCATGCATTAAAAATATATCAAATGCAAGTGTCGCTGTGGTGCGTTCGTGCAATGATAATCACATGAAATAGAAGTCAAATTATCATTCAACTGGCAGAAAATATGATTGATTGATGCAATTATGTTCTAACAAATCTCTGAACATTTTCAGATAATGAATTCTTCTATTCGCCACCCTACATTCCTGTTGATGTGTGAATTTCGTTTTTTTTCATATGTTAGTATTTTGTATCGTCATATTTATCTCGTTCATGTTTGTCCAAAATTTTTCTGGCAATAAACGACTTATGATTTATGATGTCATGGTTATTTTTCGATGGACCTATAATGTCATCAATAATACAGTGATATACAGTAATCAGTATTTACCTCAGCTCATCTCTGCATCCGGTCATCATTCTTACAAATTAACAATATTTCAATTACAATAGAAACAAATCAATCCATTAATGTAAATTATTTGACTTCATCAATTGCAATAATCAACTTTTTAGAATCCATTAATTACAATTGATCGCAATGCAAGAGGCTGCGTACGGTTGCACGAGAAGTAATGAGGTGATGCGGACCACAGAGGAGCATTCTTTGGAGCTACTTGTGAGGATTACTACAGGAACGATTTGAAATCACGGGAAGTGTGGGATAGTAAATCATCAAATAAAGTACATTGCATGGCACGAAGATGCATGGAGGTCCGTTTGGTTACTGTGCCAATGTTGGAATGTCTTTTTGTCTTCCAATCTCGGTAAGCGTTGGAGTACAGATCGTATGAAACGGATGCACCTCGAATGAACGTCAACAGCAATAAGTTTATCAAAACGTTTCGAATCAAGTAACAATTTCAACATTCATGTAGCATGAATTGAATAATTATGTCACAGGGCTCTGGTTGTATACTTTGACTAAATGACTAATGTCTATCATATAGTCACATCCTCATCAGTATTTAAGTCGAAAAAATCGAGTCAAATTTATGGGAAAGATGTACTTTCACGTCAAATCAACTTCGAAGATAACGGAATGTCATAGTTGCATCGGAAAATGAAGTTTTAGCATAACAGATCATCAGTAATTGCTTCACTGTTGCATCTCAAGCTAACTTATATATATTCGATATCAGAACATAAAATGCACTTTGTCGGTAAATCACAAGATAGCATTGTATTCTTCAGTAAGACGATTTGACTCGAATGTACTCGGATTGAAGGAAATCTGCGATGCTCTGATGTCGCATTCACTTAAGCATGAGAAAAAGCAGTTCAACAGTTGAGAGTCTCATAAAAAGAAGCGGAAGCATCAGAATTTGTACATCTCAAGGAGGATACCGTAAAAGTACAAGGAACACCGTAACTAAAGAATCGAGTGGAAGGCAGCCCCAAACATTTGTTCAATAACAAAGATGAGCAGCCGAAAACATTCTAAAAAATTGAAGGAGAAAATAATATTTTCCTACAAAGAAATTCTATTCACATAAATGCAGCTAATGGTACTTGTATACATGTACCAGTATATAGAACTGATAGAATGTGGGTCAAGTACGATTGCGATTACTTTTGTTTATTACGGTGACGCCTAATTCAGCAAATTAGAGTATCACACTTTTATCAAGTGAGAGCAAATGATGCTAAAATCAAATTTTACAACATCACTAGACGATATTAGTTGTTTATCTGCTGTTATGGTAGACATAACGACTATGGGAACTTTTCTACTACATACTAGATCTTTGTGATTGAAGTAGAAGGAAGGCTGAAGGAAAGTTGAAATGGGCGCCAAAGTACGGGGTATGAGGGGTTGAAGACTCAGGATCAGAGCTTGCAAAATTATCCTTCTCAGATCCCGAGATTCAGGATTGCATACTTCCTTCCGCATCCGGGATAAGGATTGACAAAATATAAGGCTGCCACCCACGAATAAAATGGTAGGATATCCAAACTTACAGTTATTCGGAGAACTTTATATATTAAATATAGGCTATTTATACATATTAAAATAGGAGAACTTTATTGTTTTTAATGGATATCCTGGTCGAAGAAATATTCTACTTTCTGTTATTATGATTATCCGGCCAAATGACATTGAAACCTATGTAATCATGGTTATTTGCTCCATACACAGACCTGTGTTGTAATTGTTATTGCAATTACAATTACGTAACTGAAATCAAAATTGCTGTAATTTGAAATTGTAATCAATTACATTTTTAGCCATGTAATTGAGAAGCAATTGCATTTATTTTTCAGTCAGTACTGCTAAATATTCATTCAACATGCAGCTTAAATTACTTTATTTTTTACGGTGCGTATAATGTAGATATCCTGTCACTTTATTTTACCTGTAAAGCAGATTACTGCAAGAGCGTGCAGCAATATTTTCATTATTGCACTGGTTGAATCATAGATTTCTATATAGATATATGCGATTGAATTATATAAAACCCACTTATTATTTCACCATAGAATTAGATTAGTCATAATGGTCATGATATCGGTGAAAAATAAAATTACCTACACAACTCGTGCAAAGACATCCATCTTTTGCTTTCTCCTCGATCAACTTTCTATGCCCTCGCCCTTCGGGCTCGTGCATAGATATGTTGACCTCGAAGAAACCAATAAAGATGGATATTTTGCACTAGTTGCGTAAATGACTATTATCCTCCCGGTCGATAATGCGCTGCAATAGCCGCTTACTAATACGACATTGTGGCATTATGCTTGGATGTGTACCAGGGTGCAGCTCCCGGCAACTTTCTAAAGAATGTTGTTCTTAAAATCTAGACTAAGAGTCGCGAGTTGTCTTAAGTAATTGAAACCAATTACTTTGATAGATAAACAAAAAAAAAATAATGAAATAGATTGCAATTGTAATCAATTACATTTTTAAGTAAGTAATTTGTGATTGCAATTGATCAATTACATGTCATGAGTAATTGATACAAGTCTGTCCATGCATCATACAAGCAGCATTGAATTCCAAAAACGGGATAGCGGGATGAATGACTCTTAGGCTTGCCTTATATCAGCTAGCGGTATTAATAACAAAATGCAGTCAAATGGGAAGAATTCTTCTTGAGCATCTCAATAACTGGATTGGAAATAAAAGCTTCTATAGTGAGCTTTCTCTCTTAAGGCCTCAATCCCGGGATTAGCTCGATTAGTATCATTTGGACTGTGTATCAATCATATACAGCACCAATAATATCAATGTTCATCCATAAATAGGCCATACTTGCAAATTTTAGCTTTAGCAAATGGCAAGCTCGAATTGAAAAAAATCCACATCCAACGGAAATTGAAAGAGGAACCGTTGGTGTGATTTGAGTGTGAAGTGCTGACATATCTTGTGCTTGAATCTATGGAATTTTTGTCTTCATCTGCTTTTCTTAGCTTTGTCGGAACACTGTTAATTTGTTAAAATCTCAAAAGTGAGATTTCGTGCCTCCAATCCGGGATTGGAATACTCACTATGCATGTATTTTGGCTGCCAAATGAAAGCTGTATTAAACTGTGATTGAACTTTGTCTCGTCATTTCACTCTTGGCTTGTGCCAATCTATGCTAGGTATGTCAAAGATTATTTAAATTTTGTTCTTTATAAATTTATCAAAATTGACAGTGAGTATCATGACTGAAATTCAAAAATACTGAATATTGAAACTTGAAAAAATGCAATCTTGTGTCGCATGGAAAAGATTGCTCTTCAGTGTCAAGTCAAATTTGACTTAAAGTCACTTCAAATTCTGTCATCCCTGAAATACGCGATTTTAGACTCCTGTCAAAATTCGACGCCAATGGACAGGGGCGTCGATTCGTCTGTGCTTACTGTATCTCTCTGTTTTACCACAGAGTATTTTCATCGACAGCCTTTCGAATCATCTAATCCGTCGACTGTATTAAAGCCTAATATTAATACATAATTATAATGCATTACATTATTGTGCCTGAACGACAGTGTCTGCGATTGCTCAACCAATCAGTACCTGATGAAGGAGAAGAAACCTCACTTAAAACGGGATGGTTAAACATTGAAATAGTTTCAGTCAAAGATAATCCAAGCCACAAGTTCGACAGTTCACTGAAATCAGCGCAAACTGCTAACGTCAATCCATGCGTCTGAGCAATTAGGATGCCAGAGGCTGCGACAATTCTTTAGACACACTTATTACTGTTTGCTTCCACTTTACTGTAAACTCATCTCTCGTTAAGTGACGCAATCAAATGGAAATTCATAAAAATCTGATTTTCCAGATTTATGTAATTGTAATACATGTAACAATTACATTAACGCACATTTGTAATTTTACAAATCTTATTCGATACATTAATCATTAAAACAACCCTTTGTGCATTCTAACAGTGCCTCGAAGCTTTGTCAGTGAAGCTATGTTATGTACACTTTAAAATTAAATCTAATCTAGACAGAAACAATGTAATTTGGTCTTCTACCATGGAGGAACTGCTAATCACCCAGACTGTTTAAAACCTAATCCAATGAAATTCCTTAATCGCAATTACAATCCCTCAAACCTTTTCATCGAACTTAGTTGTACATCAGCCCTCTAGAAAAGACAAATAGAGAAATCTTTCGATATTCTCATTTTGTCATGTAAGACCTTCCGCTCGTCATCAATAGTCGCATCGATCTGAATTTTCGTCATCACTCTGAATTTCCCGGCTGACTCGACCCTGGCCGATTTTATCGAAAATATTCCAATATTCCATACAGTGCCTGCGTGCAAATGTATGTTTACACATTCATGACTGAATTTTCAAACTGTCTGGCATCTGAAAAATTGATGAATTTGAATTATATTCTTGTCATTGACATGTTCTTCGTCGCACATATACACAAAATTCGTAGATTATCGTTGATTGTGGGTAACCAAACGATGTGCACATTCTACTTTGAAGAAAAATCAATTTGACTTACAAGTATGCCATGTTTCAAATTATTAGAAAAGGTAGATGTGACATAAAATGCCCCAGTCAATATTATTGATATTCTTTCCTTTTGTTGTCGATAACTATTTTTTGTATATTCCAATGTGAGAAAAGAGATTGCAATACATGATTTATGCCAATAGGATTGGATTATTTTTAATTATTCGTGTATCGCCAAGACGATTGATTCATGGTTAAGTAAGCGATGTAAAAACTCAACTTCCACGTTAGCCTCAATGCCATGTGATCAGCATCAATAGATTTGCATGCAATCATGCCACGATTTATTGACTTTCACATCTTTGCTGGTGCAAGCAAATAAAAACGCATTCTCGGCTAAATAATATCAGGTTCATGTCTGGCACGGATCTGGGTACTGCCTTCTAGACATAGGGTCTTCAACACATTCATTCTGAAGTTTTGTAATTTTCTCTTGGGCATGTCCACCGTATCGGATTGGACATTCACTGAACAATTGTGGCCTTTCAAGGGCTCTGTATTTATATTGATAACTTACTGTCCAAGTTATGGTTCAGAAAACATAATTTAAGGTCTTCAGGTATAATGGTATTTATCGTAAGAGATTTATTCATCACAAACGAAATGATAACATTTTGGTATCAGACGGGACACTTAAAATACGTACCTATAACTATCGTACAACTTTTCATTTGAAATACTCTGCAAAGTACATGGTTTCAGAAACCTTTACGATGCCAGGTTCTTTCAGTTATAGCATGAAAAATATCTGAGTGGAGTTAGTTTAGTCAAACATTTTTTTCTTGTTTACATGAGTTTAAAAAACCATCTGGTATCGGACGGGACATTATATGGTAACAGACGGGATATTTTCTGCTCTTAAATAAAAGTATCATTTGAAATCATGATTAAAAGTTAGCAAATTTTTGAAATGTTTATAAATATTCCAAAAACAGCTGCGGAAGTCGATTTACAGCACCTATTAATAGTTCTAATACATGCGTTTTCAAGCATGAACCCGAAGTTTTTACAATTTTGATTTGTTTGTTCGCAGATTTTTGAGTAAGGAATTTTTGGTATTGTCTGTCACGATCACTCGAGTCATTTTTCGCCGTCATCCATGCTGTTAAGTCAATCATACTTTTACTGGAATGATTTTTGATTTATATTTTCGAGAAATACATATATTATCATCATAACCGAGGCAACTCCTATTCTTCGAACAATCATTACTCTTCCCTATGAATTTTGCTTTATTTTGGATATTTGAAAGCTATTGAGCAGCTGCATTGAAAGGCAAATTTTGAAATTAGGACTACAAGCGTAACACGTTTGGTCCTCAACGACACAAGAGTTTTATTATATTTCAACACGTCAATCAAAGGCCATCACGTAGTCGTAGTCCGCGTGAATTTCATGCCAACCATCTGGATATTCAAGCAAACAAAGCGTGTCCTAGCTTTCAATCACTGTTTCAAGAACTACATCAATACACAAAACAAATATTGATTTGTTTACTAGTGATGAACATTGGAAGTTTGAGGAAATTAGAAGCACATGGCTTACCTGGCGAGGTAGAAGAATTTGTGGAACTGACTGTCTTCAGGTATGGAAAAGGAAACTCTGCCGTTTGCACCAAGATCTTCGTCTCTAGCCTTCAGGACCGCGACTAAGGTATTTTTTGGTCTATTTTCACTCACATTGAAGTTTTTGTTACTGATGAGCGAAGGTTCATGATCATTTTCGTCCTGAACATTGATTAAGACCTCAGTTGAAGACGACAGCGGACGATCTCCATGATCTGTGGCAGCAACGGTGAACTGATATCGATCTTTCATCTCGCGATCCAACGTTCTTCTCGCGAAGATAAGACCTTTCCTCTTATCGATAGAAAAGACCGTTGCGTCACCATGATTAGGTAGCGAATACGTTATCTCAGCATTTTGTCCTGCAATAGAAAAGCAGTTTCTATTAATTGTTTCATTCTAATCCTATTCATACTGAGCTGAGGCGCATCGAGACCTCGAGGAAGGAAGGGGGCATAGAGTAAGTATACGAGGTAGAGTAGCAACTCAGTATTAATGAAATCCCTAATGTGCATACAGTTTCGATTTTAAGAAATGAACTCGAGTTGTGACCCAATACCACATGTGAGATATGCAAATTGTTACAGTTTTGGAGAAATTTCCACGGATTTGACTGATCATGATGACAATACAGGAAGAACAGTATTTTACTAATCCTCCGTGTCCTGTCAACCTTAAAGAGGTAATGTTTGCTGAATTAGCAATTCGATAGGTGACTATTTAATACATTAATGCTCAGCCTGATTAATAAGAATATTCTCTTAAGCGTGACATCATATCACAAACTACATGTCACTGAAAGAGAGAAATATCATGATCAAAGACAATGATCATAATTAACTTTAAAAGATGCAAATGGGTCCACACTATTATTCTGATTCAAAGATTCCAATGAATGACAATATAATACCTTGACAGTGCATTTTGTAAAAATTCACGATCATTATCCTTTCTCTGCAAATATGAAATCATTTTGATTTGACAACCTACAGTAAAATGCCTGAAGGCAAGACTTGCAACTATAGCAGGTTTCAGCAATATGATTCTTCTTTAGATCTTGACTTACATCGGTGTCTGACTGACATCGGTGTCACCTGAAATTACCATCAACAAACAGCTGTTGTCCATTAGTCTTTCCTTGACGCGTAATAAATCTATTATTGTTATTATTGTTACTGAGTAAGTAGGTTCATCAGCCGATAATTCAACTGTCTTTTTTCTATGAAAGTCGTTTATATATCTCCAATTCCAAATTAGACGGTCTTAATTGCAGAAATAATTAACTTGAGCATTTCACCATCCATCTTCGCATTACCAGTGGAACTAGCATTGAAGTGATTCCCATGGTTCGGACTCGTGGATATCTCAAGCTCGACACATTTCAAAATTCTGAGCTGCATGAGGCATTTTAATTGCATTTTAAAAAAGTTCCTGCAAGCACAATCTACGTATTGAATGCATTGATCATTGCAGTTCATCGCACTAGTTCAAGAACTCAATTTCCAGCATGATATTGCAGCTCTTTGCATTTTTATCAGTGTATTTAAACAGTGGTTCTTGCATGGACAATCTACGTATTGAATGGATTGAGATATCACGGCAGCTCCTCGCACTAGTGCAAGAACTCGATATCATGTAGGAAATAAAATGCAGCATAGCTCAAAGTGCTTCCACCTGTAATTGAACTTGCTGTATGTGTCTGTTACTTCGCGTCTCAGACAGTTAGTTCAGTTATGATGGATGCACTGCAAGCGATGCGGTAATCAACATAATAAGCATAGATTTGAGTCTTTTACAGATTAAAATCTTGGATTTTTGATGTCAGAGATTTTAGGATTAGTAACAAGTCATACATTTTTCAAATGTCACTTGAAAGGTGTCGTCTCGCTGCCTAGAACGGTCATTGCGTATAGATTCTCGTAAATGAAAGAACACATATGACAGCTTATCAGGGAGGAGCATGTGCATGCCACTCCCCTGAATAATGTCCATGGATTGTGAGCGGTTGCGTAAAAATACTTGGTACAGCCTTTAATCTACCGTCAATCAATAGATATTGGCATTCAGTCATGATGTTCAGTAGTGTGCTCGTAGAGAAGCAAGTGGCACGACGAAGAGGATTCAATGCGACGCTAATATCAAAATTCATCTTCTCACTTATCTTGGGCAACCTACAACACTTGGTATAACAATATTTCTGTGACACCATTGCATAGATATCTAACTGCCCAAAAATTCTAGGTTATTACGGTACCGTTCTAGGTAGTGGGCGATAGGCCCTGCCATTTGAAAGACAATAAATCTTCATTCTAGTCCTGAAAGCGAAAAGTCGGAATTCTATGTTTCTAACCAAGTCATAACCGATATACATTTATCTACAATAGCACCGAGCCGTGTGGCTCCGCTTTGTGGATCTCTAATTCGCATCAACCACCTCAGCTGGACACGAAGTTGAGATCTGCATTCTTGTTATGAACGTCGTGCCACAAACTTATATAACAAATCCCCCCTTTATTATAAACTCAAACATAGAGAATATATCAGTAAAGTGACTGCCAATGCAGCAGAATATTGTTTGATGATTGTTTGCAGAGTGTTGGGCAGAGAGTTATGAAGAAGCACAAGTGTCAGGTTGGGAAGGGAGATAGTCAGGACAATATTTAGCGAGACTACGCCTCGTGGTCATCAATATTGACCGAGTAAGGCTGAAGAGGACACTTGTCTCACGCTGGGAGGATTAGGTAGACATAGTTCGCGAAACAGTTGTCTAAACGTCGGAAATAAGAAGAGTTATCAAGGTGAGATGGATGAGAAGACAGAAATTGATGCCATTCATCGTCTCGCGACTGAAATCTATCTCTCATCAATTTAATATACTCAATGACGCTGGAATTAAATTCCGGAGTCACGAAAATGAAATTCTATCAGAAGAGGAGTAAGGTAGCATTTTTCTAGACTAAAGCTTTCTGATGTAATGATGGTTTAAAAGTTTGAGTATCAAGGGTATGAGTCGTCTATCGTATTTACATATCAGTCGTCATTTCTGTGAAATCTGCAGCGAATCAATGAAAATTGCAAATTGTAATGGAAATTATCATTAGATCCACGTTTAGTAGAAGATCTTGATGGTGACAACGGTGAACATAAATCAATAACGCATTCAATAAATAGATGATTGCAGTAAATTAATTGACTTGGCATCATGTTGCCATCAATAAATTGATTGCAACCATTGCCCCTCACAATTGATCGGTTGATGTCATTGCCAATGTCAGCTGCCTGATTGCTCTCACTTTCAGATAATTGATTACTCCAAATGCAAATATTTAGAAAATTGTAAAGTTTGAAGTCATTAAACATTACAGATTTATTAATACGAAAAGATTTAGAAGTTCCTTTGTGATGGCTCGCACTGCGAGGACGGCACAAAAATTCACAGCTTGCGACGAAGAGTGCATCGACAACTGGTGACATCATGAAGCCGCATAGATATCGTCCAGGTGCTGTTGCTTTGCGAGAAATCAGGCGGTATCAGAAGAACACTGAGCTCGTCTTCAGGAAGCCGCCATTCCAACAGCTTGTTCGTGAGATCGCCCAATATCATGGCATTGACTTGATTTCAGTCATCAACAGTTTCTACGTTGCAAGTGTTTGGAGATTATCTTGGCGGTCTTTTCGAAGTTACAATCTTGTATGCCATCCATGCCAAGTGGGTCACCATTATGCATTACAAGGACATCCAACTGGCTCAACGCATTCATAGTGAATGCGCTTTCGCGGAAACAATGTTCATTAGTATGCAAGTGACTTCTCAATTTTAATAATTACTAATTACTTTTGATACTTACGAAAAGCAAGCATTCAAGCGATATTTGACTACAATGCTTGAGCAGTCATCGAAATGCTTAAGCAACAAGACTACCACCAAGGCTGGCGAAGCAATAAATTCATGATTGTGGCAGCTGACATACCATTTTTGTGATTTGCAAGGAACAAGGCGCATAGAGATGCATATTTGACCTCGTGAAAGCCAGAGGCATTGAATTGTTTAGTCGATTCTCCGTCGCCGCGTGGGCCATGAATATTTTCTCTAAGTACATCAGTTGTGAGGTCGATATTTTCTATCTCAAATCTGAATGTGAAAGAATTTCAACATGTCATAGTGAACCTCACTTCCGCTTGTGTCGTCTTCCCAAGAATAGATTAGCTGCTGCAAATATATACAGTCTAATTGCTAAAAAATATTTACGACTAGAATTTCAACACAAAGCCATTCATAACCGAGCTGTTAATGAGAATTCAGTAGAGTGAAAGGAGAATTAAGATAATTAAATTTCATAATGTTGCAGCTGCTTCAATGGAAATCTGTTCTCTGTGCAAATGGAGACTTGTAGACCCTGTTATCAATATGACAGAAGAGCAAGGTTATCCGCAAAATCGAGATCATCCAAATGCGATACATGAAGTCATACTTTTGCCTCTTGGTTAAAAAACAGCAATTGGACAGAAATTGTTTATCGCAATATCGAATCGACTGTCACTAGGTAAAGCATTGGCGATTCAATGCACCCCTAGCGCACTCCGATAACAAACACTGACAGGGTATATAAATACCTACCTGAAGTTTGACCTGACCAAGGCTTGAACAATATATTCTTCAAGAAGAGTGAGCATCACGAATGGCCACTACGCCAGTATTTTATAGTAAGTCTATCATCAAAGAATTGAGCAAAATTAAACTTGCCTCTCAGATGAATAAAGTCAATAGCTAATTTAATCGATAACTCCATCTACTTTTTGTAATATTAATAATGCGTGTGTAATTAAGAGAAAGTCTGGACAATAAGTGGCCATCTCGTGGTGATACGATGGTGAAAATTGAGATCATTGGTTTGCTCATGTTTTCCTTGAAAACGCGATAACTTGCAAACTCATATTCTGGAAACTTTGAAATGTTGTAAACCCCACCCCATGAAGTGCCGGAAAAGTTCTACCAAAACGCGACACTGACACTTTTTGGGTTGAACAGTTTTGTAAAACTATAATACAAAGCAATCAACAACACCATTGCAATTCAACACTATCTTATTAAGTACAATATATTGGTATGCATCAGAAATATTTGAGTAACATGACCTACATTGATGAGGATGATGAACGATATTGTCTACGAATCAGTCTGATCAATCTGTCTTGGTACCTTAACTCTAAAAGTTCATCAAATATTGCTTCTGTTCGAATTATACTGCTGAAACTTTCTATAAGAAATCAACTCACATGCATCATTTATCGATATTCAAACACTACATCTCGTCAGTGAAAGCAGAAACTCAAACTTCATCCCATAGGATTAAATGGATCAAAAATTGAAATTGTTTGCATAACGTTGACTTATAAAGTTATTTTCTAATCAATGACATCGCATGAATAAAGTTTATGTCATTAAGCAAATAATGATAATTCGATTGCTGTCGCTTTGTGTCGCAGCTTCCTTCATGAAATGTCCCAGTCCTCGCTCCTGATGGAAAGACAAACATTAGGGACAAGGAGCACTTAAATGGTGATACCGGAAAGCGCCATTCGGCTGAGTAAAATTCAGTTCTTCATTAAATAACATTCGGAGTAACACTAATTAGATTCGAAACAGAAAATCAAATATCTGACTGATAGTCCTTGCAGATTTCACGGTTTCTTATGTGGGAAAGGTCAACTGTCCGGGTTTAACCCATCCAAGGGTAAATGTAAAGTTCCTGATTGTAAAGCCTTTGAAAACGCGTCTTTTACTTTCATATATTTAATTACACTCTCACGTTTGAAGACGGTTTCTAAAATCAAATCAGAATACACATATACATATCTTTATACAAAAACTTCAAATTATAGAAAAACTACCAAAGGTTTATGGCTTAACAAACAAGTAACAGCTCAACACAGTATTTCAATTGTAGCAATGTTAGCATGTTAGAAGAAAGATTTTTAAAAGTTAAAAAAGTTAACAGCAATCCATCATAGAAAGCTTTACATACATTTACATATATATATATAGAGCAGCGCTATAACGTAACGCGCTACGGAAAACACGAAAAACAAGATACAAACTCAAACGAAATGACAAACACAACCAAAGATTTCAAGACACAACAAACACACATCGAAATCAAAACTAACCAAAACTCTAAGCTAAAAGAAAAAAGACAAACTTAACACCGTCCCCCACAAATATGAAACATAAACTTCCAAATATTGAACAAAGTAAAGGTAGCAAGACTATAAAGCACGACACAGATTTCAATCGATAGAATTTTGAAGAAGGTTTTGAGATGGATTCTAAAATTTTGTATAAATTTATCGCATTATATATACATTTCTTAAAATTAAAATTGCTCTCTTTTTCACTGTTTCTACATTCTCAGAGCTCACACTCGACCGAGCACTAGGACAGAGAAATATAATAAAACCCTTGCGACCGAAATTCCATCGATTGATTTGACGAAGAGTAAAAAGCACAATCTCCAAATCTGGTGCGATCTGAAGACCTGAAGGTTAAATCTGCCGCCGCTTTTGCATGTTATAAAGATAGTGCCTCAAGATAGATCAGATCAAAAAAATAGCTGTACTTGTTCTTACTTTGATCTTGCCTCTTCTGTTCAGAAAGGTTTAACAAACCGACCGATAACTTTGGGAAGACGTTGGAAAATGATTGGATGTGGTTTAGGATCATTTGTTCGAGATCGTTAGGATCGATAAAACTGGTGAGCGGGTCGATTATTCAAAATGATTATTAATTCATAAAAAGCGTATTTAAAATCACATCATTAAGTTTCACAGGGGTTGCTCTTTCATTATACCTAAAATTTTTGAATCGTGCGAAGAATCTCACGCTCCCAAATACCTTCAACTATGGATGCATTAGTAGTATTGATATTGAATATCATTGAAACATTCCATCTGAAGCATCTCTTCTGAAATTTCTCTTCTTGATTTCAATTCAATTTCTTAGTTCAGAATTTGGGCCCTACAAAGTAGTTTCCGTGATTCTCTTGACTGCACTTTACCTGTCGCCCCTTGCAATGAAACGCCTTCAAAGCATTGATACAAGAATCAAGATATAAAAGCATTTTGATTTTGCATGAATGGAGAGAGACTACAGAGGACATGTAAATTAGTATGCCTTTTAACTTTTTTTCATTACTTGATTAGTGTAGAAGGACCAAAAACAAAAATACTATACCGATATGAATGGAGGGACTGGGACATTTTACTAGCGAGCCTCTTCTGGAATCGGACATTTGTGTTCGACCTAAAACGACTTGTGTTTTTTTACGACTTGGGCACTGCGACGGAATGATATGTTTTTGGCGATTTTTTGCTCCAATTATTATATAATATTGGCTGGGACTTGATACATGAATTGGCGACCCATGCATCCAGCGATGATGAGTTGATTTTCAAATCAATTCACTAACAATGTTTTTTTTTTTGGCACGATTTTCGATGTTTTATGTTTTTTTGAATCGTTGAACGACTTGTACAACAAACACCTACCCTTACACGAATAATACCTTTGGTTATTCATCATTGATTTTTAAATGTAACAAGGATTGCCCGACTTCAGTATTGCCTTTGAAAAAAGTGTGTCTTTCCATGAGAAAAATGTGTCTTTCTTATATTTTTTAGAGAATTTCTTTTTCAATTATATTTCTATGAGTTATATTCATGATTTAAGATGACTTTGAGTGATAGACATCTTTTTATCCTTGGATTTTCAAGAAACCATTTTCACCGATTCAATAAAACCAAGCAACTCTTCTTTTCAACCGAGGTTCTATCACAACGGTTGAAATAACGGTTGAATCAAGTTTTTGATCATTTTCCTCGAAAATCATTGTGTTCCGGCAGCCAGAGCGAGTTTCCTTTCACAGGGAGGCCGAAAGAGAGCAGCCTACTACGAGATGCACGTCTAATGAATCTGCCGAATCGGCACGTCGCCCGAGATTCTAGTGAGTTCCGCTTCTGTCAGAAATCAATCAAAGAAAAAACAAATGTTTGAAAAATGACGCAGAAAGCAGTTTTTGACTAAAACGAATTTTTTTATGTTTTTACCGACGAAGATTAAAATTTTTTAAGAGGAAAAGAATCATAGTATAAAACATTGTCTTATCTTCATCATGATTTCCAATGATTACATGAGCTAGGTGGAGTGGCATCTGTACTGTGAGGTATATAATGATTCTGTTGAATGTTGTATGTGAGTGCTCAAAACATCAAAACATTTGGAGTTGGAAGAAGCTTCGTGTTGAATAAAACTGAAGAGCTTTAAGAGACTGGATTTGAAAGCAAAAATGACTCGACCTGAAGACATTGTGAGTAATTTAATTGAGAGAAAACATACAATATTTTCCGTAGGGCAAAAAGAAAACAAAACAAAAATTCGTTTCAACTGTTTAATTTTGACCGTCCCCATTAAAAAGAGGAAAATTTTAGAAATTCACACAGCGACAAGAAAGGTACCTCACTAGAACTCGGCAGACTCTAGATCATAGTCATTTTCGCCACGTTTCATCATTCTGTGCCTCTCTCTGCGCCGGCCTCGTCATCTGCAATCGTTCCGAAGAGGCCAGGGGGAGCTGCAGTCATCAATTCGAGTCGATAGGGAGAGGACCAGAGAGGAATCTAGAAACGAAGACGTACTAAGGAACATCTGGACCTATTTTCCACGCAGAGGGGTAACGAAAACTAAGAAGGTATGCTGGACCTACTTTTGGATCACAGAATTTAGACTCTGAAGATTATTACATACAATTGTTTGGAACAGAACCTTCGATATAATTTAATTCTAAATACAATAAAAATGAAAAGACCTTACATTTGTTGTTATATACTTTAATACAATAATCAATCCAGTTGCAATAAAAGAACTTTTCATAACATCAATCTGTAAGCTTCTAATAATGGTCGAAAAAATTCTTCATTCTGGCAAGTCTAAGCTCCTCGAGATGATGAATAAAATTTTACGGCAAGGGCTAAAAGATTTTTCAAAAAAAAACTTCAAATGACTTTCATTCATTGCTCGCAACAAAATAACAAATATGCCTACAGCGCCATATCCAACCTCGCTTCCCATCGCCAGAATAAGGATGGCGCCTAGCTAGATCCAGTTAAATTATCCAGGTCGTAATTACCGTGGAATACTCTTTCGCCTAGTAAAACAAGTTGTGAATCCATCTTTTCAAATCGTTGAAAATAACTTTACATGGGAGTTGTGAAATCAGTTTTTTCCGAAAGGATTCAATTTTCGAAAATAAATGTCGCGGGAATAATAGCTGGACCAAATTCCGAATTTTTCTATTATCGAAAAAATGGTGACAAAACCCCTTGAAGGTACATGCACTCATTATATCGCGAAGCATCTTATGGTCTATCGACATGGTAAGCATTCATTCCACCTCACTGCCACGGTGCCAATGCAGCAGTATTATTCTTATAAGATTAGGTTAAGAAAAATTGAGACGAATTTGGTAAAGACCGGATATTCAGAAAAAATCACCCACCGGTATTGTACGCAAAAGCTAACCCCGGGGACAAAGTTTCGGAAAGTTCAAATACCTGGTTAAATCCTTGGAAATTTCATATTGTAAAAGTATCGATAGTCTTTTTGATAGTAGTAGAAATCTATTGATCTACAACAGAATCTGTGTTAGGTGTCTGTTACTAAAACCTCAGTGGAAATTATCATTAGAAAGATATAAAAATTCACCCATCAGTGGTGCATCCAGGCTTATTTTCAGGTGCTGCAGAGCACCCCTGCATTGCACTAAAATTATCTATCGTCTATTTCATTTCATACAGTTGTTAATTCCATTTGCAACATGGTTTAAGATAATTTTGGTCGACAATCGAGCCCCAACTACTTGCCTAAGTGTCGGCAGTCACAATTGTGACGAGATACATATTCATTGATCATCATTGCTATGACAACTAGGGTTTGATCCTGCCAATTGACACAGTCGAATGTGAGCGGCTCGTGGCTCGGTTGGTGGAGCACACGTCTAGGTTCGAATCCTGCCAGCCTCACATCTTTTGCATGGCAGTTTGATCTATGGTCTACTTCATTTCATCATATTGCTAACTACAGGTCGTAGATAATGTCGTGGCAAGATGCAATTCTTTTAGTGAGGCGTATATCAAGTGAACGTGCATTGCCACAGGGGATCTTCGTTTGGCAACCACAGCAGAAAGTTTTCTGCGACCCGTCGAAATAGCATTCGCTCAATACTGCTATTGTACTTGATATCGCATGGACTCACATCCAGTGCTTTGGATTCAGACATCAGAGGCAAATGCGTCTGGTGGAGAATCGATATAAAACTGATGGGATGCATATGCGGTCTTGATCACGAAGATCTGCGATAGATCGATGGAGTCAACTCGTCACCATTCGATGGAATCATCAGGATATCAAAAAATGCCACTTGGTTATCTTTTTCAAACTCACGCAAGAACCTTCAGTTTGTATGAATGCTGTCGTGAAGGTTTAAGCGGCTATAGCCACAAAAACACAGGCATGTTTACATATACTTTCCACAATGGCACAATCGACTCAGTCTACAATGTACATAGTATCGCATATGACTCGTGATGCCATATTCCACATATCCAACAAAGATGAACGCCGTCGACTTGATAGAAGCATTTTCCACAGAACTTGTTCTTGGGTCACTGTGAATCCCAAAGGATCCTCAATCATCAACTGTATCGGACAGACGTCAACTGTATACATCAACTGTATCGGACAGACGTGCCTTTGTATGTGATGACACCACATCAGATAAAGACAATCGTATCCTTGACTTTGTAACCTATATAATATCATCAGCAAATTGAAGTAAGTCTTTATGCTATAACTGATAGCAGTCTTCTCAGCCGGCTTCAAAATAGAAGACAGATGCGATTATGATGCCATTATTTACAAAAATGCGACTGATATGATGAAGGAAATCAAACATTCTTGATGTTGCACTCACAGGTCAGCTTGGAGCGTACCGACCTGCCCTAACTGACAGAAACGCTGATCCTACGTCTGCCAATGAATAAATTGCTCAAACTATCCCCGCCTGTCGGCATTTTCCATGATTGAGATTCTATACGCACTGCATATTTTTTTAGAGCTTCGTTTGAATAATTTTTAGAAGAATGCAAGAGCACTGCATTTCCAAATCAACCTTCTTGAAAAAATGCAGTTTGGCTGAAATGCATGTGATTCACTCATAAATGTTACAAAGAAACCTTCTGAAATCACTCTGGCCAAGTAACAAGTCATTCAGTTCATATGACATATTTTGCCATAGACATATTCATTGGCTTGATGAAACGGGATACACCATGAAGGGATCTAGGTGCTCGAACTGAATATTTTGGATCTGTAGATTCGATTTGATACAATTGGCGGAAGAAACATACACCCATAATACAAGTGCGCCGTTTCTCTCATGTCTTCACGAGTGATTCCTTTGCACTTTTCTCTAGCTCACTCCGTTGAGAGAATTATGCTTTTATGTTAGGACTTATCCGAATTACTTTAGCGTTTCTCTTCGACATAGTTCTTTGACAAGCAAGATTTTTAATTTGATGCATTCGTTCTGGACCTTGAAGATTGTCAGATAACATCGAAACGCCTTTCATCTTTCAATTCAAGCCACATCAAAGATGGAGATTGTTCTAACTCCTAATTAGGGAGTGAAAAGCAGTCGTTCCTCATGAATTATAAATACACGAGCATTTGGCAGTTGACCATTTAACGAGAAATGACCGCAATATATTTTACTGCACTGAAAATCTCAATTTCTCGGTCAGTAGTGATAGCATCACGTCGTAGTAGCCATGACCTCGTAGAGGACTAAATATTCACATTTTGTTATTTGATGATGTCCACTGACTAATGGACTAGTTTTGATTTATATTCAGTACATCTCCTGAGAGCAACAAAGATTTCAATGATTAAAGACTATGGCTATCAATTGTCGTCCTGAACTTTTGCCTGAAATTAAATAAGGAAGTATATTTTCCAATTGATTGTAATATATCTAATGTACCATTTAAATTTCTTTTTACTGGTTCGTCAATGTGGATTTGAGGACATCGGATCTGGTATAGACAGCTTAAGTCTAGTTTCTTGGTGCTGCAATGTCTAGAAGTGGGACCCCAGGTTCTCAAAGACAGTTCCTCAAAGACTCATGAACAAGGTCGAGATTTTAAGCATCCATGAATTCAAAAACATTTACATGTATTTACCTTAAAATAAGAACATATTTTTGAAATCATAAATACATAAAATTCGGACCAAGTTCATGAGCTTTAAGATTTACTAGATTTAATAAATGTTAAATTTAGATCATAAGAAATATAGACTATGCAGTAGGCTTACACTATCACAGCTAAATTCAAATTCTGTTGAAAGAACTGACGAATGGATGCGTATTATTGGTATAGAAAAAAGTACACCAAAGTCCGACATAAATGCTATCCAAAAATGATATTGCAGATTAAGATCCAACTGCGTATATAGTGCATACTATACCTTCGCGCTTCCAATTTGGTCAAATGTAATTTCGAATTAGTCTGATTCGCTTCAAGTAATTTCTATTTAGTCGGTGGAGTCTAAAGTAATTTAATTTCGTCAAGGTAAAAATGCAGTTAGTCAAAGTAAAATCGATCGGTCAAAGTAATCATCAAATTAGTTATAGATAATTTAGCTTGTTAAAGTAATTTCAATTTAATCAAAGCAAAATCATTTAATTCCATTTGTATATGTTTTATTCAATCGTATATATCATCTCTACGAATACATGCTGGAATGTACTTCATCACATGAGTCAGAAAACTATTGCACTTCTGAATAGTAACAACCGGTAAACAGTTCTCCAATTCACGCGAAACAACACGAATCCTTCGCAGTTGTAGATTACAAGGAGAAGTACGATTTTAAATTTCAGCTTGAATATGTGGCTCCGACAAACTTCGTTTCACAGCCGCTTTCAAGCAGGATCCTGCCATCTCACAAGCATTTAGAAAAGGAGAATTTGTCGGAAGATGTCGAAGACAGCCTTGCTGCTGATTACCGAATCCCGGAGCATCCATGTTAGGCCTGGCGTTGTCACATAAAACAACGTAGTTACCATTGACGATGGCCATTAATTCACGAAGTTCAACCAAAAAATCACTGAATCTTTCTTTGGTCATTCCGACAGCGAAGATGGAATAATGGACAACACCAAGTATGGGACTTACAGCTAAGCAGATGGTGACATTTTGACCTCTTTGTCCTTCCACGATACGAGCCGCGCGATCACCGCATATGGATCTTCCTTTAGTTCTGGCTGTCCACACATTGCATCCAAACTCATCAAGAAACACCTTGTGTGTATGCAGACCGTCACCCATCATCCAATTGGCGAAGACACTTCTCTCTTCCTTTACTTGAGGTGTATTCCACTGCACCGGTGCTGCCCGAACATCTTTGAGAGTATAAAACATGCCATCAATTTGTTTACTGATGCATTGATGACTGACAGCAGGTTTATCAGGTAAGTCCACACGCATTTTCTCCTTGAGCTCTTTGAGTGTGATAGTTGGCTTCTCTTCTATTTTTGATATCAAATAGGATCTCATTTCATCGTCGAACTTGTGATGTCTTGCTCCTCCTCGATTCTGCCGCTCTGCTCTACCGTTCATCATGAAATTAGCTATGATGTTACGAGCAGTTTGACGGGCAATGTTTAAATTTCTTGCCAACTCTTGATAATCTCGACCTTCAATGAAGGCGTCAACCAAACGTTCGCGATCAACATTGTTGATAGTTTGATAAGCTCCCTCCGCATATTCAGTGATGCCAGATTGACTGCAGATTTTCATTAGAGCCTTTGGTATATATACCTACAGAAACCAGATTGACCAGAATGACACGTTCGCTGAACACTGATCAATATGAAATCACTTTGACTAAATTGATTGTGATTTGCAAAAGCGGGATGACGCAGTTAGTCACTTTGACGAAATCGTTGCTACTTATCAATGACCAATTTGAAGTTACTTATGTTTGCCGAAAATGGATTTACATTGACCAATTGATCTTATTTGTACTAAATTGAAACTACTTTTGACCAAACTGAAAATGCAAAGGTATATTATTATAAGTTGATTACAGTTATGAATGAGAGCTCTTTCAAATCCTCTTGATTGAGAGAATGTCGATTCTCAGTTAAAAGAGTGCCGAACATGCTGAAATACAATTCAGCATGACATGGGCGCTCTGTTCGTAGCTACATATTCTTTAGCACTGCATTTGAGAAGGTGCCTGGCATCCGATCAAGATCTGCGCTGAGGTTCTTGATTTCTAACTAGAACTTCCTCGTAGTACTCGCAGTTTATCGTAGTTAACTTTCCCAGCATGTAAAGACCTTTGTTCTTGCTGAGATCACAGGTCAATTTCAGGGAAGCAGGTGCGTAAACAAGATGGTGTCAAACGCCATCGATCAGATTCGACAGGGTTATTTTACTTTTAAACAGAATAAAAGTTCATGACATAAAAAGGGAGTGAATCAATTTTTGATTTTGATGTCACGATGGTGAAACTTTGATGTTTGGCAATGCACACGCCTATTGTCTGGATTCACAAACTCAAAACAGTCAATATTTCGTGAGTAGATGTTGCACTTGGCACTGTGGCTAAGTGCTTGATCGCTTGGTCTGGAGATCTGTGAAACCAAGTAGGCCCGTAAACAATAATTCTCTCAGACAAACTGGAAGACATCGGTTATATAGAATGGCTGCATCCTATTAAGGACATAAACTTACATATTAGACATGATGACATGGAAATGCAGGACAAGATTAGCGCTGCAATAGTATAAACATGTACATTGTTTTAAGTTTTATTCCTAGTCTTTACATTTTTAGAAATTATACAAATTAATGGAATAAATAACTTATGAGTCTTATATGCATTTTTGAGGTACTTTTCATCATAAGAGTAAAATCGAAAATCACAATGACGTCATAATGCAAAGACAGTTGCGTAATTGTCCTCACAGATTCTTACCCTTTTACAGAAATGGTTAGTCGGCTATGTAAAACTGGGTTGAGGTGCAATGCTCACAATCACTTTAGCATCAAATCGAAATATCGGTAGGAAGACTTCTTCAGACTTGAACAATATAGAACAAAAATCATCGGCAGCCGTAGGCGCAGCGCTTAGTCATACAAGGACTCTTCACTAGCCTATTACATCTAGAATGGTTGAACCATGGAGATCAGATGTATGGTATTTTTGTTCTGTAAGTTTAGAGATGACAATGGAGCATGGTGTCAGGAATAGCTGCTGATATAAATGCTGTAAAACCCACATTTTTCACGCAGTGCAAGATTTACTTAGAGATTTCACCATTTTGAATCTGAATAAAATTAAACAGGTAACAGATTTTGTTGACATGAGAGAAAATGATAAAAATTGATCTTGTGACCACAGATTCAATATTCTCGTTCACTTTTTTTGCGTGATTGATCTTCATAATCCATTGCAAACTATCATGAGCAGAGTGGTATTCCTGCAAGCCTCTAAACGATATTAGGCCTACAGGCGATTTTAAGATTTCATCTTCAATGGGCGACCATGTCATTGATTTTCAATAACTTATAATTGCTGTGAAAGAATCAACTGTCAGGTTCGCTTAACTTGTTATAAAATACCCACATGCATCGTTCATCAATTTAACAAGAATTATCTGTTCTATTCACTGACTTTTGATGACTTATTCACGAAAAACACTGCGGAATATCATTTTAGCAGCAATTCATTTATAGGATTCAAAAAGTAAATGAGATATGTTTGTGTTGTTATATCTGTTAGAGATGTCCAACATAAGAAATAGATATTGAAAATTTTTCTTCTAATGATCCCATGATCATATTTGCAAACTGTGCAACATCAAATGATGACTATGCTTTGAATTAGTATTGTTGCCGCTAAATAATCAGTTGAACATATTTTATGTCCCCTCTAGATAGCACAGATGTTTAGCCGATCTCCATAAGTGAGTGAGACCACCTCACAGAGATAAATTGCGTTGTATGCGTGTTTGGGACTAGAGGTGTCAGTATTCAATAATGATGGCCACGGCCAAAACTAGTCTTGAGGGACAAGAAGATATTTTTCCATTGAACGTGATGCAAATTCAAGTCTGAATTCTGACGAACCAGAAGATTGATATCACATTGAAGATATATTACCTTTCAAGTGACAGCCTAAATCGTCGGCGCCAGACAATTTAGGCTGATCATTTGGAAGGTAATATATGCATTGATAACGCATCGTTTAGTGCAGATATCTCTGGTCTAGTTTGAAGAGCTGGGGTTTAACGGAAAAGGTCTGTTAGTGTGTCGCTATAAGCACATAAAAGAATTGCTGCATAATTTTGCGAAATAGAAGCTTGGATTGGAGGCCTGTTTGCTTCTTATAATAGGGTCCATCGACGAATTCCATCTTAATTGAGCGCGTACTGTAATCTGCCACTGTCCATTGATGTTGATACCCCGCTTGGTGGTATGTTTACGACATCGGTCTTGTGTATTGATTAAATGGCGCAGAATTTTCTTAAATCATTGAGCAGCCCCGAAGGACATCTTTGATTCTTGATGCTGCTATAAGTTCACTCATTCTTAGAGGAAGTCATAAAATGCACAATTTTTAGCTGACAAGCTTTGAATGCCATCAGAGTTAGACGGACCATTGAACCCTATGAATTTTGTCAAGCTTGAGTCATGCTATCTTGAATATGATATGTCATGCTATATTTCAAGAATTTCGAGATTCAAAATTTTCTTGCTTTCCATGCCCGTCATTGGGATCTGAGTTGTAAGTTAGAAAACAACAATTTTGCACCATTTATGCACATGTAGTGGTAGGCTAAAAACAGAATTGATGGAAATTCACGCCGTCTTCATGCGGTAAATGACTCGAATGGAAATGAATGGATTTGGATATTTCCATGGACTTCTGCATGGATTTCCATAGCATCTAGAAATCTATGGTTATTGCCTGATGTCTTCCGTGTAGTATGAACATAACAAACGGAAACCAACAGATATCACACTCCGAATTACAGGTAAAACTATGCGTTATGTATTAATTAACGCTTGATTTTCTAGGGAGCTATCTATGTTAATGCCAGAAGGCCTGAGGGCATTAACTTGATAACTCCTGAGAAAGAATACGTTAATTGATTTATATCCTTATCTGTGTAAAAGGCTCGTAGATTTCTATTCTCTAACGGCGTTATTTAGATAATGCCCGGAGAGAATAGAAATCAATTTATAAGCAATAAGTTTTCAAAAAATCATTCTTTGTCATTCATTCTACAAACAAACACGATGAATTTCGATGACATGATATTCAACCCACTTGTTGATTATTCAATTGAATTTGTTGGAAATTTTGATCCAAATTGCTTGTCAAAAGAAGACGTTGAAAATATGCTGGGAAATAACATCAATTTGCAAGACCATCGTACAATAAGTTCTTTTCTTGATTCAAATTCCAATGCTGACATTCATCAAGAACATCCTAGTTCTTTTCTTGATTCAAATCCCAATGCTGACATTCATCAAGAACATCCTAGTTCTTTTCTTGATTCAAATCCCAATGCTGACATTCATCAAGAACATCCTAGTTCTTTTCTTGATTCAAATCCCAATGCTGAAATTCAACAAGATCACCCTAGCTCTTTTCTTGTTTCAAATCCCAATGTTGACACTCATCAAGAACATCCAACCACATCAAAATTCGCAACTGTTCACGATGGATTTTCAATCCGAATCTTTGAAGAGACGAAACAAATGGGTTCACAATATATTTTCTGCCTGGTACCTTAAAAAATTAAAATCAAGAGAAATTATTGACATCAACAGACAACTTGCAAATTGCACCGATTTAGAAGTAAACGAGCATTTATCCAAGTTCATTCAAGAAGTACGGAAGAAGGATGGGAGTTTCTACCCTCGAGACACTTTGATTTCAATTGCTGCAGGGCTCCAGAGCATAATAAGGGAAAAGAGACCAGAAGTGAATTTATTTAATTCTCATCAGACAAAGCGTTTCACGGATTCACTTGATACGTCGATGAAGAATTCAACCAGATCTCTTCCACCAAAGGAGAATGATACCCACAAACCTTTATCAGTATTTGAAGAAGAACACCTTTTTGACTCGAATGTGTTCAAAACAGACAACCCAGATGGATTGATAAGAGCTCTGTTTTATCTGAATGGAATACATTTTGCTATGAGGGGGGGGGGTGAAGAACAGACTTATTTAAAAATTCATCAGTTCCGAGTTGAGTCGAGAAATGGACTGAAATGCCTCATTTATACTACTATCACAGGCAAAACATGCAACGGAGGCTTGAAAGACAAAAGGAAAAGTGCCGGTGAACGTTTGTATTTTGATGATGCCAATGACAAATTGAATCATATTGAACTTTTTGAAAAGTTTTTGACCGTGCGATCACCAAATGTAGAGCGGTTCTATCTGTACACATCAAGTAGCTGGGAAAATTCACGATATTGGTATAACAGCAGACCAATAGGAAGAAACAAGATTGGCAAAGTGACAACTAAAATGTGCGAAGAAGGTGGAATTAAGGGAAAGAGAACAAACCATGCATTGCGGGCCACCTGTGCAACGAGAATGTATGAGGGAAAAGTTGATGAACAGATAATAATGGAGAGGACCGGACATACATCGGTGATGGGAGCAAGAGTGTACAAACGAACATCTGACATATTAATACAGGATAGCCAGATAACATTGCATAGAAATAATCTGGTGAGTGTATCGAATCAAAGCGCAAGACAATGTGAAGAAGAGAGCTCCGCTCAAAAGCAAGTGAAATTTGGAAACATGTATTTTTCAAATTGCAGCGTAAAGAATAATTTCTTTGGAAACAAAATATGACTCAAACGTGAAGTGCAAAAGAATTTGCATTGGTTTAGTTATGAGATTGTTATACAACATGTAAATGTAAATATTTTGTATTGCTGTGTATATCTATTCCAATGAAATGTGTATGATGGACTCCTAGATATTTAGCTCAAAATAAATATATTCTTGTTGGAGATAAAAAATTAGCTCAAATATCTAGGAGTCCATGAATGAATAAATGCAACTTTATGAAGGTATTTTCTTACATTAACAACTAGCCGGAAAATATAAATAATGCCCGGAAACCAGCATAGATAGGGATATAAGATAGATATCATACGATATTTTCAAGCATTATCCTATAACAAACTCCGGCCTGCGGCCGTCGTTTGTTATGTTGATAATGCTTTCAAATATCGTTTGATATCCTATACTTACTGAACCAAAAATCTTATGACATCAAAAATCCAACATTTTGATATGCAAAAGTCTCAAATTTATGATAATTCTCTACATAGCACATGCAGCTCAGAACATTAAAGTATGTCAAGCTTGAGATATCTACGTGTCCAAATTGTGAACCATAGGAATCATCTCAATGCCATTTTCACTGTGAATGTGGAGATGGACGTTGAAATGCTCCTACCTCATTGGTATTACATAGCAAATTAGACGGCCTTAATCATGCAATTAACGCATGGTTATGTAATATTTCCGGTCATTATTTTTACTTTAGAGGTCATTATCTATGTCAAAAAACATATCTTTATTTCAACATTTTAACAAGAAATGCAAGATAGCGCGAAGACTTGACTCTCTCTCCGATCTCTTCAATCAGAGGTTTCAGCTGGTGTTTTCACCATTGTGTGTTCTCTTGAATGATGATATTGATGCCACACGTTCGTTGATTGAAACACGTTGACACTGTGACTTGACTTCTGAAAAACAACTCGCTGTTTAAGAAGTGTGGAAGTTTTTTCATCATCAAATCCGTTTGATCATTGAGTAAAGAGCCCCCCCGTAAGACCCCGACCGATGACCTGTTCTCATAATCATCTCTCGTCAAACTCCGCGTGTTGTAAAGACGACTAAACAAGTAGCCCTCAGACTATGATTATTTTTTTTTCTCCTTGAATCCCGATCCTTTTGTTGTCTGTGTCATCAATCTTTTTTTTCAGGTATTGTTGTCCCCAATGGCCAAAAAGTAAATTAAATATCATCCTGAATCATTACCTTCCCCTTAGTCTTACCAAAATGGGGCTTTTTTCATACAGTTTTCTTAAAAAAAAAAAAAAAAAAAAAAAGTGTTTGATCTTTGGATTCATCTTTTTCATTAGCAAAATGTAATTTTTTTTCTTTCTTTTTCGGTCTGATGTAACCCAACCCACCACTGTACACTGTACCCACCCCAACAAAAACCCACCACTGAACCTTCCCTTACAATTTTCTACACGAAAGAAAGAAATCAAGCTGTCCCTTCCCTCCCTCCCTCCTGAAACCTTAATTACATTAATTAATTTGTACCATGAATAATCTGGTGAATCTAATAAAATGTTCCAATTGTCCCCATACTCCAATCTCCTTTCCCCTTCTTCTTCTTTGAAAAGTAGCTTGTTCTGCTTGTTGATGCCAACATTGGCATTGTTTTGAGTTGATATTTCATTCGAAGCATCAAAGTACTTCACGCAGTGAAGAATTTCGTCATTTTTAAAAAAAATTTAAAAAAATCTTTTTCGGACATTTGCAAACGACTTGCTATCGAACCAAGTAGTATCGATAACTGGATACTATTTTTCCATTTTTTCCGCGGCATTCAACAATTCACTAGCCCAGCGATAGTTTCAGTTTGTTCTAATCCCATCTTTATCCATCAATTTGGCATCATTTATCCATCGTTCGATTCGTTCGGAGATGAGATTTTCACCTCCATCTTTCAATTCAATCACACGATCGAAGTTTTCATTACGCTCGAAGTGGGTAAATGTTTTATTAATAAAGATTTGTTTTCCTCGCAAATTTAAACTCAGGAGCAAATCTACCAGCATTTGTTGCGTTGCTGATTTCACCAATACTTGTAGTGTAGGTTCCATAATACTGCCTTGCGACTCTTCATTTTCATTCTCTTATAGCATGAGATCATACGAAGGAAGATCGTTCGCAAATTTAGTTTCGTTTCCCAATCGAAAACCACAAAACCTGCTGCTCAAATTCGTCAAAAAATGGATCAAAAAAATCATCATGCAAATCATCATGCCAAATCATATTGTCTTACATAAGAGTCTTCCATAATTACTAATCTTTTATATTAACGTACATATATAACAGATATCTATTTTTGAAATTTTTTTTGATTTTTGTAAAACGTAAAATTTAAAACGACTGGAAAATTACCACGCGTATATAGATATAATGATACATTTCTACGGTCGATAATTATTTATAGACCTGTCGATATTAAGCTATTTAATAATTAATTATCGACCTATTATCTATCTAAATTATCGACTTAAGGCTGTCTAATTTGGAATTGGAGATATAAACGACTTTCATAGAAAAATGACAAGTGAAATATCGGCTGACAATCCTACTTACTCAGTAACATTAACAATGAACATGCAAAGTCATCATTCAATAGACTATAATTTGAACTTATGACGTGGCAGATATCAAAGTTCGTCTTTGTAGACGCTATTACGAATTCTTCGTATCATTTGAATCTATTTTTAAATCTTCTGTGCTTCAAAATCCGGAAATTCTTTTCTCCGCATAGAGAATCCTTACTTCTAAAAATGACAATGCACGCTACTCAGAATTGTATCGACAAATCATCCCTCTCCTATCAATTAGCCGCCTTCCTGGGATGCAAGAACGCATCAGGAACTACAAGATCACTTCACTGTTGACTGCACACAGGTCTTTAGGAAATCATTTCCAGGCGCCGTCTCGCAGAGACGATTTCACGCTCTTGCGCTTCTCCATTTCCGAGGTGCGAAACGGTCAAACTTACCCTCATCCTCATCCGTCGCGTTCACTTGAAGGATAAAATTGTCACTGTTGTTCTCTTTCACCTTAACTACGTATCGAGGTCTCCGAAATTTCGGCTTGTTGTCATTTACATCTATCACGCGGATGTTTGTGGTGATATTTGTCGTTTTCGCAGGACTGCCATGATCTCGACAAATCAGAGTAGCTGAAATTTTTGGTAGGGTCTCTCGATCAAACACTCTCTTCGGTCTGATATCGTAGGAGAGTGGCGGTGCCTCTTCATTCAATCCTCCATTATTCTGATAATCTTTTGAGCGCACGCGGAACTCGATATCTGGATTCTGCTTCATCTGATAGCATGTGATCTGGCCGTTTTTGCCAGAATCCGCATCTTCTATGGTTATCTGAAAAATGAAAACAAGTAGATAACTATTTATAAAACCAATAATTATTCGGTGATAGGACAGCTCAGTTGGTTGAAGGCCATACTTCAGTAAGGAGTTGCAGAAGGCTCGTGGTTCGAGTCATCCCGCCAGGAACGATAAAGGCGCTCTCACTATAGGTAACTAAAGGTGCTGAGAGTTTTCAATGTACACACACTGATTCACCCCTACATGTAACGACGGGTAGCATGGTTCCGTGCTTTCCGTGTTTCCGAGGAAACCTAAGCAAATAATAGAGAGTACAAAAGGGTGAGATATCATTATGACTCAATCTTGACCCCGCAGCAAAATCACTGTCCCACACTGCAGACCCACAAGAAATGTAGCCGTTTAAATGCGCGAATTTCATGGTTCCACCAGAAAATCATTATTTTCATTGTGATGTATTTTTAGATGTTGCGAGTACATTTGACAATTCAATGTGTTTCGGTTCTGTCAACCTCAGGTCATGCTGAGATCGACAGCCAATCAAAATTAGGATGGCGGAAAACGAACTAAATTCCGAAAAAAACCAGCACAGTCAATTCCGTAGCTGTCGTTGCATGAAGCAAGGCGATCCGTGGTGTTGTGTGCAACGTGCGTGCGATCCTTTGTTCCTTTACATGAAGCACAAAGTCTTCATACAAATGTTCGTCTCTGATGAAGTCAACTTGATACTACCTGTACTTCTGCAATCCAATGAAAGCCATATTTTTTTCAATATTTTCAATATTAGTTTTTAGAAAAATGGGAAAATCGAAATTTGTGAAAGCGGGAATGGAAGCAACCAGAGCAGCAGATCTTATTATATGAAAGGAATTTGGTGGGAATGAGGGATTTTTATCACTGTAATTAAAAAATCTCAACTTTTTCGGTTGCTAAAGCCGTTGAGTCTCACAACCCGCTGAATTTCAGTTGCTTTTCTTAGTTCCCACACCACGTGCGGTAGATGTGCAGCTTCAGGGCTGCATATCTGAATTTGCCTTGGTCATTGACACTCATTTATTTTGGGAAGTCAAGTATGCTATAATGCATGCGTTTCTTGCAAAAACAGTGTATTTCGGTGATCTACGCAGTCGCCAGTGCCAATGCATGACATGATATTAGCGAAAATTTGAATTACAATATATCACAAATTAGGAAGACATTACTGACCAGAAATCTAGCTATTACTAAATACTGTCGTAGTAATAATGCCTTGAAATGGGACTTAAAATCGAGTGCAACGATAAGTATAAAAAGCTATGCTACAAAATAGCCAAGGAGATGTCGAACCAATTCCAAAATCCCACGTTAATAAGAAATAAATAGAATGAACCTTATTTATCCTCGGAAGCACATTAAGCGCTAATTCTATCTTCCATGTGGCCAAGCAAGATTTATTTATTCAGCTATCACTCTTTAATGCCGAGTGCCTGGCAAAAATGCATAGTGCTCCTATTTAAAAAGTCTCGGAATTGACCCGACCAGAATTTGAACCCTGGTCTACCGGACGTTAAAGCGAGCACTCTACCACAAGGCCATCGCGCCGGTTCAACCATCCAAGCAGAGAAGAGCTACACTGTATATAAAAATAAGAAATATTGAAGCTTTTCACTGTGCTAGGCTTTTGTTCTTTGATGTAGTCTTGAATTCACTTCATCACTTTCACGGCCAAGGATTGTCGAATCAAAATTCTTGCTGTCATCATTTGCTTGAAGACTGAGGAATTTGAGTTATTTGGATATTCCTTCATACGGGGAAGGATACTTCATCAAATAAAAAGGTTGTGTGCGACATTTTGTACATGTAAGTACAGGGGTTATCGACTTCAATTTTACCTTTTGATAATTGAAGGCTTCACATGCAGGATCCTATATCTGATCTGTTGGACTTCTGGGCATGGAGCTAGATGCGAAATTGTGTTTATGGCACAACGCACCCAAAACATTTGCATGAATTGAGACGAGCACTAACATTATTTGTTGGACAGCATGAACACAGATTATTAACTAATTATCATGCTTAAAAACAATTCATCATGCGCCGTCAGCTTTGCGTACTGTGTGATGTAGGTCATATGGAACTCGTGTTATTGCTTTTTGAAGTAAAGGAATTCAGTAGACTTCGACTTTTGGTTCCTTAAACATTGTAAAAACCTGTGTAATCTTGCATAATAACAACTTATAAAAATCCGCAAGAAGATCGCGAACACCCTGTATATATACTGCATGATTTCCACTGAATGAAAGTGAGAATCGCGATAGATCAGATTGCCACTAAAAAGAAGTGAGGCTGGTAGGGTCCCAGGTCAAAATGGTATTTTTTAAACCTTCCAAGGGAAAGCCACAGAGTAAAATGTTAATAATAGAAGCGATTTCAGCAACGTCTCGAGCATAGACGGCTGTTAGAATTTTCAGCCAGAAAGTCAATAGTCTCTGACAGCTTCCAACAGTTTGAAAGAAAGTCTATCTAGGACTACTTCAATGCATTGTCAGAGTCTATTGACTTTCTGGCTAAAACTTTAACAGAAGCCTAGGTTTTAGATGTTGCTGAAATCGTTTCTGTTATTAATTTTTTTACTTTGCGGCTTTCTCTGGGGCAGTTTTAAAAAGACCATTTTGGCTTGGCTGGTGGCAATTACGACCCCAGGTTATCAAGACATGTACGAAACATTTCTGATACTCACTTATAGCACAAGCATTTAATTTGCAATCATTATTAACTCACTTTAGTAATTCACTTTAAGAATTCTGATTTGCTGAGTAATCCTGACATCCAATTATTCAGCTATAAATATTTGTCGGATACGGCCGTCACAATATGTCAATGGCAATTTGAAATAAATGTAATTGCGCTGAAAGTTATTACGATATTTAGACTTTGTAGATAATTTGTGACGATTGATATCATGCGAAGCTAGATGGACAGCCATTGACACTCAATACTTTATCAAGTGCTTCAAAATGGGAATTACGAATTGTGGAGAGCACCTTTCTGAAATGAGGGTCCTCAGAAATAACTTTTGAAATATTGAATTAGCCTACTGTGCTTGTGGCAAGTGCTGGCATTTTTCGAACTGTTGCTGTTGGGGAAACTTTTCAATCTAGTAAAACTCAAGCACCAATCTTCATTTGGGATCTATACATCAAGGAGTAAAAACCTAGGATAAGTCCATGGCATGAAAGTAGAGAAATTCAGATTTCTTTTTCTATAGTTCTCTGTTTGGGTGGTTGAGAAAAGGATACTACGATTTACTTTCTCCTTAACGTTTGCAGCATAGTTTTTGCACCTATTTCTGTATAAGATTGCTTGTGCTATTTAAGGCATTATCTAGAAAGTAGAAATGTCTAGTTTTCTTGTATGTAACATTTCTCCATTTTGTGACGTAGCTTAATTTCAATTTTCGTTTTCAATTTTAATTTCGATGTGATACCTTGATAATAGCGATCGAGTATATCAACGAAATATATCGGTATAACAAGGAACTTATAAACTTCAACATCTAATCTGCCGACTTTCTCTGGAGAGAGCACAAATGCAACAACAGAAATAGCTGCAACAACAAATTTACTGAAAATCAATTCTTACTTTTCATCATGGTCAAACTTATCAGGAACTTGATGAACAGACATTCACCGAAAAAAACATTACTGTTCAGATTCAGTGAATTATGGTGTACAATGAAAGAAGTATGAAAAGAATGTGAAATATTCATGAATCAAATTTATATCATGATTTCAAAGACATTAAACAGGTATTCTTGAAGCAGACATGCTCACATTTCTATCACATGACATCAACATTCCATGATTGGATCATGTCGAACTAGAAAGAATTTATCAGATAATTTATCTTAAGTCAAAGAATGACAATGAGTAAAAATTACTGAAATTTTTGATGATGAAAATTCTATTCATTTCTCCCTGCGTTTAGATTTTCTTAGATATTATCATTTCCATACGATAAATATTTGAGCTTTCATACCCTATCAACCAACAACATTAAATCAATTTTCTACGATATGTAGGAAAGAAAGCAGTAGCGGATCTTACATGTCTGCGCATGCATGCATTTTAAATGGAGAATCAAACTAAGAAATTAATTTCGGATAATGATGCAGACAGAATATGCAGTTGTATACTACAATCAAAACTTTATTTTTCTGCTTCATTTTTTATAGCTTCAGTTGGTTGTGCTTTCTTGTTTAAAATGTCGGAGTTGTGACTTTTAATTATGTTCTAGATGTTGATAATGTAAGTGATGTAGTTCAATTTCATGTTTTTCTTATAATAAAGCGTGTGCAAAACTGTGATATTCATGATACAGGGGAGAATGTCTTTGACTCCTCTTTGCTTTTCAAATCTTTGCAGATATAATAAATGAAAACGGGGGTAGGGTTCCACCTCAGGCGAAGGTCCGTTTATATTCGACATTATTAGGCCCAAGCACGGCACGATCCACCCGTGGGCTACCAGCTTCAGTCCGGTCTGTGAACGATACATGCACTTGTGAAAAATGATGACAAGAAACTGATAACTCTGGAGTTAAGATTTCACATAGACATATATTTATAGCACACATTTTGCGTTTTTACAATATATTTAAAGCACATGATTATGTCACATAAATTAGTAATTCTCAGGAGTGAAAATTTCTCATTAAACAATCGCAAATGAATCGACAAATTTGAGAATGTCGTTAAGTTAAGTTATATGATGCAATGAATAAAATCGAATTCACCTGAATAGTTTTGAACGTACAGATTTGAAGAAATTAGAAGCAGCCTTCACTAAAAGCATGCATATTGAGCGAATTCTCTATAACAGGGTTCCGCAAACTTTGAACCCTTTCCGACCAAATTCAGGTAAATACTTTTCGTTCCGGCCGCATTTTGGAATTATCATGCTCTATATATACGCGTAATAGTATCAAAATTAATATTTTATTTGCATCATTCAATTATTGGATCCCAGAACTATAATTTTATTATTTATTAGATTTCAAACAAACTAAAATGTTTTATTAGATTTAAGTATGCATTAGACAGAAGACAATCATTGATTGAATAATTGAATAATAATTGATAACAGAAAGAATATCAATGTGATGGATGCACTTGAATTTCAGAACAAAGAAATTAGGTTCGAATTTTGTTACCACAGCTTTGAATAGATCCGATGTGTACTCGCATGATAGTCGATTTCTGTGTTTATTTTTTACATAATTAAACGACGAAAATGTTTGTTCGCATGTAAATGTGGATCCAAGCATGGAACTGACAATCGTGCTGACATTGCGTAGATTTTTGTGATGAACTTTTTCCAGAATTGAAGAATCGACTCAAAACTGCAGTGCTTTCGTTTTAATACGTCATTTTTCTTGCAATTCAATCAGTTCCAATTGACATTGTGGAAAAGCTTCCGCAGATACAAATGGCGCATCAATTCATCTGGTTGAACCACCCATGGATTAGTCAGAAGAGTAAAGAATAATTTCTGGGATCTAAATTCATTGAATCTTGTTTTAAAGTCAGATTTCAACGATTCGATACAATCGATAAATAAATTCAGATCTCTTAATTCCGACTTCTGATTGAAATGAAAGCAATGAAAACTCATAAATCAGACCTTCGGGCCGCAAAATCCAAATTTTTGGATCGAGTCAACCGGCCGCATGCGACCGGAAAATCCTAGTTTGCGGAACACTGCTCTGTAAAGTCTGATTCACACCTGCCAACATCATGTGGCGCTAAGAGATCCTTTTCCTCTTACAAACATCCTCTCTGGGATAGTCGCTGTCGTCGTACAGTACAACGCTGCTCGAACAAATGATGCTTGAATCATAAATTCAAGTTTTTATATTTTAATTGTACTTTTTGTTGTTAATCTTAATAAGCTCATGAGGCATATTGAATATTTCTATATGAAAATCTTCCCATAATCTATTTACCACAATTTACCATGCGCTATAATTTTACCACATATTTTCCTCACATATTTATAGCATTTCTAGCGCAAATTTAACACGCGTTTTAGCGCATATAGTCCCAACTCTACTGACAATCGTTTGATGGAAGATAAACTGTTTTACCGCCTTCAGTCGTGTTTGGAGAAATTTTTGTTATGAAAGCAGGATCTGTGTTTATAAAAGGAAACTTGGAAGACATTCAATACATTTTCATATATTTGCATAATCTGATGTAGTTATCAATATCCTCGATGATTAATCAGACACGCGATGGGAGGATGGAAATGTGTTTTATTAGCATTTTGGTTGACATGAATACATCACGATTTCATTACGCAAGTTTGCCTGAAACTGAGGATTACAAGTTGTAATTTCTTTCGACCTACATCCCATAGCTGCAGTCATTTCTGTTTGTCTCAACAGAAACATTCGATTGATAACTATGTTTATTAAACCAAATTACTCGCTTCAAACTTCTTGAGCAATGAGAATGGCAAGCAAACGTTTGCCAGCCGGGTATGCGTGCGGAGAAAGCTTCAAGACTCAACATCACGTTGAAACTTTCGCCAACAGCGATATTTGCGTATGCCAAGTTGATCAAACCTGTCAGTTTTGAAACAGAAAATTGTTCACTGCTTCCTATGTTTGATTGCTAGGTTCCAAACCAAATAATTAGCTTTATTTTTCAAAACTGCATTTCGCAGTGTCGATAAGACTCAGTTTTAGCTCACACAGATAAACCTTAAAAATAATAAAATGATAGAGATCCGTCTAAGATAAACCTAAAAGTGAAATCGTAAGAAAATTCAGTAAATCTCTTTCAATCTTGTGATTGAGTTCAATGAATGCATTGAGTGAATGTTTCCAAATTGATAGAATGATTTACTGACGAAGGCCATTAACTTTAATATGGCTTAATATATTATTTCATGTGTAAAAAATTGGTGACAAAAAATGCAAGTGCATTATCAGACCCATAGAAATTCGACTCTGCAGAAGACTGGAAGACTTCTGCAGACTCAATAAAAGGCTATTGAAATCAAAATTAAACCGCAGACACTCGCTGTCATGACGGCTTTCATTGGCTGACGATGCTCTTGGTCAAACATCTGAATTCCGCTTGTGTTTCAGTTGGTAGGACTAGAAATGCAACCCGTTGTATGTTGATGGCAAATTCATCTACACACATAGACATAGATCAGGATTCGTGGGTTGTAAGAATAAACCGGGACTTCGATTCTTCCACCCCCCCCCACCACGTTTTCCAATTTCTCCGAATTCATCAAATTTTGTCACACTACGTCACATTAGGTTTCGGCAGAATTCATGTAATCTGATGTCTGCTCTCTCGCCCACCAATAAATGAGGCATCTTATCTTTTGGCATGACAGATGACATCCACTCAACCTCGTTCCATGCTTCGGCTGTTTTTGTTGTTTGCACCCGCGAGTGTGGCATCGTCGACGGTTTTCTCTTGCTCCTATACACACGGTCTCATTTCATGACCAGCGTCGAGAAACCGTTGTGTGTGAAAAATTCCTCTGATTTGTAGAAAATCTACAATGCTTCTAGAATACGCTCACTGAAGTTCATGATCACAACTATATCTGGAATTTGCCGTCGCATCTTATACGTATTCAAACTGGTATCCAAGGGATTGGTGACTCATGTCGGGGTTCAAGCAAGACTTCTCAGAAGTGTTGTACTATTTGATTGAATTTGAATTCGGAAATATTATAGGTTTTAATGTAATAATGATGATTAGTCAAAAGCAAATCTTATTGAATTGATATGCTACGAAGAATACAATTAACTTCACATTTGAACATCAACCATTAATTGAATGTCATACTGGTGAATGTCCGCAACATACAAGATGTGAAAACGATTAATTTAATCAGGAATTTTTGAGTACCCCACTTTTCTTAGGTCAATATCTGAAGCCAAAAAATATTTGAATGTGAGAACAACTTGATAATCCATGTGCATAAATCATAGGTTTTCCCGATCAAATATAACACTTGTTTTGACCAAATGTAATATAGATAAAAGCAAATGTAATAGAATAAGAATTGATAACATATATTTTCTTAGGTCAATATCTGAAGCCGAAAAATATTTGAATGTGAGAACAACTTGATAATCCATGTGCATAAATTATCAAATCAAATTTACATCAAAAGCTTCTCTCTCCTGAGGAGCTTGATCATGAAGCTGGTGAGTACGGTGGAAGCCACTCGAGTGTGACTGTCTGCGGAAGACTGACATCACCAGCACTTCGATGAGCAGGCGCGTTGTCGAAAATAAGGACTTTCTCCACTCCATCGTCGGGAAAATGCTCTACCACTTCTCGCTGAAATTCTTTGAACCGTTCGCCATTCATTCCTCCACTGATCAGATCATGGTGAATTATAGTAGCACTAACAGCAAGTGTCATAGTGAAATTCCGTCCTCTTGTACCACCAACTACTCGTACAGCTCGCTCGCCTACCCGTGCGCGTCCTCTGGTTCTCCTCGTCCACAGATTGATGCCGGCTTCATCTATGAAGATGAGCTCTTTGTTCATCAGCTGCATGATCCATTCTGCAAATTCTTTACGTCTTTGCTTTGCCACCTCCGAATTTCGTTGACCAGGCGCATCCTTTAATTTCTTCATTACGATTAGTTCCTCATACAGCATGTTCGAAAGCGTTGATCTTCCGATCGGCGCGTGTGTCGGAAGAGTTTATCTGATCCAGAGTGAAGTCTGGATGTTGCTCCACAATGGCTACTGCGGCCTCCCTCAGAGCAGGTGTCACACGAGTCCGTTGCGGACGAGCTCCACCTCGAGGAAAGGCGACGATGCCTTAATTGTCATTGGCTCTTCGAATGATGGCGTACGCTGTGGACCTCTTGATCCCAAGTTGGCGGGCGAGTGCAACATAATCCTCGCCATGACTATGAGCGTCTACCAAGCGCTGCTTGTCAATGAAGGAAATTCTTTGATATCGCATCATTGATAGCATCCGATGATAACAACATATATTTGGTCTGTATCTGCCACTTATAAAGAGACTAGTTTGATATTTGTTCTACCCATGGTGCACAATAGAACGATAGAGAATGAATAGAATTCAACACTTGATCTGACAGATTATATTTGATCTACCAACAATTAGATTTGCAATCGATGCGCTGCATTGAATCTACATTTGGTCTGACATGCTACAAAGTGATTGTCTAGTGTTACATTTGGTTTGACAGGGTGTTATATTTGATCGGGAAAACCTATAGAAAAAGTGGGGGTGAGGGAAACATGGAATTACCGATCATAGCGTAGGCCCACTAGCGACTTTAGAAGGTGCAGGATGCTGAAAGCCCGTCGAATAAGCTTTATATTTCTCCAGGGAGTTTGGACGAAAAATGAACTGTCTCCGCAGGATAACTAAATTATCCGGTGTCTGGTCAATTACGTTGGAGACTGGATATTCTAATGCTCATGATGTCAAACATGAGCTGAGCCCTGAGAAATTAAAGACATTAAAAAATATAATCAAAATATATTTTGCATGTATTCCATTTTTCTATGTAGCATCCCATTTAGTTGTTGCTTTCGGCCATCGATCTTTTTGTAAAGGAGTGAGGACCTTTAAAAAAATATGTATTTATGCTCATTCTCAGTCTGCGAATTACACTTGAAAGGAATATTAACTTTTACATGTGACATTTAAACACGATTAGGATAAATCGCGTCATCAAATTTCATTATGCTCTGGCTCAACACCTTTCTCAATAACCACTGGTCTATGTAATTCAAACTGTCCACAGCCTGCAGGCATACCTGATAATTGCGAGTGAGTGAGCGAGCATCCAACATTGAATTTGTTTACAATTTTCAGGTTAATTCATTAATTCAAATTTGACCGATTCAATGCTTCGTTCTGAAGGTCTAATATGATCAAGTCAATTTACCCGGATAAGTGCAGCAATTAAAATCAATAAAGCTGAAAAGCAGCATTTGTTATGCTTAGGTTTTCTGTGAATAATCTCAGTTCAAATGGTACGCTACCAAATTCCCACGACTCTTCGAGCTTTACACTGGATTCAGACACGCAATCAAACAAAAATCAATCCAAATATCTCAATTCTCTTCATCGCACAATTGAAAATAAGGCGAATGCGTGACATAATTGAGTATGCAATGAATTTATTCACTACCGCTCTTTTCATCAGCAACAAGCGCCATCATTTGACAACTTTTTGCATTAATTGTAACCATTGTAATCTATAACAAAATCTATTCATTTACAACTTTAATCTAAATACAGATCGGATGAATTAACGAGAATTTCAGTCGAAAATGCAAAACAACATCGTGTCTACTGCTGGAGAGAAAATATTTTACTTCATCCGGGTTTTCCGTAAATTCACAAAAGGGTACACTTTCGTGGTTTTTGGTGACTAATATGATTAATCTACTGCCTTTTTCTTCTGATTTGTATCTTTCCGCCTAACGATGTAATATCAAGATTTTAACGCTCAATAAGACAACGATACAATGCTAGTGATGCTTTATTGATGCTGTACCGAAAGTTGATTTGGCAAGTACACTGTAATTTGATATATGTTTAACTCCCATGTGTCGAACAATTATTTTCAACAATTTATTGTGTATCAGTCTGGATATACTTAAATTCATATCCATGTCCTGATTTAGAACTGTGCAGTACAATAATTCATTATAGAAATAGCCCATAGGCTTTTTTTTATTAAAAGTGTTCTGCTATTTGGCAGGCCTAATGCACTGGTAATGTGCAGTGTATAATCCTTTTGACTTAAGGCAATCTTGGGACCGATTAATTTTTGGACGATCGTAGCAAAATTTTAGCTTTTCTTTTACTAATGGATATTTTGCTATTGTCTTTAGTCTCTCCATTTACATGAAAATTAAATCTCTTAGTTTGAAACATTTTGGAAAGAATAGAAACTTTATTTTGCAATAACAATGATTTTTCACCTAGTTAAAACTGCAATGCCTTGCAACAAAATGCCTTCCGCTTCAAGATGAAGTAGATCCTTTATACGAGAGAAGTTGCAACACAAATCAATTGAAGATTCAATTATCTTTCTGCAGATGTAATGTCTTCCTCGATGTCGTTTTTGCAAACCCTCAACTGCATTGATCTAAAATGCTTCTTCGGACTTGTTTTCCGTAGATGATAGGTTGTCGCGAAACCAAATACAGATATTGCTCTGCGGCGTCACTCTTCATTGCAAATTTATTCGCTCTTTAATTCCCAATCTACTTTGATAAATGTTAATTATTTTCACAGATCATGTGACTTTATTTCAACAACAAGGCAACACAAATTTACTTTTGATGACAACAACAAAAATATAATTTTTCGAAGTTGATTGCGATAATAGAGGCAGAATATGAATAGAAAATGAAGAAAGCGAGTAAACTGATTACTTTATTGCTTCACTGGAAGTACTTTGTCGTCAATTTCAGACCAAGTGCTGAATTTGATATCCTACATGTGTAAAGCTCGCATTGAATTTGAAGATTTTTGATGTTTTGATACTATCTCCCATAGAGTAAGTATATTAGGTAGAGCAGCAACTCAGTATCAGTTAAATCCCAAATGTGTATACAGTTTCGATTTTATTAAATGAACTCGAGTTGAGACTCAGTACCAAATGTGAGATACGTAAAATGTCCACGTTTTTGGAGAAATTTACACGCAATTGACTGCTAATGATGGCAATTCAGACGGAATAATATTATTCTACAAATCCTACGTGTCATGTCAACCCTGCAGAGGCAACAGTTTGTTAAATTAAAAATGCGATGGGTTAATATCAGTTAAAGACTCAGTCTTATAAATAATAGCATTTTCTTAAGCATGATCATATCACAAAACTGCCTGCCATAGAAGGAGAAGAAGATATATCACAATCAAAGACTTTAACTTGATTAACTTTAAAAGATGTAAATGGGTTTGCATTGCTATTCAGGTTCAAGAAGTGAAGCATAAATTTAGTGAATCATACATGACGATGAAAATTGAATTAAAAGCTTAAAATTTCAGCAAGAAGCATAAAAAGATCTCACCTTTTCCATAAGATAGCATAATTTCCGCTTAATTAAGACGCCAGTTAGTAAGTTTGATTATTTTTGATATTCAACAAGTTTCATGCTCCTTATATAATGGCTTCACGTCGGTAGTATATGAAAACAGGAATAATCTGCAAAAAAATAGCTTCTTAAAAACTGCTCAAATAATATTTTGGACCGCAAGAACATAATCGCCGCAAAAAACTGAATCTTTTTACAAAAATTTTCACTGTATTCAGATACTTTTTTCAGTCGACACTCTGCCTACTATATATACTTACTCTATGCTATCTCCTCTTCACGCGTATTCTGGAGAGGCTCCGCTGCGCTTCAAATTTCAACATGCTTTGCTCGCATTTTAGATCTCATGCGCTCATGTAAAGGCGCATGTACTCATACGGTTGGAATAATAGTCGAAATGATGTTTGATGTGAGTCAACATTGCAGTCACAACATTAATGAATGTATCGAAGTAGGCAGCTGTGCTTATACCAACGAACGACATAATGATGGCTGTATCTTGTAGTTGACAGCCCTACGTGTCTTACATCTTGACATGCCACACAACACTGACAGAATTAGTTTCGTTATGTCTTTCAAAATAGTATCAACATTACAACTGTTCTACTTAATCCAAGATTTCAACTGGACGTCATTTTGTCATCTACTATTCGTCTGATGTTGTGTGATCATTTAAAGGCAACTCTTTGAATTTCGTCCTGGACAAGAGAAGGTGCCACATATCTCACTCTATTCGGGCGTTAACATAATGAATACTCAGATGCATGACTTCGCGGAAGCATAGGCGCCTTAGATGATAGGCTTTCTTGAGGTGAGGACTACATGAAGCCAGGAAACTGCAGCAATCTAATCACTGATTTATAAATGCGGTAGTGTATGGCGCTGCTGTATTTGGCAGTATATTACCGACTCCACGTTATTTCCGACCAGTTCAAGGTCGCTCCGCTCTAAGCCCTTTACCGCTCCGCTCGACACCTGTTCCGTTCCAGATCCTTGATAAGTATACTTCCTTCATCAATTTGCTAGCAGTGACTCAATTTCTTGGAAGATTTCTAATCCTTCACAACCGCCTCTATGTCAAACATTGGATAGACTTTGTTGTTCTTTATTTATCTTAATTTGCTCTCTCTATCTCTTTCCGTAAATAAAACATCAAGGTGGGCACTTCAAAGCATGTATGAAAGCACAGCCGAAAAGCAAGGTTTCTTCAGCCATGTTCATAACACTATAGTAAAATCAAGTCTAAAATACTGTCTCAAAAACTGTTCTCTTTGTCCCTTTTTCTGCTATATTCAACAGATACTAGAAACTCCAGCTTAATCAGAAAAATACTACTTGTGATACTTTTTTTGGGATGCTTGTAACTATCATATCCATCTGAACACTTAAATACACTCATGGCAGACGATAATATGTTATCGATGGCAGCATTCATTCACTTGTCTAAGTAAGTCATGCTTTTCTTAATCCCAACTTAATATAAATGTGCATATACGTACTTGCGCAATTGAGATAAATAAACGATTACTGTCCACCTTAGCATATATCAGGAGAAGGCACGGAGTTCGAAAAGTTCGCACATGCAGTGACCTAAATTCCCGTTCTTAGTTTTTGCGTTCAAGCTCAAATCTATAGGTCTATCTTGAAATACACTTATCGTCCAAGAATTGACCCTTATAAGCTTTAAATTATTTCAAACTCGCAATAAGAGAGAAACTTCACCATTCAAAATCTTGACCCTCCTCTTGAACTTCGCATCAGCGGAAATAAGAAGCTGGTAACCGAGCTACAAAGCGATAACTCTCGCTAAAATCGCCAGAAGCTTTTAATTAACATCTTCGACTATTTTGAAAAGAATGGGCGTTCACGCATACCTGAAGGATCAATATCAGATGAAGATATTCAAATTAGACTGAATGAGTAATACTGTTTGCGAATTAAACAATTTTTGCTGTTGTAGTACAACGTTGTTTGAGCATGTTTAAGGAGAATAAATCATTGCATAGTAAAGGAACAATCTCAAAATTGAAACTCATTTTAAAATAGCGTGCAGATCACCCGAAGCATTATATTGATGTCCATCCCTACGCAGAAAATACAGGACCTCAATGGTTGGTCTGACATATATATTCAATTTATATTTCGACCAATAAGCTACAAATCTCGAGAATCTTGGTTTAGCACTTAACGGCATATCCCCTTTTCAACTATCTCGTGCGATGAATGGTCCATTACGTGAATGATAGTTGAACTGAGTAAGTTTTGAAGGATTCATCAAAGTGTACATCATGAGTTTTCTGTTTAATGAAAGCAATGTCAATTCCATGTATTTCAAGAGCGTATGAAATGCATTTGATGCTGTCGAAACTCATTTTTTGTACTGAACACGTCTTAAAGAAGCATTGAGAAAAATATTAAAAAGGGCTTGTATTTCAATTACCGGTAGATACAAAAGAATTCATTCCAATTCAGCTACCATGGATATAAGGGGAGATGCATTCGGTCAAAGTGGTTGACCACAGGAGATCGCAAAATAATTTAGTTTGTCTTTTATGCAACTTTAATAATTGCAATTCAATAATTCTCTGATAATTTCATGATTCATGAGTGGTTTCCGTGGCAAAGTGGTCAAGAGCTTGGGCTAACAATCAAGTGGAAAATTAATCGCACCCGGAAGCTTCCTGTTCGCACTTTGTCATTTGCGCACATTCAAGGTGGTGTAGAAGTTCTGGATTCAAACTTGAATTTGCAGAAATGGCAAATTTGCAGATTGATAAAAATGGCAAATGCCCCCACCTATGTTCGGTAAAACAATGTTTGACCAACGAATCAAAATTGGAGAAGCAGAAGCATCATATCTGCAAACAACTTGAAGCACTGCTAACTGTTGAAAACACATCAATCGATACACAGCAAACTGCATCACATTTTTGCAGTTTCTCCAACCTTGAGTAGCCTGTAGGCCTAGTGTCTGGCATTTCTATTCCCGTTTTATCCACATAAACATTGTTAAGCAAATGGATTTTTGCTATTGCAAGGATTTTCTTTCAACATTGTCACATGACGCGGCAATCTCCATCCGATATTACTTGTACTTAATGTAACTCTGTAAAGTGGACACCGATAGCATTTGAATATTTCCTGTGACCATAATACAGCTCTTGTGATAAATTTTAACTTGTATTTCACAGGTGTCCCATGGAAATCCAACCCATGTTACACATTTTCCGTAAGATAAAAATCCATTCCCCTTCCCTTACCACACTAAAAGGAAACCACTCCCACGGCAACTCCCCCGTTTGAGCTATTTATCACTTTATTTTTCACAATTAGAGCTGTTCATGAAAATGCATTTGCATGATGACTTAATTCAAAATATTCAACAAACGAATTGCTTTGAGAAAAATGCTCTACTACAGTTCTTCATTCCACTATGATTCACAAAATAGGATTCATAAAATTCTTCTGTTATTCATTTAAAGAACATCCTTTGATATCGATACTGCAAACCCGATTTTGTTAAAACCTCTGCAACACAGCAAATAGGAGGAATTCATGTAAATAGTGGCAGACCTGCTAATGAAACAGACGGATAAAAGTAAATCAAACATATCATCGGCTGTTTGCATATTTGGCGACTGTTTTCGAGATTCCAAACTGACAATTTATATAGGCGAACGAAGAATACTTCAGACGATAATAAGGACTACGAAGCAAATAGCTATATTTCATTTTCCCTGATGAAACGAAGTCTCGACTTTCTTTTTGTCATCGTCAGGTGTAATAGATAAAACCCTCGATGTCTTTTACTCAAAATGATAAGAAAATTCTCACAAAAAGAAAGATCTAAAGTGCACTGGATATTCGTTTTCATTTGATGTAAGAACATTTGTATAGATAATCATTTCATGCATAATATTCAAGTGCAGCTCATCATAAAACAAAGAACATATGAAAATATATTTCTTCAGTGTATGCTATTGGGAAAAGCGTCCGATTATAGTGTTGTTTTGTTCGTTTTTTAGCTGTTCTAATGTGACATTTCAGGTGGCGGCGTATTCACAGCGGAGTTTGCACATGCTACTTGCGTGACAGTTGAAAATGAGAACAAGTTTAACAATTAATCGCATAATAGGATAAAAAGAGATCAACATGCAATCACATAAATGATCTTAACAAAGCAAATTACGTGATATGTAAGGATGTGAGCACATCATAAAACGTTTCAGAAATGGAACGAATGACTTAGGCTTAATTCATGTCCTAATACGGAATTATTTGCATTATGCATCGTCAATTTACAAGAAGTGAATTAAAAAACGTCGGTCATTTATCAGAAGGTCGCATCTCAATTCTAGACCAACTTGAGATAACCCTGCGGTTTATAATAATGGTGTAATTACGCCGTTCAGCGACCAATTTTGACAGCTAGTTGAAGCACTTCGCGAAACATCCAGAAATCTGAAGCGCTGAAGAAGATCAAGAAGTGCACATTTTTCATTTTGACTTGTACATTTCATCAGAAGAAGATTTCCCTTCAAAACATCGATTAATAAGCAAGGGCAATCTTCTGTAATCATTCAACCGTACCCCCTACCCCTCTCATTTTTCATTGCAGATTTGCATCGATCTAAAGAATTACCAAACTCATCCCTAAATTTACGGATATCCATGTTTTTACGGATAAGTAGGCTCCCTGTATATTGAAAAACAATTAAATAATAATGACTCATAAAAAACAGCAAAAATCGAGATACCACCTTTTTAAGAAAAAAACCCGACGACTGGTCGTCGGCCACACAAGGAATTTGTGATAATGGCCAAAATATCAATGCAATGGTTGAATAAGGAAGTCTTTCATCGCCTGCGGATTGTTGCAAATTACTCCGATCATCACGATTATTCAAAATCAGGTCATTTTCCTAGACATTTGTCTATAAAAGGAACGATTTTGCCTGGTCATTGATTCGCCCGTTCGGTTCAAATGGTTCGATGCCAACCGGTCAGCATGATGAATTGGCAAGGCAAATTTCCTGAATGCATATAAAAAAATGAACTCTTGTAACTGTACAGCAACTTTGATTACCTTGATCTGACATCTTATGACCAAAGAAACGCTAAATAAGTGATGACGCAAGTCGTAAATTAATGATTTTTGAATTAGAATGTACATAGATTCTTTCTGCAAATTGAGCAATCGTGTTTTATAGCTGACCTGACAGAAACATGCACAAAATTTGATTTGATCGACCTTTCGATCAAGCTCAGTAATGACTTTACAATATAACATATTGAAACGAATCAACAGAATATTTCGACTGGATCATGTATTATCTATATTTTATGCTCTTTTAAATACATGTTTATGGTGGAAATTGACGTTTTGACTACCCGTGCGGTTGCCGGGCCTGAATAGAATAGGACCGACGTTTCCCTGCGTGTCGTAAGAATCGACTAAAACTTAAAAGGGGCCTTTTGCCACTGCAACTGTGGTGTTGGCAGTTTGAAGTCTTATTCTCATTGTCTTTCCTCAATGGCTATACAAGCTGATGTTGCGAGGGATCCTGACAGCCGAATAATTAGCTGTTGGGATATGCAACAAAGCTCTTTGAGCTTCCTCCCCCACTGCGGCATATCTAGCTATGACCTTTCCCAAGTCTCTCAGCGATGGCCGCCGCCCCTCTGGAAGTAAGGTGTAGGACCATTGGGGTTGCTGCCTCCCCCGGCCAATGCTGTTCACCCTGTATGACACAGTTTTGTCTTGAGTGTGGCGGCACCCCGGTGGCATCGGAATAGCTATCTCCTCCCCGGGGCACTCCTTGCTAGCAGTAGACATTTATTTGCCTACTGGGTGTGTCGCTTCGTGTTGCTTTGATACGAAGCCCCCTATCCGCTGGACGCAGCCGGGTAAGACAACAACAACAACGCTTTGACTTTCAACCTTGTCTTGTGTCAACTCACTGATGATATTCAATCCGTCCATGCTAATGTAACAGACATGTAGCCGACACAATATTTTCCGTACCGGACCGTCGCATTTAATCAAGTAACTGTTCTGAATCGTCTTGAAGAACTCTTTCGGTGGTATATGGCCCATGAAAATCGGTCCATTCTATTTAATTACGTTTAGATACAAGATGTGAAGTATGCACAATTGCACATACACGTCACACATGCACGAAAGTAACAAATACTAAAAATATGCTTTTTAAAGTACTAAGTTCTGAAGAAATCGAATAGCGAAAAGTTAAGCAAACACGAAGATTCCATGCACTTTAGCTAAAAATACACTTTCCATAATATGTAGTTCACTAACACTGAGTTCATATTATAATATATCATGATGGAAATAGCAGTTGTGAGTGGATGATACATTATACGAGTAGTTTAACAGTGCATCATCAACAAAATACTAAAAATAGGCTGGCAAGGTAATCGTCTCATTAAAGAAAGCAACCCTATCTTCCAGTCATCAGGTGTAGTGTTTGGTGACGCTCACTATTTTCAGAATTTCTCGGAACCAAAATTCATGTTGGACACTTATTTGAAACAGTAACTCATTAATTACTTTGTCTCAGCAGAGATATTGCATGTAAGAAGACAAAAAGTAAACTGTGATGCAGCAAATTTTAAATGTCCATTTCAATTGCGTTATTGATGTTTTTTATAAGCAACATATAAATTAATGACTAATTATAATACAATTTTTCGATGTCATAATATGACAATCAAGAACCTGACTACCAAATCAAACAGATCATATGGTTAAAACTAACTTCACCCATGAGGTCAAATTTACATTCAAAGATCTGAAATACCTCCATTTTTCCAAACGCAAACTCAGTGAAGTTGAGAGTAGCAGCATTAAAACTACGTTGAGGTCTATATTTTCTTTCCTTTAATTTTACAATTTTTGCCGTGTTGCTACCAAAAGATTCAAGCTAAAATGTTCGATGAAGCGCATGCGGGTAGGAAAAGGTAAAACAATTCTCTATTTTCATTGATAGTGTTCCAGTTCGAAAATGTTTGATAATAACATAATTTTGATTGATTAATCATGAAAAGTAAAAAAACTCATATCAATTACTGAAAACGCTGGCATTATCTCTGCTTGTGAAGCATTCCGATTTAAGTTTTCCCTTCACTCGATAGAGATCAAGACTTAAAACTGTACTCATGTCAGGGAGATATTCAATCAATCTTGGGGTTCAACAGTAATGCAGCAAAGATACTCGAATAATCTAATCTTTACCTGGATCAGAATGTTTCATTTCATTGTATTTTCTTTCATCATCGTTTCCTAAATCCATGTTATAACCACGAAATGCAGGTATCCAATGTCGCTTCAGCTTATGTGACGAAAAAAATTTATAAGTGTGTCATGAAACATGAGTAATTAAACAGCAACTGAGTTGTTATAATGCCTTGATGCTTAAACTTTCGGAGCTGTTCACAGTAAAATAGACCACACAAAGCTTAAAGGTCTTTCATATCTGAATTGGAGTTGTTAGTCTTATTTATCTAATGTTGATATAAGCCTAATATAAATATATAAATTGATCTACATACATGTATATAGATATACCATGAAATAGACTACAAATGGGAGTCCCCATTAGATAAACTTGTCTACAGGCCCTTGTAATTGCTTAATTAAATCCTTCTGATTATTTTTTATTCGCATACATATTTTTATGGTGCACAATTGTCGACATAAAATTTAGACCACACTGAGGTTAATGAACCATCATATTTCGGGTACAGTTTTTGTACTGTGAATTTATTAGCGCATGCACGAGGAATATCATATCATAATGACTTACGAAGGAGCAATCACATGCATCACGCGAGTTTATTCGCTGCGAGATAGGATATTCGTTCCGCACTGTAATAAGCATAATGTAAAATTATTCCATAATAGTGCTGAATGCTTAAGTTAATCAAATTTTGATCCTTTCAAATAAGGTTGGAACTTTTTACTGGTGGAAACCGAAAAAGTAGATACACAGAAAATTGCTTACATCCGTCTGATTTAATTATTTAGCAATATGATTTTTCTCTCCTCTTAGTTCTTGATGGCTGTGTCTCGGGCTACGATGACTTACTTGGAGTTAGGTTTGATTCTTGTGTTCCTGGCCCCTACGAGTTAGTGCTAACGATTGGGGGAGCCACCCATGTGCTCTAAGACGCAAGAGTCACAGCGCTAGTGAGCACGTCCTCACAAGGGTGCCTTCGTTGGAAGTCTACATGATAAAAGTGCAAACGAACTGAGTTAAGGGGCTTAATCAGAACCATCCCGTGAGAGCAGTTATTGAAAGGATTGAAGGATTTGTCTTCCACATTTGCAATTTGATTAATAATAGGTCAGAAGACGGAGAGTAGGAGTAAGAGAGTAAGTAGCTGCTCGCAAGCGTTGGCGCAATAAACATCAACTTGCATCAGTTCGTCCTCCGACCTATCATTAATCAAATAACAGTCAAGTCCATTTTCGGCTAAATGGATTGCCTCTGCATACATGATTGCATTGAAGCGATTGTAGAATATCAGGCCCTACAAGCGTGTTGCAGGGCTGCTGTTTGTTTGATACCTAGTGAATTGGACTGCCGCTTCTTCCAGAGTCCTACTTCGTACCCTCGGATGTACAACTTCCTGGCCTCATTGAACTACCCTCCTATCATGGTTCTGCGTGATTCTAAAGTAGAAACCCGAGAGAAACCTATATGACTGCATGCCTTTCTTGCTGCATACTTATAGATTCTTTAGATTATGCAAATTGAAGTCCTCTAATCGAATAGAATTATATACATTATTTTGCTATTGTGAACTATGATGGTACAAACATTACTGCAGGACAACTTCATTACCACCAGAGGATGCGAAGAAGTGCTCAGATTTTTAATTTCGGCTAATGTAAACTGATAAAATCGGTCTGCACAGAAAGTTGAGAAAAATATTTGAGGAGGAACCAAAATTCTTAGCTGTAATTTCTGTAATTTCAAAACCTGGGAAGATAAAAGACATGCATCAACGAAAGAAAGACTAAAAGAGCTGCAGATGTCATCAGAAGCACTTAATCAATTCCGAACAGAGTATACCGAATGAAATGAGCGTCTGAACAAAGCGCGGATTCGAGCTTTGTCTCAGGCTATAAACGAGGGCGGCGCGCAGTTGTCATATCTTTGTAGAGGAACGTCACGTATTGAGGATTCAGCGTCACAATCGGCTTTCAAGGAGTCAAATATGAATGAGTTTGCCGCTAATGAGTTCTCAGCGCTGATAACCTCCAGCATGTTATCAGGGTAAAGTAAAAGTTCAAAAGAGATGGAAACCTTGGAGACCTTAAGATGTTCTCTGACATAAGATACCATTGAAACGATGAGCTTTGTCATCATTTCATGTCTGATTTGCATGCAAATGATCAACCATGCAATATAGCAGTGGTGGGCAACCAAGTTAGGATAGCGGGCCACAAGGAGTGGCTCGTGGGCCACCAATTTCAAAAGGCAGCAGTATGGGCTTTATATTCTCTTATTCCGTACTTTTAAGTGCACGTATGGGCTGCTGTACCGTACGTTCATATATAGTGGTCGTATTACATAACATTTTACATGTAAATGCATACAGCAGTATTGTACGCAAGTAGATGTAATTTGTTTAATATTAAGGAATGATTATTTACTTTCTACAATTCATGCAAGTGCTGAAGAGCAAACAGGCCTATAACAAAACATGGAAGCTTTTCTTTTGTGTAATTAAACCGTAATGTGATTTTTGGGGATGTGACTGACATTACCTCATTACGTAGAGAAACATGCTCAGCAGGGCATCGAATACTATGTGACTTAGCATAAACTCGCGCAGGTGATGACCATTTAGCGCTTATACGAGAAGATATTTATTACGAAAGGAGCATGGTTGGATAATTCGAATGTGGATTTTTGTTTTTTGTGCCATCATATTGCTCATTTAGTTGTTAATTAATGGTTTTGCAAATTGTGAAGAGGATTCCGCACCCTTAGATGCACCTCCCAAAGGTCGAAGTCGGAGTGAGTCATTTTCACATCATTGATTCAAATAATGTCCGTGGGCCACTTTATATATGAGAAGCGGTGGCGGGCCACCCAATATGCGTTTAAATAAAAAACAGTCGCTCCCTTCTTTCGGACAAATTTCCTTTATTGTTTTAAAAACATATGTACAAGGGCCCGACGCGTTTCGTCCTCCGACGTTCTCAAGGGCACAATGAGCTATACAACCAGGCGAGGGGTTAAATAGTAAAAGTGAGCGGTCCATCAAATCATCTCATGTTTTCTGTTCAGGAGAGGTTTATTCTTAGCTATGTGACGACTTTCAGACAACTTCGTGTGAACTGAATTACGTTGTTTGCTTAGAATTGAAAGGTCAAAGTTCTTGATTTGTGCGTCAGTCAGATTGCTGTGATCTTTATTAACATGTTCAGACAGTGCACTCTTTTGATCGCGATTTTTCAAACTGCGTTGATGTTCAGCATATCTATGTTTAAGCGGACGACAAGTTTGACCGATTTAATTTTTATTGCAGATTTTGCAATTAAAATTGTAAACAATATATTTATCGTTGCAAGTAAATCTGGGTCCCACAGCAGACCACACATTGCAATGACATGCATTGGTAGGAGAACAGCGCTTTGGAATATTAGCCAAAACTTTACCGGGTTTAGAAGTGATGCGGATAGGGAGTTTAAATTTATTTGTTAAAGTTTTCATTTTTCTGCAAAATTTATCATTAACAAAATCTAGAGACAGGTTAACAAATTTTTCATCGTTTTATACTTTAATTTGCTATCTTTCGTTTTACAATTGGTATTGTAGAAGCCATTGCTATTAAGCCGATGTTTCATCAGAGGTATGCTAGTCTCAAGTTCATCTCTACTAGAACATCTGTCAGAGACGTATTTCATGCTATTTTTGACATAGCTTGGAAGCCAACTATCTTTTTGAAGCGAAATGCCCGAATGGCATTCTTTAGAGAACCATTTATAACTTAACTTTTTATTGATGGCTATGCTAACATCAAGGAAATTAAGAAAATTATTTTTGGGTACATCTAAAGTGAATTGTATGTTGTCATTTATGGAATTAAATGTGTGCAAAATTTTTGGAAGAGATACATCATTTTTTGGAAACGGACCAACAATTATATCATCTATGTAGCGTTTATATATCAACGGCTTAATATTATGTTGTTCCTTTAATATTAATTACTATTGTAAGAAATTTCGTAATTAAAGATCGTCAACTTGAGAAATTCAACTAAATCAATCTACTTTCAGCAAAGAGCATTAGAATTTACTAATGACAAAAGACAAAAAGTGAATTACAAAATGTCTCTAGATTTTGTTAATGATAAAATGAAAACTTTAACAAATAAATCATCACTTCTAAACCCGGTAAGGTTTTGGCAATGCATGTCATTGCAATGTGTGGTCTGCTGTGGACCCAGATTTACTTGCAACGATAAATATATTGTTTACAATTTTAATTGCAAAATCTGCAATAAAAATTATATCGGTCAAACTTGTCGTCCGCTTAAACATAGATATGCTGAACATCAACGCAGTTTGAAAAATCGCGATCAAAAGAGTGCACTGTCTGAACATGTTAATAAAGATCACAGCAATCTGACTGACGCACAAATCAAGAACTTTGACCTTTCAATTCTAAGCAAACAACGTAATTCAGTTCACACGACGTTGTCTGAAAGTCGTCACATAGCTAAGAATAAACCTCTCCTGAACAGAAAACATGAGATGATTTGATGGACCGCTCACTTTTACTATTTAACCCCTCGCCTGGTTGTATAGCTCATTGTGCCCTTGAGAACGTCGGAGGACGAAACGCGTCGGGCCCTTGTACATATGTTTTTAAAACAATAAAGGAAATTTGTCCGAAAGAAGGGAGCGACTGTTTTTTATTTAAACGCTACAATGCACCTCCCGTACAATGGACGCTTTATTTTACACCCAATATGTCCCGGCGGGCCACGCGTTGCCCACCACTGCAATATAGGCTGCAGCATAATTTGACGATTTGAGATACTAATTTGAATTAAATGATGACGAACTTCCAGCCACTCCCACAGATTTAGCAGTCCTAGACGTCATGTTAGGAGGAATCATATCACTAATATGCCTCACATTGATCATACATGCACTCCGGTTTGTGGATTTCCACCACTAGTTGTTTTCGACAACATGTTTTCCGGTGAATGCGGTTCCGATATGTGGATTCTTCGGCAAGTGAGTTTGGGGTTAGTGGGTTTCCGGTAAGTGGATGTCCGGAAGATGGGTTTTCCGGTAAGAAGATTGCCACTCTTTGCAGGCATTGCAACTGGCGACTCAACGTGAAATAATATAGTCAATAATCATAGTCAAAGTATATTACAGTTTAGAAAACACTCTTGCCGTAATACGTGGATAGCTGATGACCATCATTCTACATGGGTGTTGGTGACAATAAAAAGGGATGCCCCACGTGAACTTGTCGAGAAAATATTGGACACTAATGAACTACAACATCAATGGCAGCCAAAAGAAAAAAGTGGTCGTATAACAGACGAAGTATAATAATTTAAAGTATAATAAATAAAGTATAATAACTTCGACTTGTCACAAAATAAAATTATGATAGAAATTCATACTCACCACACCGATTGGGTCACGAGGAGCTCGAGTTTCAAAAACTTGAATTTCAGCTGGATTAGTGACAAATGTTGGTGAATTATCGTTGCTATCTAATACGACGATTTTCACTGTACAAATTGAATTATGTTTGTCTGGAAACGCCCGGATCTTGAGTGAGTACTGCGTACGAGCCTGTAAATTTAGAAATTTTATTAATAGAAAATCAGCTACGACAAAGGATCTGCTCAAAACGCAACTCATCACATAATTATGATTCAATCTTTCTACTTTCAATGATAGATGGTCAGGATTGACAAATGTAGATTTTTGATGAATGTGCCATCTACGGAATTTGGAGAATGTCGATTCAATTAACAGAATCATTACATAAATAACAACGGAAAGAGTATAAAAGTTAATACAGCATAGAGATGAACGAGTACATTCAGCAAGCATATTTTTGACACACTGTCGAAATAATTGGGTGCTATTACGTGCGGCATCAAGGTGCCTCGATACACATCCATTTAATGAACCCAGCAAAATGCCTTGATTATTGTGCTAAGACAAGAGCTACTAGGTTCAGTCGTAATTATGTTAAGCCTGATCATAAATCACCTAATAATTTGTTCACTTAGAATCCAGTTTCACTATTCACGCAGAGCGGCTGAATCAGATAAGAACAGGCACTAGACTGGTCGTAATCAACTTTTCGCTGTTTTAAATTCATTAATCATTCTCAATAAGTCGGAGGTACATAAATAAGTCAAACTATTAGCCGCTAGAACAAAATGTTCATGCAGATTGCGCGGCTTGTGAGTCATGGCTGGTGGCTTACGCTGTGTGCCACAGTTGGAACCGGTCCGGAATTTCTGTGCCTGTGACGGACTCTGAGAGGCAGGCCCGGGCTCAGCCAAGGTTTCAAATTCTTTGCTGAACAGCATTATCTAGCTATGTTTATCATAGCTGCGCAATGTGAAGAGAGCAAGACGCCAAATGAGGGGTTGAATTGCACTGCTGCAATGCATTTTACACCAACTTCTAAGCTACTTAGTGGTACAGGTTATTTAATAGAAGCATTATACTTAATATAGATATTAGATAGGTGTCTTCGACATTTGTCAACCATATGGTGTCTACAGTAAGAAAGTACTATGTGATTTCACACTATGTAATGTATTTCGTCGAATTATCTCTGAAGAGCAAACTTGCACTATGGACACGTTTGATTGGAAATCCGCGAAACTGATCGAAATAGTAGAAAACAGAAGGCTAATTAGTCCCACGGATGATTTGCGCTAATTTTCCTATGTCGGTGAAGATAATTGTAATACATGCCCACAGTATTACTTCAAACAATCCTGTTCGATACCTAAATGATCCGTTATCTTCATACTATGCATTCATGGGCATGACCTTATCTCGATTGTACCATTGCTTTCTATAGTGGTAGCTAGAATCTATCTAGCTGCTAGACACCATCCAAACTCTAGCTAGTTTCCCAATCGATTAATTACTGCAGGTTTCAACTGCGATAAATCCGTCAATTGATAGACTACTCCGGAAGAATTACTCTAAATTCTTCGAAAGAATTAATATTCAAGCGTATTTTTGCTGATTATATCGCATACAATAGGATGAAGTGATGTACGTGTACATGATATGACACGTAAACAGTCATAAGCTTGAAAATCACACTAGCATCATTCTATCTACATGCATATATGGGTCCTTCCATAGCAGCGGACGCTTCATCTAGAGTCGTTAACTCATTTTCAGCAAAGAGCAGTCAGTGGACGATCGAATTCGACCACATGTACGCGAAATCTCATTTAAAGGGATTGTCATGTTTCTAACTGTTGATACATTGTTTACAACATTGCATTTATCTGTTGTGCTTCACACAGAATAATGCTGCTCATGCTATGCTTCACACTTTCTCCCTCTGTGTATTTGTTGTGGGCTCCCTGCAGTTGAAAAAAGTAAGCACAGCACACGACAATTGCCAATGTCTGCAATGAAATCTCAGGTCCCATCAGTAGCAATTGTTTCAACTGTTGCGTTTTATCATCAAATATTCCAGATCTTTAATAGAGAAATTTACATTTATTTCTTTGCAATTTGATCTGCCATCTTCAATTTCTCTTCACTCATATTTAGTTACTTCCTAATTAATTGCTTCGTTATTCGAATAATGAGGGGACTGGTGCCCCTCCGCATAATACTAGGCTTAGTAGAACTCAATGAAATTTATAAAATTCAGACCATAATAGTAAAAGGACGATGAAACCGAGGAATGTGAAGAGAGTTTGAAATAGTCGATTTGTGGGATAGGAAGGCCTTGGGAATTTCATTATTTTATATATGGGAAAGGAATGGAAAATCCCGTTCCATTAGCAAGTCTGCAGATGTGCACAAAACTGGAATAGTCAGAATGAAAGTTAAGAGAGATAATCATCCATCCCAATCCATTTTTGAAAACGATTTGCCTAATCTATACAAGGATCACAGGAAAGAAGAAAGACATTAAAATATAGAAGAGAAATTAAAGGGGAGAGGCAGTGAGGTGAATGGAACGAATTATTTCAACATTTTCTTTGTAGGTGAGATAAAAGCAAGAAGGAGGTTCTTTCCGATTTCTTTGTCTCATTTGTGTCTCCGCTTCAACTCAAAGCTCGCTCTTTACCGTAGAATGAGGTCGATAGATTGCCTTCGACTCACCTCATAGTCAAGTTTCCCAATCAGAACGATTTCGCCATTGTTTTTCACTTGGAACAACATCTTCAACACCTCAATTTCTTCTCGGTCGGTGCTGACTGTATCCATTTGGTATCTCACCCTCTGATCATCCTTATCGACAGCATATACCTGAAATTGAACGATTTTGTCAAATAATGAATGTTCATATTTTAATTCAAGAATTAAAGTACTTTCATATTCTTTAAGTAGGTCTCGCATTGATTAACGCAGATTAGTAGGCTTATTAATATCAATATAACGGAAATTTCCAACAAAATCTTGATAGGGATGTGTAATCACGCAATCAACGCGCATGACATTATCAATTAGCTCATCTAATGCCCCTAAGCGTTATTTGAAAGGGGTAAAAACAATCAGATTTTGTTCGAATAGTGAAAGTGATATAAGATTTGCTCATGTAAACTACGGGCTTGACAACAAAGGTCTGTCGCAGTACATTGAATATCTAAAGAGAGCGACAACTATTAACTCAGTACATTTCTGCTTCACTCGCATTCTGTATTGACTTAATAGTTGTCATTTCTCTTTAGATATTCCATGTACTGCGACACACCTTTGTTGTCAATCTGCTCTGTGACGTAGTCGAATGACATGCTGATATGCTTTCTCGATACAACATGAATGCTGGCACTATGCTGTCAATAATAATAGGACAATAAGCTGTCGTGTTCACTTGGAGATGACTTCTGCCTTCACTCGCATTCCTTTTGTACCGTCAGCGTGGCCTAGTGAAGAAGGTGCGAGGTCGTCTACACCGCGGACTTCGGTTCGATTCCTAGGTCGTGCGAGTGCGGTCGGGGAATCAAGGGTGTTGGTGTCTTGTATTGACTTAATAGATGTCATTCTCTTTAGATATTCAAACTACGGGCCTTGATAACACATCAACAGCTTCATTTAGTGTCTTCTGTTGTAGTCAAGATGGATTTCAATCAATAGTGTAGTTAAATTCAATAATGTTATGCTTATGTATGGACATTGGGAAAAACAAAATTAGGCCTACCGCGCGCTATATAATTCTAAACATGATAGACTACTTATATCAATTGAATTGTCAAAGGGACAAAAAGTTATAAAACAATGTTTCAAAACTGCCTGTTTTTATTCACTATTGTTCCCAAGTTAATCAAGCATTCTGAAGTACTTTCTCAAAGTGTTTCAATCACTTGAAATGTGATCTTTGAATAGAACGGGAGTACCTGTCAGACAAAGTCCATCTCGTGACACAGTCACTGATTCTAAAAACTTGTATGAAACGAAGAACGTTGAAGTAAGGACCCAATAAAGTCCAAAATGATTCTCAGGCTATAGTCGACCTCTTCAGGATTAATGAAACATTCAAAATGTGGCTGGAAATTCTTGCGTACTTCGATCTAATAAGAGCGAATCGACAGTACATTCTAATCATATAATGACAAGCTTTCACTACCAGAGATGTTGTCTATCACCCGTACGTCGGCACCGATCGCCGATCCAGCGCTGGAACATTTTTATGTCAAGTGGATGTTGTAATAAGAAACGAGAACACCAGAAGTACAGAGACCGACTCTGATACAGAATTAGATTGCTTAACTCTTTCAGTCTACCAGAAAAAAGTTGTTTTTTTAGTTTGTTAGAAGTGAAGACTAATTCAAAACGATGGCACATGCTGGAACTTAGTAAGTGAGCAAAAGGGAATTCCTTATCCCCTACAGAGATAGGAAAAATCAGTCGTGCGTCGCTTGCGGATTGCTGTGAATTCCTCCAAAACGCTTCGATTGCCGCAATTCCTTCTGATTCGATTAATTCAGATCATTGCGCACAAGCTTTCTCGTTAATGTTGGTCCGTCAGATTCTTTGTTTAGAAGTTGGCAGGCGTGAGAAATTTAGTTTACTCCATCTCTTCGTAGGATTTATCAATGAATGGTGCTGTGACAGCGAAGTTCGACCGAACGAAGAACTCAATGAGTATAACCGCACGTCTCTGGCTGATCTCTGAGGCTCACTGCTTATTCAGTGAAGACTTATTGTTCAACTGTAGATTGCGTGTGGTGTGTGCCATTTCATTGTCGCATACGAGATATGACGAGGGTTGGCGTGGTATGGGGATTCTGTGGGGATACCCACAGGTTTTTCTGTGGGTATGGGGTGAGGATTCAAATATCAATCCCCACGGCAACCCTGGATATGACTGTGTCTTTCTAGGAAACGACGACTGCCATGAACGAGCAGCGTAATTCTTAGAACTCTGATATATTCCCATCCCTGGAATAACTATTGTACCAATGCAGCTCATGGTTTAGATCTTTATCCTTCATACTTAAAAAAGTATTAGAATTTCGCTTATTTGCTTTATTTGCAATGCGCGAATACTCTCATCATTTCATGTTCAAGTTTCAGATCCGACTCAAAGTTTCAAGAAACAAGCTGATAGCAACCTTGTGAAGAAATGCTGAGTCACAGAAACTTGGATTGAAGAAGGCATCATTCACTTCAAGATAGCAATCTGGAGGATAAAAACTCCCAATAGGAAGTCACGCTGAAGACCAATTGTCTTGGGATGAAAGCGCAGTTCAACACTGCCATAAACAGGCGACGTTGTTCTGTTTTTATGCCTCCTAAATGGCGTCACCGTGAACCAAAACGGAGCGGCAAAGACAACTCAAGCCGCCAATCCCGCGGGAAACAAGTCGCAGATCCTTACAACTCGAGGCAACCTGCAGCTACTTAAACAAGGATATGAATATGAGAAAATGAGACAATGAAAAATATACCACCATTTCCACAGCAGACAATCACAGGCAAAAGGAACAAAGCGAATCAATCCAAGACAATACGTTAATAGAGGCTGTGTCATACTTTTTCACCTGCTTTAGAGCGAAATCTGTTGCATCTTTCAATGGCATTAAACTCTTAATTTAGACTTAATCGATTAATAGTCGTCGAAAACAGCATGCAGAAGCGCGTAAAGGAGGACGAAAGAAGGGAGAAGAGAGGCTGATAAGAAATTCAAGCGATAACTGAAATCTTCAAAATATCAGTTTCGATAATTGCAAGATACCACGCTACAAATATTTTATCTTATCATAACAAGTTAGATTAAAACATTGTAATTTTTGGATGCGACTGTGCGTGTGCTGCAATTTGGTACCTGTTTGGCTACAGCCCAGACAATGGGGGACCGTTTCGAGTGGGTATCGATTATCTATCATCGCTCAGCTGGACACACATTACAGAGATGATAACATCCAATTCTACCGACATCCAATGACTATCTAGATAGGAGTCATCTCGAACAAACCAATGATATGCGCTGTTTAATTTATGTACAGTGTGAGTAGTCAGTGATTGCTTTCACTTTCACACTTGTATGCATGTATGGTGCAACTTATGACATTTAAATCATAAGGTATTCCATGGCAATGATAATGAATCAATCCATGGTGCATAAATATCGGCAAACGAATACAGCCAAGAAATATGCAGGGAGAAACAGAAACACTGTTAAATTAAATAATGTGTAATAGAGTGTAATAATAAAAAGTGCAAAAAGATAAATTCCAGTACCGGTTGAGTAGCTAGCCTCTCGAAACGTTCCAACAAGAAATGAGCGGACATAATCTAGAATCCTCATATTTCGAATTTTTTTTGATGATGCAGCACTTGTTATTGACTTTTCAGTGTACTAAAATTCAAGGTATTTTAGATTCCTCAGTCAATGAACAGACTGAAAATGTTTGTGATAACGTAATATGAGTGTGTAATCATCGCCGAGACCACATTATTAGTTAGCCGAGAACTTTTTGGCTTAGTTCTTTGAAGCGTTCTCTAGAGCTTGAGTTACCGACCTGTGATTTGCGTAAAGAATTTAAACCAAAATCGAGAATTTGAAAGACAGACATGTCTGGGGAATTACTGTCGTCATTTTCCGACGACTGTCCCTCATTTCTACAAACGGGTTGTGGGAAAAGTGGCGCCTAGTTAAGAAATGACAAAAGTTCAGTAGGCCTCTAAAAGCACTTTTCTGTTAATTGCAAATTTTCTGATTTGCGGTTTCAAGTTAATCATCGTGCTGTGTTACGTATGTTGAGTTTTTTTTCGTCTTTCGATTTCTCGTTCATACGAAAGGATGACACCGGTGGAAATAGATGACATTCATTTTCATTTTTTCTCTTTGACTATCATTTCGCATCACTGCTTCACGCATCAGGGCAAAACATATAGCTGATGTTATTGCGCCTCATAATGGAGGAATCGGTAACCTAACCAGTCCGCGGGACACTGGATCAGATTTGACCTTCTCGCGGGGCACAACTTAAGAAGAAGCTAATCAATACGAAATGAATCTTTGTAACTTCTGTAAACATAGGCCTACTGCGAAACATTACATGCAACATAACTTATCAAGCTAAATAACAAGTCGGAAAGTTGCAGCTTGGGTGGATACAAAAGCTAAAGGTCCATTCACACCGGAAGCGGTGCGTCCTCATGCGTCAATTTTTTCGCTCAGAACCGGTGTGAACAGCCCCATAGGTTTATTAAGGCTCTGAACAAAAATTCTGGACGCGTGAGGACGCGCCGCGCCGCGTCTGGTGTGAAAGGACCTTAAAAGTGTTCGGTCATTGAAAAGGAGGTAAAGCGAGACCTGCAACTTCGGACTGAGGGCTTATGTTCCGCTCCCTGGACCGTTCTCAGCATCTAACTCTTTTCTGTTGTTAAGCGAAGGGACCATGTTGCAGCAAAGCCTGATACTCCTTTATGCTATTTTTGAATTCATCCTTTACCATTTGTCTTTACTGATCAAGATCTCACAACTTCCCACGAATTATTAAGCCTCACATTTCATCCTGTCTTTTGATATCAGCTCAAGTTCAACTTGATTTCCGAGCAGCTTGCCGACTGCCCCTCTTCCCTTCTCCCCTCGAAGATCGCGGCACGAGCGTAATCCAATTCTGATCACTGTCTACTGACCGCCGACGGCGTAGACGGTCGGTGTGAAACTGAGCGAATTAACGGCGACTTAATTGACGCCCAGAGTGTGATTTGGGGGCTCCTTGACGTCTAGCAAATTTGTGAAGAGACAAAGAAACTCACGACTGAGATTTTCAGCCAAATTGAACGGGAAGGTCAAAGGTTGTGTTAAGTGCGCTATTTGCAAAGTTTGGTGGGAGAAGAGAACAGCGGCAACAGCTACAGAAGGGGTGACAACCACTTGCACGCGGTTGACCGGGGAGGGATTTGCGTGTTGTTGATGTCCAGTTTCATTTATCTTCCTTATGAATGTCAGAATGTTTTGCAAATTACATCGATGGAATGGAGGAGGATGGAATCTTTCAACATCATTTCATGGAGATCATTTTTTGATTGAGTCAATTTTTCCTGAAAATCTCTGCCTGTCATCTAAACGCTCAGTTATGTGGCATGAGTCCATCTGTGTCTAACGATTGATGTCGCATATTCTGGTCAAATCATTCGAGACTTCGGGTGGGATACAAGGGCGACGCATCGTATCCTTACGTGTGGGGGAAAATGTCCCCCATGCCCCCACGTATGCGTCGCCAATGGTGGTATAACAAAAGTTTGATAATTATTCATATCAACCATCAACCTTTTCACACATGGCTCTGCAGCGAATCGAGAAGCCGAGGGGATCATATGTGTCCAATCAATGATTTTCAGTAAAATTGGTGTATGTGGAATGCAGCCCAAGCATATGAAATGTGGATTCTCATTCAAAGGTGACAGTTCCGGCGCAACTGTAAATGGTATTCTACAGAGCTGCGCACCTTTGAATTGGATTACAAAGTCCAAAAACGAAGAAGATACCAAAAGCATTTCAAGTGACTAGGAAAAAGCACAAAATACGACTTGATTTTGTCATTAATGCCAACATGTCAAGTGAGTAGCAATAATGCGACATGTAGATTTTGAAGATCATTAAATTTAATGATGTTCATGGGCTAAAACCAGCGCTGTGCATCATCTGAAACAAGGTTGGGTCCAAACTTGGAGTACCCCCCAGATTGGACCCAAGAGTGGCTATTTCTCTAATGAAGTGGAACAACAATTTCCAGAACATGTTTGGAATTTTGATAGAGATTTAAAATTGCATGAAGATGTTTTGAATCATACCATATTGTACATATTGCTATTCAATTAATATGTATCTAATGTTCATATTAATTACTATTTATTACATGAATTTGTTATTGCGGAATTGAGGCCATGTTAATATTCAGCTAAAAGTTTTAATTATCGGCATAGGTTATCTCTGGGCTTAAGATCATCAACCCTGTCTACGTCTACAGCCTAATAATTTCCTAATTAGAACAACATGCATGCCCAAGCTACATTCCTTACAACATGTCTGATCGAGAAACGAAACACACATAACATAGGCCTCGTATAAGATGAAAATAGCACAAATGTAGATATAACGATATTTGAAAGACTATCCAAGAGTGAACCCAAGACCCAACCTTGTCTGAAATGTGAAATGATGATTATTAATTGATACATAATTGATCAGTCGACTGGAGATCATTTCAAGTTTTTCAAATCGAGTTGAGCAAATCTCCATAAAATTTGTTCAGAAAGTCTAAGTAAAATTAACTTTAGACGGACCTACGGAGTCCTGCGTCTTCTATCGGTCGATGGTCGATTGAGTGTCTGAAAATGCTTCCACTTACAATGCGTCGGCCTCTACTCCCACAGACCCTCCGTTGACTGCCCTTCGCAATAGATCGTTGACATACAGAGACAGTTCTCTCTTCTGGAAGTCCATACAATAATCCTCGTTCGAGAAAATTCCAACTAATATCAAAGTCATCAACTACAAGGTGTCCACTGACTGCCGAGCTTCAGCTGCTGTATGCAATTTTTCAGCCAATAATTCACTGTAGATGTATGTCCACGTATAACAAGATCAGGATGTCCTTCGTCATTTTAACGACATATCTGCACCTAAGGCATGGATTGTCACAATTTTATTGAATTCAATTCATTTGTTTAAATTTATTCACTCTTCAGTTATTCCTATTTCGATTTATTAATTGCATTAAGTTTCATTAATGTCAATTAGTTTATTGATTGAAAAGAGCATAAATCAAGCAACGGCATGTACTTATGAAACACACGGAAACGTCGCAAATCTCACACGGGTAAAAAATACTTTTGCATTATTACACCGTTGTACGTAAGTCACAATGTTCAATGCAATTGTATTTTATAGAAAATGATCGAAATAAGGTCAGCTTTTTGCTCATAGCATTACTAGAACTGATAGTCACATTGAGAACAGTGTTTCGCTGTGCATACACGTTCCCATGATACGCACTAGTGCCTAAAGAATGACGGCTTCAAGAGGCTGGCAATGCTTTTGATAAATATCAATCTCTTCATTCGAGTTCACATTAGACCGATAGCGACAACGATAACTACAGCGATAAATTGAAATAAAATAGCTACTCTACATGTGCAGCATAGCTGTTGCTCAAATTAGACCGATTTTCTCAGCGATAAAATTTGCAACATGAACACTGAACAGTGGAGCTGAACGATTTTATCGTTCTCGCTATCGTGCCAGTGTGAACGCGCCTTAAAGCTTGCTACGAAAGTTACACGATTACCGGAACCTTGTAAGTGTAGCTTGTAAGATACTCGCGATCATTCTCATTTGCTAGTGTCAAATCATTTTGATGAAATAATTTACAACTAACAACACACCGCCTTAAGACAATGTTTCACAAATTTCGTTGTTCATCAGAACATTGACCAAGATATGCGCCTAAATGTGGAACTATGATGACTACCAACAAATAGTCTTATTCCATTCTAGTCCTACTAAAACATGATGGTTAAAAGTCACTAGTCCCCCATACCATGGACTTGAACGGTGCTGACATAGTCAGACTATCCTGTGGAGCGTTGAGATGCCCTACCTGACGACTCCCGTTGGCACTCTCTGGGTGCGATCTCTAAACCTAAAGATCGTTAGGCCAAGCACTTAACCACTGTGCCAAGGAGACCAAAGAGACCACTGACGTAGTCCTACTGCCATACTACTAGCATGCTATCTAGTCCTACTAGCACAAGCAAAAGTGAAAAGTCGGATTTCCCTAAAGCCAAGCTTTGCCATATTTTCATATTAGAATACGCGTCATATTGTAACTTAACTCATATTGTATCACTAAACTATAGGTACATCGTCCGTTAAAAACAGCTCAAGTATGTAGCCTACTAAGTTTAACAGAAGATGTCCTTAAATATCAGCTAAATTTGATGGCGTTGCAAAAGAAAACGACCGTGCCTGTAAGTAGACCCTATCATGGGTGTATAGAGCAGGAAGCCACACAAGTCAGATTGAATCAGCAAAATTTGGACGGAAAATGATACATTTTCCAATTCGAATTATATTTACATACTTCTAACAAAAAAAGGCACTTGAAGTCGAATGATATCTTGGGGAAATCAGCTTTATTTCAATGTTCTTACAGGTCGCAACAGTTCGAATATTTTTATGTAGGCCAAATAATTATGTAATTCAACATCAGTGACTATTTTGTAGTATTTGGCGCATGACATCAAACGTGAGATAAAATCGTGAGGAGAAAGAATTCAAAGGAATATCATATCAGTGAATCAAATTGTTCCATCGATCAATCCTGTTAAACGGTTTCTCGTGCAACAGATTTGCGTAAATCACTGAATGCTTTTGTTTTTATCAGATTCATGTCAAGTTTGAAAGAGAATAAGCTAGATAGAAATCAACTGCAGTAGAAATTGAACTCAATCTTCTGGTTTTATATCCACATGAGCACTTATGTGATGAAGAGTAACAAATATAAAATAGTAATTATTATGCTATACTTATTACTAAGTAGTAAAATATTGCTGCTAGTTACTGACAATTCATTCGTAGGGAATCGAACAATTATAGTCATTTGGATTAGGGATCGAGACCCTAGAATTTTGAAGGGATCCTGAATTCGCATGCATAAAGGATTAAAGTAGTCGCTATTCAGCGTGTTCACTGTAGATGTATATGAGCAATGTGGCAACCTAATAAAGCATCACAAATTCTGCGAAAACTAAAATAGAACAGCGGCATGAAAAGGACTTATTTGTTTTGTGTTCTTCTTTCATCTAGCAAAGTGCGTTTCTTCACAGAAATATGCCGTACTAAGAGCGGCATTACTTCCTTACAGAAGCATGAGACAAACAAAAATAATGAATGAAATGAGATGACCTGACATATGCACAGTTATGATGAATAGCGTTCCTATACATATGAAGACGCCTTTTCGCCTCAGGCTTTTTCTTTTCGATGAAGTATATAAAGGGGCCACTATGCCTCCCTCAAAGATCTTCTAAACAATTACTTATATGATATAACAGAATAGGGTGCACCTATTTTGGGTATGCTCTATCCGGTGGCCGTGGTGGCATCAGTATTTAATTCTAAGTTGATCTTCCTACTATAAATAGCATTTTAAAATTAAAAAGCAATCATTTTTTAAAAAAATATCGTAATCTAAAATAGTCAACAGAATTTCAAGAAAATTACTGAAAAACCTTTTTAAAACATGCTGTGTCTGGTGATGCGGTTGGTTTTGCATTTTGAGTGGTTCTTTTTATCACTATTAATAGCATATTAAAATTCAAACAATCTTTTTTTAATTTCTTTTTTATAAGTAGTATGTATAGAACATACGTAATATTAGTCATCACAACGAGTTAAAAAGTATGTGAGTATCAATTACCATAATTACTCGACCATATTTCTTGAACGGGCAAACTACAGAAGCTGCAAATCAACTTGAAACTCGAAATTCTTATCAATAGAAGTCGAAATCCAAAAATTTCGAAAAAAAATGATCGTAAATTTTTTTCATGTGTCTCCTGTGGCTAAAATATTGGGATCTACAATATTACAGCTACCACTCAGAGAAAGTAAACACAAACTTAGGAAAAGTCACTGAAGGAGACCTTCAAACAATCATTCGTTTCGGAGTGAGATTAAAAAAGGGTTAAGGCATAAGTTACTACAATTCTTTTTATTAGAAGCACTTTGTGACCTTACCTATTTATCTTAGATTTTTAACTTATTTGTCGCTACATCATAACCCAAGTTTTCATTGTCAGTTTTGACCTGGAACCCAAAGTCACTCAATTTTATACTAACGTTGCTGTAAATCATTGGACTAATTGTCTCAATAAAAACAGAGCCGAAATTATTTCTTAAGTTTTGATTGCACTGATTGAGAAAGATAAATTGACAAGAATCACTAGACAGAATCAAGCTGATCATTTGTGTAATTTCAAATCACATTTCTAAGGACGTCACAAAGAAAATCTTTATCTACGATCAGTCATAAGTCGAGAATGATATAAAAACAATAAGATACATTTTCCATTTGTAAGATTTCGTCTACCTTGTCAAAGAGGATTAAATAGAGAGGTTAGAAGAGACAAAGAGGTTAGATAGCTCCGCACAGGAGGCATACTGTTGAGTGAAATGGAGATGTTGGTAAATGAAGCGGCGGATTCGAGATGAATCTGAAGATAGTCAATATCCACTAATTGTGTTATTCTATATGATTTCTGCAGAAATAGGTTAAGGATGCGGACTGTGAAGGAAAATCAACAACTATAATCACGAGCTGTTTACAGATAGTCTAAAATAAGGATGCACTAAAAATTATGATGTAAATGATCAAGCGCCAATAAATAAAATTGATTTAAGATCAATTTTTGGAATCAACGGTTATCATCTAATTCAACAATTTGAACGCTTTTTATTAATTACATTTCACGCAATTTTATGCTAAATCAACATTTACCATGAAGAGGCCATCCTGACAAGGTTGGACCTTGGGTTTTGGGTCGACCTTCGGTAAGTTGGGTTTGATGCACTGTTAATGCTACATATAGGACCTACCCAAATTAAGTTATAAAATTGATATTTTGATTTGAATCTTGGGAGAACTACATGATAAGAGCATAAAGTTCTGATTTTTTAATCAAAATTTCACTCGATTCACTGAATACTAAAAAATGAAATACTAGTAATGATTGGATGTTTCATTTTGGGTTTGACAATGCTGCGCATTGAAAGTTTGTACATATTGTATTTGCTGTAAGCCTACATGTATTTTGCTGCATTTATGCATATGGAATTTTTATATATTTTATGTCTTCGCAGCTACTTTCAACCCCTTTAACTTTCTGCAATAGCCGACATTTGTCCAAAAATGAATTCATTGCAATTTCGTATTCTTAATATGTTTAAACATGCACTCACTACGCAGCTGCCATTTATTAAGTCTGTTTATATTTCTAAATGATAAAATGAAACAATTGCCTTGTTATGAGCGATGCGCAATTCAATCATAATTAAATCAAAAATCTTCAATTAGTCAGTACATCAGTGGAGGTTAAAATAAGGGAAAGCTTTATGACGTAGTACATGTCCTTAGGCTACTAATTACAGCTATTGCAATAAAAAATCGCTTCGGACCCGAGTTTAGGCCCAAAACTTGTATTGGGTATATCCAATACAAGTTTTTGCCAGGCAAAATTTGCCTACCATTGATCTTGATGGGAAAAAAATTTGATTACTGTGAAACTGCACAGCTCTAAATTGTTATGATCTTTCATAAAGTAATTATTTCTCAAACAACCAATAATGAGTTAGCATTTCTTAAGTATGAAGCAAGGAGAAATGTCTTACAGTCACTGTATATACTTTATAAGAACAAGAGATTTCATGTATGAAAAGCGATGACCTACTTGCATTTGAATTGCGGAATTGCATTAGGCCATGTTTGTAATATAGCAAAATCTAATTTCCTATACAAAAAATATTTGAAACAAAATCTAGTCAAACAATTATATACAGTAGTGTAGAGAAATTTAAAAAAAATAACGAATGATTCTATCAAACACACAATGCACATAAATTGATAGCTGAAAGGCTACCTGTATTGAAAATGTGATGTTTGCAGATAAGAAACAAAATTTGTCTCAATTTGAAAAAGGCCCACTGACCGGCCTGTATGCACCCCTGCCTCTGAGCGAGGCGCTATTGATTCCATAATTGATTCACCTATTGATTCTATTGATTCACCTCTCTCGTCAATATCAGACACTTAAAAGTGCACAACTAACACGTGCGCTCCTGATGTTTCAGCCTATTGTCAACTTGCAATTTTACACATTACAACGGTTTTCAATGCCAGACAATTAAATTCAAAGCATGCACCACATAAAATGCAATGAGAAATGAAATGTTAAGTTAGTGTCAAGCCATAATGTGAGCATTTTCTCAATTTCATGAAAAAGATCATGATGAATAGATACTGTATCTAATTTCAAAGGCTCTTGTTTAATTAGATTTTTTAAGATGAGAAATTCAAAGTATTTTCCTTCAGTTCGAAGTACTTCATTATCTTGGCTGATGGTTCACATTTTGTTTATGTCACTTTGCCAGAATCAAAAAGAATGTGCAATAGCAAACAGCATTTCAAAAATGTGAAACAATGTTTGTATAAAACTAACGTTGTACTTTCTTTTCTCGTTGAAATACCGTTACTCGATTGAGAATTCAGAATGGTAACCTGTCCCGGTTTCCTCCATGCTAATAGAAGGTAAAGAACACTAAACTGATAACATTTGACAACTCACTGTAAAAGCCTGTCAACAGAATCGCTACATAATATATATTGTATTTCTTAAGGTACTCCAAGTAAGCCCAAGACTTAGTGATGTCGTCAAATTCTTAGAGCTTTGATGGCATAGGTGGACGACTGAATTCGAATTATTCCTTTAAAAACGGTTCTTGAAGGTGACTCGTGAGGGGTTTTCCTAGCTCTGTGCACGATTAATCAATCATCAGAATATAAAATCAATAGCCGTGCGGTTATTATCATGACTAATCACGCGATTAAGTTGCGACTCAACTGGGCCCTGAAGGGAACACTGGAATGATCCATTTAAGATGCATGTAGTATTTTAAAATTGAAGTTTCATGACCAAAGGATGTGTCACTTGGCTATGTCCCTGTGTGGAGGATAATCAATTTTCAATAGAATTTCATAAATCCAACAACTCAAACATGCACGATTCCGACGCTTAGACATGCAAGCATGCGTATAGAGTGAATGCTAGCGGCGGAACAATGTAGAGAGTAGGGCCACTTATTTTATCATCCTATCAGTTATAGAATATTATCAATATTTTGTAGGATCACGATCTTTTCTATAGAGACGAGAAGCACTGTTATGTAGACAGTGCACCGAGGATATAAAATTCTAGTGATATAGACCCTGGTGTGGGGCTCATGCCCGCACCGTTGTCAGCAATGCCAACTTATGAGTTACTGTTGAATTAGTCAATAAACGTCAGCATCAGAGTAAATTCTACTTAAAACGGTATGATGATCTACTTTAGCTCAGTGATCATCCTTTATCTAAATGAATGATCCATCAGATAAATCTTATAAAATAACCTAATTCTTATAGAATAACCTAATGAGAATATGCCAAACCTTAATATCTCAACACTACTAAAGTAAGCGAACTACATGCATGATTAATTCGGAAGGATGTTCTATACATTGTAAAACGACAAGTTGAAGTAGCTGGTTAAAATAACTTGGTTTATATTACTCTGCTGCAATCCTACTCAAAATATAGAGTGGTTGAAAGATTTAGTGAAAAATAGACTAACCATATATACCCACACGTTGAAAAACGAAATAACCGTAACAGTCCGGACCCCAGAAGAAACCGTCTAAAAATGTCGCATGCATAATAGCAAACTATAGAACTCATGTCAATTTAACTTTTGGACTGATGACTTTACGGATTGCTAAAGTGCCTGTAAAATTTACTAGGAACCACCGACAGGTCCACAATGGACGCCCTTAAGCGTCGTAGCAACACATGAAAACTGGTCAGTACCTAATGCTATCACAGTCGTCGTATCCTTGAAATTTTAGATAAAAGATATCTGCGTACTAACTTTAAACTATAGTGCCAAATGTTGCACGATCTTCCAACAACATATATTCTATCTTCTCAGCACTGATGATGGATGGGATGACTTTCTACTTTCTTATTGTCATTAAGTTCACCTTCCGACAACGAAGGAATGACGACGTGATCCACTTCACTTCTACGGAGGTACTTTAACCGAAGCTGCAAATTATTCATGAGTTGCTCGTGAGTCATCTCAAGCTCAAGGATATACACAGCATGTCCTTGTCCTGCTGCAGGGGCCAGAAGTGATGAATGAGAAAGCAGATGGCCCATAGAACACCTGTAATCTGTGTGTTCAGATACCGACAAAGTATTGCGTGATGGACGTATTTACCGCTCTGACGTGGGAGAACGGCGACGATCAAATTGAAGGTCGCTGCAGTGGAAAATATGGCTTTCTTTTCGCACATTTATCTTAGCCTAAATTGATTTCAGACTCCTGTTATGAGGAATGCAATGATGATGTGAAGTAAGAGTACTATCACTTTTCATCTATCTCCCGAAGGCAGGAAATTTGAGCAGAAAGGTCAAGGTAAATAAGAAAAAGGGTCAGAAAGTCTATAAGAAGAAATAATGCGAACAGAAGGAAGCAGAACAGCAGGGGGTCAGTTGTTTAGGAATGAATGAGAAGAGAGAGAATGGAAGTTGAGGACAGCTTCTCCAAGCAATAATGGATGAATCTCATTCCGGTATTATGATACATTCTTTATTAATGATTTATTCGCATTTATCTCATTGGCAACACTCTAATGACTTAACCGTGTTCATACTGCGGTGTTTCTATCGATGACATTTATTTTTGTCCACTTGAAACTAAACCGTCCGACCTGCACCTTCTATGACTTAAGTTTTAGCGTATTTTCAAACTTATCAAAAAATCATTGCACTTCTATGAAAAAGGATCAGAATATTTTCTGCTCATGTATCAACTCCAAATTGTCGCAGGCACCCACAGAAGTAATTTCACGTCGGTTGAAGATGAAAAAATTATTGACTGTTGACCCTTGATTATTGATGCTTGACCCTTTCATTCTTAAATTATTTTTAAAAATTCAGTTTTTTATGAAAAAAATCAAAAATGCAATTTGCGACCGTTCTAGGCATTTCACAGGGTTGGGACAAGTGCCATTAGAAGCGCATTGATTTTCTCTTTCTTTCAGTCATTGTTGTCCCAAAAGATGCAGATCAAACTGTTGCCAAATGGACAAAATAAGAATAAAAGGGTTAACCAATCGAAGGTCAAATTAGTGACCTATGTTGAAAGTACTTTTATCGAAAGTCTGAAACTGCCTCCTATTGCAGACATTTTGTGCGATAACTTTTAACGAATCATTTAGATTCTACATGTGGATTTCACTACATGAGTCTGTGAATTACAAAATTATCATCTAATGTTTCATAGACACAGAATAGACTGTTATGTGAATGTAAATACTACTTATTACAATTTTTAGCAGTAGTGACACATTTAAGTGGACACATTTATATCTCTTCCTAACCGTTTGAATTCTTTGAGTATCTGCAATTCATACTTTTGCTTTATTATCACATTTGAGGCTGCTTAGAATTGTAGAGCATGCTGTTTTTGAATGAAAATCTTCCACATTTCATATATACGTATTTCAATTTTATTGCATGCGCTAGTTAAGTCTTGTCAATCTCTTATTGCATCTCAATACATTCAATCAGCTTGACATCCTAAATAACAATCATTCAGGAGATCTATAGTCAAAATTCTGTAAAAATTCGAAGTTATCAAAAATCTTCCAAAATTGCTGATTTTGATATTGAATAGCTATCTGTAGAGTCGAGATTAACCGAATTAGAGCAAAATTAATTTTCTATTAGAAATTTCACACAGTAAATATGTTGCACAATGAATTTCATATACTTCGGAGCAATTCGTTACAAGTTAAGGAGAGAGAGACGAATCGTAGAGAATAGGGTTAAAGCAACCTTCAAGAGACATGATGATGTGATTCCTGACTCTTGGAACAAGAGATCTCGACTTTTCGTGCTAGAGGCAGAAAAATAGAAAAATTACATCATACAAGCAAAATATTCACAGTTCCATGAATATACATGCCATAATAACTGCTACATATACAATACACGTCTTTTGTGATTTGAATTCTTCACATGCAGGTCTGCGGCTGCATTTGTAATACATGTAAAAAATACATGTAAATCGAAGAATTTCGAATATTGAGCATTCATCCATTAGAATGTTAAACAATCACCGATATATTTTACCTTTGATAAAATATTGCTATGACTGAAACTTTTGATGAAACATAAAAAATATCAACTTGACAATAACATCAAAACTGAAGTTTGCAGTGAATGGGAGATGCACACAACATAAAAAGAATATAAATACATTTCTTTACTTGCACTGTTGTATTGGAAATTACTTGTTGAAAATAAGTTCACGATCAAGGAAGTCGGTGATCAGAAACAGAATCTCTCTACTGCTAACGAATCATGAGAGTATTGATCACTTCTGAAATAATAGAAAAATTGTAAATGCTCCAGAAGGCCAATTCCATCTTTTTATAAATCTTTTCAACAGGATGAATAACTAGGTTTCCTACTTCTATTATTAGACCTAAGTACATGATTACGGAGAAATTCCCTCATTATCTTTGATGAATGCATCAAAAATGTCGAGCTTTCAAGAATTATAAGGTTGATATGATAGGAGCATTGAAAGACGAAGATGAATGAGATACTTATGAAGAAATAGCATTTACCTGTTAATTGGATAATTATTCAGGGCAATCGTTTCAAGTAAAATGAGCATGTTTTGATCATTACTTTATCGTTAACAGACTCTCGACATTCCATCGCCATGAATTCACCCTACGGGACGTGTAAGACCGACACGAAAAGTCACTTTAAACTTGTGTGGTCGACAATACTGCTTTCGCAATTTCACATCCTCACCAAAATGCTGTCCCATCCAATTCACCACTTTTCCAACTAACACGAGCCCCATAAAGTCCCAAGAGGAACATGAAACATGTGCTATCCAACGACCGCAGTGAATAGGCAGGAAAATCAGCAGAGAAGGATAGACAAAGAAACACGCCTGTGACGCAATCACATGAAGTCACCAATTGATGTAACTCCCTTCAGTGATATCACCCGGACAATACAACAGTGAATTGATAATCGTGTCTTAAGATGGTGACATTTCCTTTTTAAATCATCAACGCTTTCCCTATTATCCCTGATCAGCCGCTCTTCGACGCCAATAGCACGCACAACCAGCGATTGAAGTGGACTCAATACAAAATGTAATTTGCAATTAAAAGATAAAATGATAAAATGATGAGAAACTACTTCCAAATTCACTACTTCAGATCTCTGCATATTAATTTCACAAAATTCACAATAAAGAAGTGCTGTTTTCAAACATCAGAAAGTCACAAAATATTCTTATACATGAAATCTCTATATAGGGTTATCAAACTTTCATAAATCTACATAAACTAGAAATAGGGAATCAGATGCGGGAGATGCACGGAAAGAGTAGGAAGTATGAAATGATTTTGATTTTATGCAACCAGTATAGACCTAAGTCGTAAATTGATGCCATGTCAGATAATTTGCTAGTTCTGAAAGCTGCTTCAACTTACATGTATATGGGAGGACATTATACAAAATATTTTCCTATGCATAATATCGACAAAAAAGTCATATACATTGTAAATTGAAAGCGATTTCAGCTTCAATAAAAATTAACAGTACATCGCATTGGCATAGGAATTCCACACACCTATTGAGCAGACTTAGGACACCCCACAGTTGTTGACCTTGATATTTTTGTGATTTTCCCGAATGAGGAAGTGCATGAACAAACAAGTAATAGAGTGGTGATTGCGCGCGTGTCGCGTCCTGTTGTAACACAGACGTCCGTCGGAGTAGTGGATATTTGAGGACATTGAGCTATTTCTATGTGCCAAAATTCATGGTGAGCTTCAATCTGATAGAGTGCTTTATCGGATAAGTCATTCTGTCGATATAACAGAGGCGTAGGGATCATAGTGCATATGAATAGCACAATCATGTCAAGTAGAAATTTCTTTTTGAGCAATTAATTTCCTGTAATTGAATCTTGAGTCAATCAATTAATTGAAATAGGAAGATGATGCAAGCAATTACTTGATAATTGAATTTGAATGCCATCAAGTTTTTCATATCTACCAGCCGCACATCTTTTGCATTTATCTCATTTCATTCAGTGTTGATCAAGTTATTGAAATTCAACAAATTTGCAGGACACATGTGTTCATTGCAGATATGTGATTATATTTTCTATGGAATTCCTCTATTCGTGCTAAGTGTCTAGAATAGAATAGAACTTTATTGATGGCTTACATTGTGCGGTGAACGCATAGACAAATGGTGGTTGACAAAAGACCACAAAACATTAAAACATGAAACATAAAATACAAGAATTGCAGACCTCATCTCCCAAAGCGAATGAAACTTTTGCCGTACCGCGTAGTTTTAGATCGTGGCGCTCTTAGACAATGAGGATTTCTCAAGGTAGGAGTCCTTTCATGAAACATAGCACGTAGTGGATGATCGCCAACACTTTCTATCTTAAGGCACAGATAGTCCGGGAGCTAGCGTGAAGTTGTGCAGGGAACGAGAGAGGTAGTAAAAAAAAACACATCACACACACACTACCTACCTCTAAACTACAAACTTCGCGTCTGTCAGATCACATCATTTTTTTTTTTCAAAGAGAATAATGATAAAAAAATGTGTTTTATTGGTAAAAATTGTGACATCTGAGGTGTGGTGTGACTTGATTTTTTTGACAGAGGATGAAGTAAAGTGTACAAAACAGACACTTTTACCAGTTCAACAAAATACCAACTGTGTAACTTTTTTGAGCAAAAAAAAAAAAAAAAAAAGTCAAACCACCACCAGTCACAATTTTTTTACCATTACATAGGATTTTTTTGTTTTCATCTCTTTTTTGAAAAAAAAAAAATCTGATCCTGCAGGCACGCGTTTTTTTTTGCAGTAGAGGAGGTACTGTGTGCTGTGAAAAAAGTTTTTTGTACTACCTCTCGTTCCCTGCACGACTAAGACGTTTACATAGATTCTCACTAACAGTGGAAAAATCATTAAAATCATAACTGCGGAAAAATCGAGCAGCTAGCTTCTCAACACGAAGTATCTTATGCAACAAGCACTTTGGTAGGTTGCAAAAAGTAGGATAGCCATAAATAAGGACAGAGCGGATGAACGAAACATAGCATTCAAACATCAACTTAGGTGACATTTCACAACGTTTTAAATTGCGTAGAATGTACAAACGTCTAAGACATTTCTTAACAGTGATAGAAATGTGCTCCCTCCAGGACAGATCTTCCGAAAATGTAATGCCAAGGAGCTTTAGATGAGACACGGTAACAATAATTTCTGAAGTTTCTCTGGACGAAATTTGCGATAAAGACATGAACTTTTTAGTAGTACAATTCATGATGGAACATTTTTCATAATTTATTGACAATCCAATTTTCTTTGACAAGCTCTCAACATGACTAAACTCATTCTGCAAATTATCTTCACATGCATTACTTAGGAAGTGTAAAATTGTGACGTCATCTGCGTACTTAAAAAAGCGTGAATTATCACAGATGAGGTTCAAAGAATCAATAACTGCAGAAAACAGAAGGTTCCCAATAACACTGCCCTGAGGCACCCCACTGGGTACGTCAGTCCAACAAGACACAACGCTGCCCAACCGAACACGTTGTTTGCGTTGCATAAGGAAACTACTTATCACATACATAGCCTGGATAGGTAGACGGAACTTCAACAAAGATGACAGGATAACGTTATGAGCCAATTTGTCAAATGCCTTCGAGTAATCCACAGTCAGGACACGCACAGCTCCCGATTTGTTGTCCAAAAAGTCAAGGATACAATGGTAGATGAGAGTTGTAGCCGTTACTGTACCTTTACCTTGATTAGGTGTAAAAGCAAATTGATGAGAATTGAGTTTTGGCACCAGATATGGCAAAATCCATTCTCTAAGAACAATCCTTTCAAACACTTTGGAAAGTACAGGAGATAAGGAAATAGGCCGAAAATGGGAAACGTTTTTAGAATCGGGACATTTAGGAATTAGAATGACATTGGCAAATTTGAACATACGAGGAAAACTGCCAGAATGAAGAGATCTATTAAACAGATGGGCTATAACATCAGAAAGCACTTTTGAATTGTCCCTGAAAATCCAATAAGGGAGTTGGTCTGGACCACCATTGCCCTTCCTCAGGCGTGTAAGATAAAAGTCCATTTGATGACCCATCACGCATACAGGATGATCAGGTAGAGAATGATCTTCAAGAGTAACGTCAGCATCAGCAAAATTCTGATTGTTGAATGAAGATGCGAAATATGAATTCAGCATATCGGCGGATAAGTCAGGAGGATAACTGGGCGATGGTTGATTTCTGGACATCTTCCGAATCCCTTTCCAAGATTCACCAGCATTTCCAGAAGATAGAGCTCTTTTCAGATAATTGCGCTTCAAATAAGCAATCCTTTCAATAACTAAGTTGCGAATCCTGTGATACTTAGCCATTTTATGTTTACAATATGCACGATCTCTTTCATTAATCAGCACTTTCAAAGAACTATCCATCCAAGGTGGATTACAGTTGTGAATAGTAATCCAAGGAAATGATGAATCAAAGAGATACCAAAGAACATTGTGAAATACCATCATAGCGAAATCCATGTCTTCATACTGATAAAGAATATCCCAATTGACTTTAGAGACCACGCTTTCAAAGTTCTGTTTGTTGCGTTTACAAAAATTACGAATCCGCTTCTTTGTAACAATAGTCTTTTTTCTATCATTAGGGGACCACATGACCACTGCATGGTCAGATCTTCCAATTGGAGGAGATGCCTTGGCTTCGACTTCAGAATTTAAATTGGTTAAGATTTGATCTAAGACTCTGTTGCCACGCGTATGAGACAAGGGTCATGAAAAAAAAGGAAAACTGTTTCAATGGCCGATGAATGAATCTGCATATTCGAAGGTGGCATTCATTTTGTCAGTTAATTAAATGATTTAAACCAACACGCATTGCATTCATGCTCAAGAAGTATTTAAGATTGGCTTCTAGAAGTAACTCCCACCTTTCAAATTTCCTTTGTGAAGTGCTATTCGTGCGTAATTCATGTACGACGTACAAAGAGTGAAATTGCTTTAAATGTTGCGTCATTCCATTCACAGGCTCACATCTTGACATCAATGTTTACCGTTAGAAAATGCATCTGGGCAGTTATATCCACAGAACAAGGGTTACATCACATTGACTAACAACAAGCATGTTCGAACCAAGTAAATCCGCATGTGAAAGGTCCTCTCATTTCAGACTGACTAACACGTGGTCGCAGTTTGAAATAACAACAAACATATTAGGGAAACTCACACCCTCTGCTTCATGAATCATGACATGCCAATAACGTTCGCATCGGATTCATCCTGAATATACATGTATAGGGTTCATCGCTTACCCTTCACAATGAAATGTAATAACTAGAGCCTGGAACTTCATGCACTTAAAAATGATGAAAAAGGCAGTTAAAATGCTTATTCCCTAGTTTCTTTGAAAATGCCTAAATGCCAAAATTATGCTTCCGTCATACATTTCTCGTCAAATGTAATTTTTCTGATGCCAGACCAGCAAAGGATAATGAATGTTCTTGCCCGTTGGAGATGCGGTCTTATTGACCCTCAGATCAGACCCCCTATATCAATTCATTAGGAAAGTTTTTTAACTAAAACAATTATGTTTGCGTCTAGCAAGTCGATACAGCTAATCCTTTGAGTGTCTGTTAGCCTTCTCCGCAAACACATGCGAAAATGTGGTGCCTTTGTCATTCAACGACATTTAGCACAGTATCAGTTGCACTAAGAGTCGGTCATGTAACCTCAGATAGTTGATTTTAATGAAGCCGATTCATTCCATGCAGCAAAGCCCTTAATTTGGCCATTTTTTCAAATTTATCTGTACCAATCGGAAATAGGCGAAAACTTAGCCATTAATGCTGCATTTTAGGACCCTCAAAACAGCTGTGGAGATCTCAAACTCATCAATTACTGCTGTGAAAACTGCCAAAAGTCTGTTTTTAGTGTTGAACTATAAATGTAATAATAGCCTTCATTTTGAACATTGATTTATGTTGATTTGTTCATGTAGACAAACCAGTCATGTGCGAAAACAAAATATTCACATTTTGCGATCTTCTAACATAACGCGCAAGCTCGAGCATGATGTAAACATTGAATACATGAATTTCACCCATCATGCACCTTCGTGGACATGCACAAAATCGCTTTTCATCTGATAGTAAAAATTATATGGGAATTTCTACACCCTCTGAGACCTGAAGGTGGCCTGTCCATCATGCTTCTACTGATTCAATTGAAATGTAAATTCATTGTAAAAATGATGTTTTTACATGGGCATGAGCGGTTGATTTATCCTCAGCACAAAAAGTGAAATCGAAAAATATGGCTCCGGGGTCCACTGGATCAAAATCTGAGAATATCGTGGAAAAATCCGAATTTAGAATACCTGAAGAAACCATATATTCTCAGTGACCGACGCAGAAACACACGTCCCCAACTTCTGGAAATCTGTCGAAACGTCTCATAATTGCATGCAATCATCGTGATTGATAGACTTCAAAATAAATGCGCTTATGTGGATTTCAGGTGCCATTTGAGAATGTTTTAACTGCGTTTTTGCCAGCATTTTTCATAATTTCTAATAGCCTGAAGCTTGGACCCTACAGCATATGTCAGACATTCTCAAGGACAGTAATGCATAGGTGACTCTAGACTTTTGCAGCTCTGAAATTTGGTCTTACTTGTTCGAACATTCCAATTTGGATTTTCTGACGAAATTAGTGGCTTGTGTAGCATCGAGTTATGCATTGTTTACAATCAACCATAGGTTGCTCAAGAAGAGGATCGTACAGGCCATTTAAACTTACTGAATTTCTGACTTTTTTCATTGATATTTGGACAAAAATGCTGATGACTGCATGTTCAGCAAGCGTGAAATCTACTCAATAAACAATGACTAGACTATAATAAACAAAATGACAGGTAGATCAGCTATACCAACTTCACAATTTGGTTTTATTTACATTGTAGCATGGTCAAGAAATCTTGATGCTGACTAACATTTCAAATATTAGAAAAATTTCAACATTTAAGAAAGTTCACATTATACATGTCACATTCACATGGTAAGTCAACTCTTATATCATGTTATATTTAAGGGGCCAGATGATGTGCAAATTTTGTTGAACATCACCACTTCAACAAAACCACAACCGCGCGCACCACTCATTCACAGATACTAAAAAAAGTTAGTGATGCGAAACATGTCGAAAGAAAGCAAATTACTAAACAGGAAGGATCAAACAAGCCTCAAACCATGTCCCGTACTACATTCAATGTGTTATGTCTAATGCTCTCATAATGCTGAGATCTAATATAAAATGAACGTCATCAACGATCGACCTGTAAATTTGCCAAGTGCGGTCTGATTAAAAATGCGATGTTTTGATATAGGCCTACGAGAACAAGATTGATCTCAATTTAAAAACGGTACACATGCAACTCTGTTCCTTCGTTGAGAAAAACTGAACTACTTCAATTACAAGAAGCCAATAACCAAGTGTTATATTATAGAATGCGTAAACAGTAATTTATCTTATCATTCATTCTTCCATTAGACACGACCTCTCTACGTAGTGTACATAATATAGACTTCTTCATTTTCAAGCAACTTTGAACAGCAATTCAATTATCAATATTCTATAAATGCTCTGTCAACGGAGTTTTATCTCTTTTTGAGGAGCGATCAATTCGTATAAAAACGAGGCACTTGGATCGAATTAAAAAGGTCATGTTTTGTTGCCAACTTGGCAAGGTCCCGCATGCCGAGAAGTTCCCTTCAGAAACAACTTAATAAATTGCCAAGAGACTTTTCCCTCGAAAAACACGCGAAACACCGATTCTCATCTGATTATATAACACACAAAACAATAATGAAAAGTCTTCATTTGTCTTCACTAGCACCACGTAAACCTGACCGCAATTTCTTTCTTTGGCTAGTTGAAATTAGGCTCATATGCACAAGAACCACCAAATCAACACTTCCGGGAACTGTGGACAAACAGTCTTTCACCCTCTCTACTCTCTCACCATTATCTATCGAAACTTTTATCTTTTGGATTTCCAAATGAACTTTGGATGACTTCTCCCGGGAGTCTTTCCTCAACTAGTTCCCCTCCTTCTTCGTCTATATTCCCTGATTCTAACATTTCCATTAAATTCGATGGATTCGATCCATTTTCAACAACCATTTTAACAAAACTTTTCTTTCGATTTGTCATTATCTTTCGAACAATGGTCGAGTACATCCTTTTGCTTTTCCCATACGCAGAATGCATCTTCTGTTGTCCAAAGCTTCATTTCTTTTTATGAGAAGATTCCATTAGAACTGCGCTCAGGCATTTTCTGAGTATATTGCAGGTTCATATCAGTTATTTACAAGTGCTCATCAGCCCTATCCCATCCGTTATCGTTCAAAGCATTCAATCAACAATTCATCAACGAATATGGGAGTCAAAAGTGCAGCTGACTGACAAGAAAAGTATGAGAGACAGATATGAGTATAGAAAAGTGTAAAGGGAAAAGGGTTGATGAATGGTTTCCTAAATCGTCTAATAAAATTCCAGTTATCAACGAGAAACGACCTTAACTTAGTTAATGTTCGAATCCAAGATTCACCTCGATAGCAAGACTTCCCGCCTTCGGTAATCATTTTTCTTTCAAGGCCTTGAATGAAACTTCGCCCTCGTTAGCTTGAATTTCCTCTTATAGACGCTTTTCATTCACTCATTTTCAAATTCTCGTCTCGTTTTAATGCAGTTGATGTTCGGACCGCCATCCGGCCTATCAATTTTCATTTAATTTCTTAGCTAATTACCCCACGACAATTTTGAGAAGTTCACTCCTCTATCTGGAAACGATAAATCGATCTCGACCTCCCTTGTAGCTAATTATAATCATCGTCACTTTTCAAGATTGCTCTTCATTCTTGGGGAATCCGTTGTGTCATACGATCGAATAATTTCTCGAAGATATTGCGTATCTGTCATTCACAGCTTCCTGATCTCCGCCGAGGTTAATATTTTTTTCTCATGCAAGACACAATGACCGAAAAAGAATCAGTTCGGCCATAATGTTTTGCAAAGTCATTTTTAATGCAAACGAATGTGGAATTTACCGTTTATTCGAGTGTTTTGCAGAAGCATGTTACCATGATTTATCTGTGCTAATGTGAGATACACCATCATGTGAATGTACATGTAAATGGACAGCTAATTAAGGACAAGGTTGACCAAGTTTATGAAAATGCATTTAAGTACTTTTTCCTGAATAAACGTTCATTTGTCCATATATATAAAGTATTCGTTCATTAGAATATTTCAATGGGCAAATGTTGCCATTAAATCATTATCCATGTGTTTAAACACGCGTGTAATTTCATTAGCCACGCGTAAGTAAAATCATTTACCTTATGTATTAATTTCGCATGGGTGTAGAATAGAAAGTAGTCCATTCCATTCGTTTTCAAAAGCCATCAAAGCGCTACATGCTTTTATATTTTTACAGAGTTTCTCTGTAAGATTCTCATCAGACGAAGCAGAATTTTATAGGATTCAGGTGATGGTACTTTGTAAATGATCCCGTGGCTAAGTCGCTAATAGCTTCAGGGATTTCTTGAGTACTAAACTCTCCGTTTCTTGCAAATTGTCAAGTTTGCATAATTTCAGGGTCAGTCATCGATGTCCCGATTAACTTTAATTGCGACTAAAATTCAAAGTTGCTATCAACATACAACATGCATGTAAGCACGTGTATCAGCGGTCTCAACAGATTTTCCATAGGAAAATTCGATATAAACAGGTCTCAGAATAAAGTATAATATATGAAATGCATGAGATACAGAAACTGTATTCTCATGTTATTTCGGACCATCGTAATTAGCGAGATTTCTATTTCATATGAAGAATATTAATTCAAGACTTCAGATTCACATGAGAACAGAAACTTATTTGTCTTCACTGGACGCCTTGACCCAGTGTGAATGAAAACAGACAAAAGCATTTCCAGATTGCAAGCTCATAAATTGGTTGAGCATACATCGATTCTTATTTGAGCAGTGTTTACGCATCGTTCTGTAAACAAGTGGGCACTTGACAAACTATTTCTCCATCAAGTGAGTATTGAAACAAATATCGCAGAGATTGTTGAAGCGAGTTGCCTGAACGTGCTCTCGCAATACTCTGAGTGACTGAGTACACAAACCAGTCTGATTCCATTTTCATCCCCACGTCTCCCCTTTCACCACCATCTGTTTCACTTTGATAATGATTTCCTTAAATCATCGCGACAGTGCGTCAAGATCACTTGTCAGACTGTCTTTCAATCACGGTCGCAACTCTGATTTCTTGATTACTATCATTGACTACCACATCCTGGAAGACATTCGATTTTTGAACGTCGCCATGCACACTGCCGCGATGCAAATATTGAAACACCACAGTGTATGTTTTCACGGTGTCTACATAATAACTTCAAGCAGATGCGCAGACCCTCACATCCAACACCATGTTGCAATTCTATTGTGGCCTAAAACCGAAAAAGACAAAATTTCTAAAGCTCTGACCGGAATCTAATTTTCGATCACGTTGGACAGTGAAGATGAGATGACATACAGGTTTATAGCGCAACATTCGGCAGTTGCAACATAACTTTTGATGGTAAGAAGGTTCAGTTGGAATAGGTTAAGGGCAAGGCAACCAAGTTAGGATAGAAGGACCACAAGCAGTGGCCTGCGAGAGGGTTCGCGGGTCACCAATTTTTAAAGGCAGAAATAGGTTTGTTGAAATTTTTCATATTGAGCACTTTTGAGCGTAATTTTAAGGACTCCTGTACTATACATAGTGGCAGTACATGACATAATTGTATTTCTTAATGTATGCATCAACATTGTATCCAACTAGGTTGTTGCCTTTTAAGGAAATGTATTTTACATTCTAAAATCTATATGAATAATGAAATTATTTCATCGAAAAATGACGGTCTATAACTACGGTCTATATAGTAACATGCATCTATCCGCCTACATGTCGCACAATGTAAAATAATAAAAAACAAACACTTGCTAAACTACATGCCCCTAAGTGTACATAGTTGCACGTCACCCAAACACAAAAACCACGCATAGGCTCCCCGAAAGATACTCTTACGATAATGCCAGTCTAGTACAAAATTGGTGCAATATACAAATAAAATAAAAAAGAACACTGGAAAGAAAAGCTGGCTTATGAATATCACATATCTTCATGCGGTTGGACTCCTTCATGCGCAGCCCATAGGCTAATTGCAACGCTGTTTATTACGTGGTGAAACGTTCTCAACAAAGTATCGAACACTGTGTGACTTAGCACTCACGCAGGTGATGGCTATGTCACTTGTCTTCATATTGAGAAGATATTAATTGCGAACGGAACAATTCTGAGCATTTCGAATGAAAATTTTGTGCCATCATACGAGGGCTAGTCAATAAGTCTTGCACATTTGAAATTCAAAGCAAAGCAATTTACTATGATTTTTATTCAAAGAAAAACAATGACAAGTGAACGTCTATAAGACCTCTATGTAATCGCCTTCACTACGGATCACACTTTCCCACCTTTGAGGCAGTTTTTCTATGCCGTCCAACCCTTCGCTGTTCAAAGACCGAATCTGGGCCTTCACTGCCACCGACAAGTCTTCCAACGTCGCGTATCGTTTGCCTCTCATGGGTTCCTTCAGTTTAGGAAACAGGTTGAAGTCTGGCGGACTTAGATCCGGACTGTAATCGGGATGCGGCGAAACTTCCCAACCCATAGAGTCCAGGGTTTCAGTCACATGCTGTGCTGTATGGCATCGGGCATTGTCGTGGAGAATGAGAGGCTGCAGAGAAGGTCTTTTCCTCCGTAGGGCATTCTTCAGTTTTTTGCAGATGAAATCGGCGTAGTATTCCTTGTTGACGGTCTGTCCAATGGGGACGGCATCGGCAAGAATGATTCCAATGTGGTCATAAGCAAAGATCATCATTTGCTTCACCTTAATCTGCTCACGTCGAAACTTTTGAGGGCGTGGGGAATCCGGACTTCGCCATTCACTCGACTGTCGCTTCAATTCTGGTTCGTACGATCGAATCCATGTTTCATCAATCGCAACAATCCTTTCCAGGAAATCTTCGCCTTCTCTCCGATATCTTCGACGCAACTGCATAGCGATTCTGTAGCGGGAAAGCTTTTCTTCGTCCTTTAGGCGGTGTGGTACCCATCGAGCCGTAACTTTACGCTTACCAAGATTGAGGGTGAGAATCTTGTAAGCACACCCGTGACTTATCCCAAGTTCTGTGGCTACTTCATCGCAAGTTATCCGTCTGTCTTCGTCCAACAACTTTTGAACGCACTCCTCGTGTGCCTCATCAGTTGCGGATAATGGGCGGCCGCTGCGGTCTTTGTCTTCGATCGACAGATCACCGTCTCTCAGCCTCTGCATCCATCGAGTGACAGTCGAGCGGTCAACAGCCTCTTCCTTGCATGCTTCTTCCAATGCTGCATGGATTTCACACGGGCGCTTGTTTCTTGCGAACTCGATCTTCACGTAAGCGTGCTGCTCTTGGCGCGGAAACATTTTTAGTGAATGACAACTTGCAGACAGACTTTGATTGTTCGTGAGTAAGATTCATGACAGCTGCAGTCGAGAGTGATAGAGAGCTAAATGAGATTTCTATTGTGCTTTATGAAGCAGATGTTAGCCTGTTCAAAATTTGGTATTGTGATCGCTGAAAGTGCTTTTAAACGAATTTTGCAAACAAATGTGCAAGACTTATAGTCCGGGAGGTAGCGTGAAGTTGTGCAGGGAACGAGGTAGTACATAAAACTTTCACATAGCATAGTACACCTCTAACCTACTGCAAAACTTCGCGTCTGCCGGATCAGATCATTTGCTTTTCAGAAATAGAGAGGATAACACAATCCTATGTATTTCCAGTGGTAAAATTGTGACATTTAAGGTGCTGACTCCATTTTTTCGAATTTTTGCTCATAAAAGTTACATAAATTGGTATTTTGTTGAACTGGTTATTATAGAAATCATCTACAGATCATGATCTTTCAAATGAGTTATCATTCAGTGACAGAGGATCAAGTAAAGTGTACAAACAGACACTTTTCGTTGGTGTAACTGCAAATTTTAACATAGAAATTTCAGGAAAATTGTTGATATACTTTAACGAAAAGTGTCTGTTTGTACACTTTACTTCATCCTCTGTCACTGAATGATAACGCATTTGAAAGATCATCATCTGTAGATGATTTCTATAATAACCAGTTCAACAAAATACCAATTTGTGTAACTTTTATGAGCAAAAATTCGAAAAAATGGAGTCAACACCTTAAATGTCACAATTTTACCACTGGAAATACATAGGATTGTGTTATCCTCTCTATTTCTGAAAAGCAAATGATCTGATCCGGCAGACGCGAAGTTTTGCAGTAGGTTAGAATTGTACTATGCTATGTGAAAGTTTTATGTACCACCTCGTTCCCTGCACAACTTCACGCTAGCTCACGGACTATTATTGACTAGCCCTCGTATTGCTCAGTAAGTCATTAGCTAATGTTTTTGCAAATTCTTAAGAAGTTCAACCTTTTAAAAGTCTAAGTCGGAGTGGGTCATTTTCGCATCACCGATTCGAACAGTGTCCGTGGGCCACTTTGGATATGGGAAGCGGTGGCGGGCCATCAAGCATAGGTCGGCGGGCCACGCCTTGCCCACCACTGGTTAAGGGTCACACATCGATGCGAATGTTCAGAAGGTTAAGAGGTGCTACAGTTCTCACTAGAGGTTACTCAATCTTGGTGAGAGTTGCGAGTATACATAGTGCAACGCGAGCGAGTGCGGGTTCTTCCACCCCTAGCATGCCAGTATGACGTGTCCGTGCCTTCGATGAAGAAGCCAAAGCTACGGCCTTCCCAAAGCGGATTATTTAACAGCATTTGAGGGAAACAGGAAAGAAGATAATGAGCTTGATAAATTAGCAATAACAAATCTGGTAGAGAAATTTCGGATGAAACCAGGATGTGAAATGATTATTTTACTTTTCGGCCTTCGGGAGGTGTGGATCACAAAAATTCTTCATTATAGAAAGGTTCCAAAGCACTTGTTCAAAGATGATTGCTTGATAACAACAAGTTTCTAATGAACTCTTTAAATTTGATAAACAAGCTCCGCACCGCAGATCTTAACGTGTAGGAAATTGACAGTCGATGAATCACTTCATATATGTCACATGGAAGCGGAAATAAGAGTTGAGTGAAAATGATCAAAAGTGCAAATGGAAATTCAGCCATTTTTTACCGTGTCGAGTTTAGCAAATGACTCAGATTACATCGCAGAACAGGCTTCGAAACTAGATACTTTGCGCGTGTCAAGCACTGTTCCTGTAATGACAATCTCCTCGAATTTAACCTAAAGACCAAAAACTAGGAATAATTGTAAATGTACCAATTTAGCTGAACTGGAAACGCTAATGAATGACATCCCAACCATGTCTCCTCAAACATCAATGATGGCACAAGAAATGAGAATACTATCGCTTTAACCTCTGATAGTTTCACACACCAGGTCGTCGTCAACCTTGAATTGTGGACGCCTCAGAATATTGTCTACTACATTACTTTGTCAATGATCTTTTGGTCTAAGAGTCTAACGTCAGAATTCAGCATTCGTATGGAATACAGCTAGTCGAATTCTCATCAAAATTAATGAATTTCCACATCTCGCTTGCAGACACATGTCAAAATTCAATTAAATAATAAAAGATTATTGAAAGATTCTACTGCACACCATCCGCAACCCACTCTAAGGTCCATCTGATGTTTTATTTAAGTATTGGACTTGCTTGATTCAGTGGCCCCAACTCATCTACACCATCTCACTCGAAGTCGCAGGTTTCGAACGAGGCTCAAGCGACAGCACATCTCAAATCGTCTCCGAGACCTCTGGACAGGGTTGCCAGGTGTCCGCTATTTCAGCGGACAGTCCGCTATTTGGCCAGTCTGTCCGCTGAACTCTAGAGCTCTCTAGCGGGCAATAGAAATGTCCGCTTTTTTTAAAAAACCGACCCATCATTGTAAGCTTTGGGTCTGTTGAGGTCAAATGAGACTTAATAATGACAGAAGAATGGTTGATTCGACTCTATATCATTCTCCGCCGTGTTCGCTGCTTAGGATATGCATCAGACGTTCACTGGCGCACACACTAGTGTATGACATTTCCTGGAAATATTTTTCTGTGAGCGAATGCAAGGCGTGAGATGATGACGCTGTACCTATTTATGTTAGCGCAATCTATCGTTAATTTTCATTGGCATCCCTTTGGATTGAATAGGAATTCCCTGGTTACCTGCCACGTACTTCAATTTCCTCGTTCAATTTCTGCTTCGCAAACTATTCGAACGCGCACCCATCCTCGGTTTGCTCTATCGTCACTCTGCAATCTGCATCCATCATATTGAGTGCCTCTGTTATTAGTAATACACGGAACTGGTGCTATATAATGACATCAACTTCCAAAATGTACAAAGGTAGTGAAGCCAAGAAAAGAAGGATATGCTCCTTTTCCGATTCCTGGAAGAGCGAATTCCCGTGGATACATAGTGTTAAGTGCTCAGCTCATCATGCCTACTGTGATGTTTGTCGAAAGGAGTTTTCAGTCTCTGAAGGCAGAAGTCATGTGAAACAACATGCTGATACCAAAACTCATAAGCAGTTGATGTCAGCTGCTGAGAGCTCGAAAGTTATGAAACATTTTTTTGTTTCGTCCAATGACCTTGAACTTTCAAATAAAGTCGCAGCGGCAGAAGGTGCTTTATGCTACCATAATGTGAAGCACCACCTTTCTTACAACAGTCTCGAGTGTGGAGTACGACTTATTAAAGAGGCTATTCAAGACTCAAAAATTACACCAGCGATTCATATGGCCCGTACCAAGGTCGGTGCGATTGTGAAAGGAGCTCTCCAACCTTACGCAATAGAAAAGGTCCTCGATGACCTTCGTGGAACACCATATTGTCTGGGGACAGATGCCTCCAATCATGGCCATCGCAAATTATTTCCCGTTTGTATTCGATACTTTACCGCTGAACTTCATGAAGTGGTATTAGATTTTTACGAAAATTCGTTTGAGGATTCCACCAGTATAAAAAATTGCTTAATTGAAAAGCTCAATACTGTAGTCATAATATCGACTTGAAGTTAATGACAAGTTACCGAGCTGACAATGCATCTGTGAATTACGGCGTAAATCAGTCAGTCTTTACATTACTCCAACAAGATGGTTTAAATTTGATTAAGGCCAACTGCAACGACCACGTGCTACACAACTGTGGTAAACACGCACTGAAAACGTACAGCCTCCACATTGAAAACATTGTGATGAAAGTTTATGCGGAGTTTTCAGTTTCTGCCAAAAATGTTAAGAGCCTCAAATGAGAATTCGAAGAAGCCGATCTCATTTATCAGTCCGTAGTACGTCATGCTGTTACGAGGTGGCTCACTCTTTTCGAAGCACTTTCTCGCTTGATCAAGAATATGCGCCCTATCAAAACGTATTTTCTGTCGATTGGAGAAGATAAATGTCATCGTGTAATATGGCATCTATTTGGTGATCAGGCGGACGAGATCGCAGATGATGACGAGCCAACGCTAAATGAGTTAAAGTTTTACTTCCTCCACTCGTTTTTGGCAGAATTGCATGGAGCTATACTTGCACTACAGTCAAAAAATACACTTGCTTGTCATCTTCACTCCATCATTGTCGATCTAAAAAACAGCTTTCGCAAGAAAATTTCAGATAGATTTTTTGGAATGACATATTTACTGTCTAAGAGAAAGCAATATTTAACTAGCAATGCGATTGCATCTTTTGAAAAAGAAGCACTTACTGTTTACGAACGTGCTCTTGAGTATTTGGATAAATGGTTTCCATCTGAGAAGGAAGTTTTCTACAAAACGCGAGAACCTCTTTCTCTCGACGCTGCGCCATCAATGGAAGAAATCTTGACAATAACAGAACAGGATTTTTTCAAAGACAAATGCCCCAAGCCAAATGACGACCTATTCAAAGAACTTCGTCTCCTTGAAAGTGTTCTTCTACAATTATCAGGTTCTACACTCAATAAGTGGACTAATTTTTTTGCAAATACTGATGCGCCTGTTTTAAAGCAAATCTTCCAGGTGTTCATTAGTATCCCTGTTAGCAATGCGCTCGTCGAAAGGGTATTCTCTGTTATGGAAAATATTTGGGTGGATAACCGAAATCGTTTGCTGATTGACACTATCAAGGCAGAACTCGTCGTTTTCTTCAACTTGAAATACACTTGTAAAGAATTTTATTCAGTCATTTGCCAAGATAAAAAACTCTCTCAAGCAATCAGAGATAACAATAAGTATAAAAAGTGATTGTTGTGTACTTAAATATATTTTGTAAATCTTTCCAATGTTTTGTGATCTCAAGTTTCAGTAGTTCTAGCAATTTGAATCTTTGATGTGCTAAAATAGAAAATCCTTTTTATGTGAAAGTAATAATAATAATAATATGCTATATTTCGAACACTATTCGCCAGTATTTCGAACGCTATATGCCGGTACATTCAAAATTGAGTTTAGTAGATTCCTTGGTTTTGCAAATTAGAATAGTCGTTTATGAGTAATAAGATTTTAAGTAGGATTGGCTACTTGTTTTCATTCAATTGAAAAATATATGTGAAAACTAGAGAACTCAATGATTTGCTGTTTTAATTAATTACATATACATGTTGCATTAATTTGAAGAAGTACCTATACATTAATAGAAATGCTAATAGATGCATACAATCTATACATATTGCAGACCTACGGCTGAAACATTTAATTAGGTTTAATGAAGAAAGTTATATCCTAGTTAGATAATCCTGCCTATAATCTGACTGCTATCTCGTAAGTAATCTACAGGTACAATTATACATACTCTATATTATAGCTTACATTTTCTTGAAAATAATTCATAGGTGTTAGTTTGAGGTCTATATCTACACCAAAATTACTGCATTCTACCAATTCTTGACCACTGTGCACTAGTACATGAATGTATTTTAAATAAAAAGCCTCCGTCTATGTCTACTTATTTTTCTATACTCATAAGCCACATGTGCCTACGTGAATCTCATGTAAGCCATCCTCTAAAAAGTTCTTGAAAGTTGAAAGAATTGTAGACAACCTATTATAATAAATGAGCATATGGACCGGATAGTAGGCCTAGAGTGAGACCGTTTCATCAGCAGGGTTGATTTATCAGTTTACTTAAAGTTAGGCCTGCTTGAGAATTAGTGTTTATAACAGCCATTGACCTACGTCCACATGACTTCAGAACCTATGATGATCACTTGTTCAAACAATGGCCCCGGATGAAGTCGATTAAACCCAAGTAAGAAACCGTCATTATGGTCCCTACGGCTAAAGCCAAAGGCTAAAGTTGTCGCCTAACTCTCAATGTTGATGTTAGATAAATTTGGTGTCCGCTATTTAAGTTTTGGGAATCTGCCAACCCTGCCTATGGACGGAGGCCCGAGGTTCCTCTCCGACATCACTGGCCCTTCGAGAATGAACAGCTCGGTGGGCGATACAGGGCTGCCGTCTACAGCAGCACATCCCCAAGCCAGCCAACGAAGAATCCTCCTGGATGCGATCTTCCACGGGCTGCCTGGGTCCAGCTGAACCGGTTAAGAACGGGACATGACCGATTCAGAGAATTCCTGTAACGGATTGGACTGTCGAAACTCGAAATCCAATTTATGGGTCTGTAACGATTCTGTGCAAACATCAGACCACATCTTCTTGTCAAACATTTGAGTCTTGGGGCAACATGGCTACCGTGGATGACAACTTCCGTCAACGGCTTCTTAGTGCCGAACTTTCCTTTCAATTATAACTGCTTTTGTGATTGTCCATACGAATATAATTATTACTACTTTCTACGTGGATCTTTATTTCGGATATTATATTTATACATATACCAACAAACTACGCTCAACACCTTACAACATCTTCCCCTATGGCAACTCGTCTTCGACCAAGAATCGAGCACAAGTCCGCTAGAAAGCTAGAAAAGTTATCCGTCTTCACGTCCAGACACGCGGCTCAAAAGAAGCCTTTGATGTCATCTCTTTTGTTCTTCTCAGCAGGTATTAGAATGCACTACGCAATTTGATCGCAAAAGAGACAGTAAACTGCTGTCCAACCAACAGCTGCTATTGAGTTGCGGTCTGTAAGAAAGTATGTATAGTCAGCCTGAACTTCTTTCTATTGTAATCACAAACTCAACAGCATCTGTTCGCTGAAAGGTGTTATTGATTAGCGGTTTGACAGTAGTTTGCTATCTTATTGTCATCCTCAGTCAGAGGCGTCGCGACCGGGGGGTGTGGGGGACCGTAACACCCCCCAAATATGAAATTAATAAAAAGATTCAGGTAAAATGAGAAATTTCAGGCAAACCGCCGGTTTGCCGGCGATTCAGCTCCAATATTCACTGACGTTGTTCTTAGCCACAAAAACACGTCGTGTCACAAAAACACATCGTAATGTCGGGAAATTCTCACCCTTTCTAGACACCAGAAAGTATATGGTTAGTTGCCGTTGATGATATTGATTTGTCACGCGAAAGCGGTCAAACATAGCGCGCTGAAAACGACCTGCACCGGGATGACTGTATATGCGAGCAGGAGGAACAGTCGCCTCGCATTTTCTTAAAAATTGGAACATAAGGCGATGTGAGTTAGCTCTGCTAAATTTAAAATATCTAAGTGGAATTGAAATGTAATTCCAGTACCTTACCTATAATGTGGCCAGTGAATATTGGCACTGAATCACCTAACGCTGAAACGCCTGCAACTCATTCTGCCTAGCTGGGTAGTGTATATTTAACCGTTGATTGATATACGTAAGCTCTGGCTATTGCGTTGTCCCTTGAGGAGATGACGTCATCGTTACGGTGGATTTCATCGAACCTTCCTCATACCGAGTCATTCACACGCGCACCGCGGAAAGCGCACGGTATGAATAAGGCACACCGTCTTCTCTGTGCGTAGAAGTTTATTGTCAACAGCGTGTTAACTTTCTCGATGCAAACACCGTCGAAAATTTCCTTAACAGTCGAGACTACGGGATCCAATTACGCACAAATTAACTTAACGTCATCGGCATTTCATTGGCCACTTAAATAACCACCAATTAAATTATTTTTCATTTATAGGCGTCATTTCCGACCGATTTGGATTAGATGATTAGGTAGGTACCTAGTGTTGGATTTGAGCATGATAGCAGTAGGGGGAAGCTTTCGAACGGAAGTTTTTGGGTCAACGCTGCAACCAAAGCCGGAAAAAGGGTGATCAAAAGAAAGAGGACATTGATTCATATAGCACCACTATCATCCTCGCACTAAGAACGCCCGCGAATTATTTTGGAAAAAGTAGGAGATAGGCCCATTTGATCCTTGAAAGGGACTCTCCAATGCATGCATTTGGTGCCACCCGCATTTGGTTAAATAATGCTTCAAATAAGGTGCGTGGATACCCTTGTGCATCAGAAATTCATTGTAGGTCTCGCATGTGAAGATCCACACAAACATTCCGCAGATGATCATTCTGTAATTTATTGTAATTAGACCTATAATGAATTCACAAAATTCGGGCTTCTGTCAATATTCACAGAGTGAAAGTTAAACAATGTTCCCAAACTTGATTTTATTGATTGTGAAGAGTTCTATTACATTAATATGAATAAAATACTGTGTGTGTTGTCATCAAGACCCTGAAAGAATCAAGATAGCATTCTGGATTCCACTCTTTTTGTGATGGTTTCGCTACCTTCTAATTATTTCATTCAGCACTTTCTGCTTCTCGAATTTATTTGTTATCTTTATGAACAAAGAAGGTCAATTATTGATGATAAGACAATTAAGCTTATGAAGAATCGTGAGGAAACTATAGGCCTGCGCCTGTCAATGTTGCTCATATTCACTAAAATAATGAACTGATGCTCAATCAATCTGGTTGAGGCAATGTAAAGCCTATCTACTGGAAATATTCTTCCCCCTCAGGGAAGGAAGGTGCATCTCCAGTGACGGGGATGAGATGAGGCAGTGCAGGGGAACTTCCCCACTTTCCCTCCCCTCAAATCCAACACTGCAGGTACCTCTTCTGTAGGATATAAACATGAAACATGTTGGAATGTGTGTGAGTATGCGTGTGTGCAATAATCAGGCAAATTTTGGCTCTAAGTTGTAAATCAGGTAAAATTCAGCAAACACCCCCCCAATGATGTTTCCTTAGCGACGCCTCTGTCCTCAGTATATTCATGACGTTAAAATTGACAGCAACGAATCTCACAATAAATGTAGATTATAAAATGAGAAACAAACAGTCAGGATAATTTGTAAATTAACTCTTAGCACGTTAAGACCACTGATAGTGTCTTCCCAGGAAAATAATAAGAAATTTACCAGCAGTCGCGACCCACTATCAAGGCTTTTAACAAGTGAATTTCCGGATTTCTATTAGATGGGTGGTATCATTTCCTACTCATGACAGATGATACCAGTGCTTCAGGTTCTCAATTTTTCTTTATTCTAATGAATGCAACTATTTAATAGTAGAATTAACGCAATAACACTGTAATTTCTTCCAATAATCTGTTATTTTAATTGAATGTTTCAACTATTTCTAATGCGATTTCAAGCTACAGTATTTCAACTATAAGCGATTTCAACTGTAACGAATAATCGCTATTTTCTTTTTTGATGGTTAAATGTATAAAACGATGGACTTTGGTCCTCATTCCAATATCATTTGGAACTGATAAAACGGAACCAAATCAAGCGAGAGGCGGATCCGAGACCCGGAAAATGGCCAGGTTCCAGTTATTCTCAAAGCCTAAGGAAAACTTTTCATTCATGCTGAAGGGTCCCCTTATTCAAAAATGTCCTTATGACCAAAATCAATTATTTTAACAAAGCAGCTAGGAAACAAGTCACATTTTCCAAATTTGCATTGTAACGCAACATAGACTACAAAACTTCGCTATCTACATGCATATGCGGATACACGAACACGCAAGTGATAGTAGATAAATGTATAAATATGAACGAAGCGAAAGCAAGCTTCCTCGGATACAAAATGTCATTCAAATATGCGACGTTTCTCCGCGCAGTCTTGGTCACGCATGCATGCACGGAAAATCATCATGATCATGGAATCCTCTACTGCACTAGTGGACGTCCTAGTTCTATTGACATTTGAAGGCACGGGACGCCGAAGTACTTGTCTTGGTTTGCATACTACCTTCAACAGAAACTCGAGCATAAAACAAAGGGGAGATACGTTTTTGTCTTTCTCAAAAAGATTCAAATTGTTTACTCATAAAAAACTGAGATGAAGTTATCATTTCCTAAGGACAGTTATTATTTCAAGAAAAAATTGCTGTCTTCTGAGTGACTTATTACTGGGGATTCATCAATGTCTGTGACACCTGGCCTTTAGGATCTTCATACAGCATTTACTATTGAACAGTGTTACACAACCGCAGCAGAATATTACTAACCATCGTGAAAAGAAGGCTTTTAACGTGGAGTGAATGAATGAGTGAGAAAGAAAAATGAAAACGTCTGTAAACAAAAACGTACAAAAATAGTTGAGAGTACAATGCAGATTTAGTAACAAAAGACAACATTTCTAAGAATGAAAGATATTGAATATAATCGGAAACAAATTGAACGAACGAACGGATATCCTGAGCTGAATAACAATGTACAGGATTCCCCATGATGAGGTCAGAAGATGAAGGAAGAATGAAATCTCGTTTCTCTCATCTCATCACAAATGTCTCTGTTCATACCGCCTCGAATTCCTCCCGGCGAGTATCTCACATTATCTAAGAAACTTGTGTAATGATGTCTTCATTGTTTCTATTTAAGTAGATTCGTCTTTTTCGGCCTCGTTTGATGTGATTCACCGGTCAAGCAAGGATCTGTTAGATTGAAAGGATGCACTCGGAAGAAATTGAAGCCGCTGTACTTTGTTCTCTCGATGTTTTCCGTATGTGTCATCGAGTAAGAGAATTTTCAGATGCGACATGTGGTAGATCTCCCAAGTCTTCCACGTCGCAGTCCCTGACGTTGAGTGAGAACAGAAGGGTGAAAGATGATACAACGGCAATAAAAGGGCAGACAGATCGCGAGATCAATCGGAAGAAGTCTGATAAAGTCAATCGAGGATGCTACGAGTGTGAGGTCGGAATTATGGAGGAAAAGCAACAGAAGTTTTCAATTGACAAATTATTGTATGAATCAAGAGAAATATACATTTCGGAAGCAAGAACTTCTAGAAATCATGTCAGAAATAACGTTTAACAGATTATTTACATGATTGCAATATGTGACCATCCGATCCGCTTCTTTTCCGGTACCGTACGTTTTCCATGTCGCTTCTAGGAATTTTGCTGCTTCACTCCTTCATTCAGTCATTAGAGCTTTAGCTCATCATATTAATAATAAGCGTGTATTTGCTTCAATGGAAATCGGACACAAACGATTGTGGCATGTTTACAAAAGTGATGACAAAAATAAAGAGAGAAGTTATAAAGTAAACGATGCGCTGGCTAGTTATATCAGGCCATTTTGCTATGCAAACAAATACGAACGCTACCGTTTACATGGAGGAATGACGACAAGACATGTGTTGTCATAAGTGTTTATTCATTAACTTCATGATGAGTAGAGATTTGCGGATATGCGAACACATTTAAATGCTTTGTACCGACATACAGCTACAAATGGGCTAGAAGTTCTCAGCCTGGACAGTCAAGAAAAATCCCAGCCCGGTTCGGGCCCGTTTACTTGTGAATTTCAGGCCCAAATCCGGCCCGGCTCGCTTAATTCCAGCATGTAGGATACATCGCCGTTCATGCTTTCATGAATGATTTTTCTGTGTATCTGAATACAGCACGAAAGTTATATTCAGTTTAAAAGCAAAATTGATTCGATTTAGCTCTAATTATTGGAGTCAACTTCGAAATACTTCTAATTCATTCGAGTTTGCAACAAAAAATCTTGTAAATTCTTAAGAATTTGAATATTTTGTAAGCAAAATAATACGAGACAAATAACGGAACTGAATAATTTACACTAATATGGTTGAATTATTTCTAGACCATAGACAATACTGTTTTAAATTTAGCGATTCGTCTCTAAATGCATGGAACCTCACTTAGATGCACGCAAAAGTACATTAGTCTCAACATCACGTTTTTTCCACGTAATCATGATTTATTGATTTCATTTTCTTCTAACAAGTAGGTAAATGAAAACTATTTTGTTGGTCCAAGTCTGTTTTTCATCAGACATATGTGACGTCGCGTCAGAAAGTGAAAGTTTGTTCCGTTAACATTCCACGTATTTTTATCCTAACACCATGTATTATATGGTCCTTAGCACGTCAAGTTAGAATTTGAGATATTACTCCACGCAAGTTCCTCTATTAATAGCAAATAACTTACTTATTAAAGAATTGAATAGATACACATAGAATAGGCAAGCCAATAAATATCACAATTATCACCCACTTCTTTGTCCCACCAATAAACATTGAGTGGTCATGCTTTTTCTTTTTTCGGAAAGCATATAACGATTTTCATGTAAGCCATTCCTCATTTTGCCAAAAGCTTTTAAGAGGAGTCAAAGATGTCACATCCCGGCACCTGTGTACATACAGCCCTGATAATTTATTACCACTAACTATGATTAATATGTAAATAAATTAAATACTTTGGAAATTCAACAAATCTGGTGGATGATGCGCTGCATATCCATCGGTATCTTCTATTCTTCTAGCTGCGTCGTACATAACTTTAATATGTCCTCGGCAAATTACTATAAACCACAATATGCAGCAGGGAAAATTCATTCAAAATTATCAACGTTTAATGTCTTTCTAAATGACGAAACTCAAATGAAAAACCAAAGTGATGGAATATGCATAAAACAAAAAAGATGAAATATTATCTTGCGTTTCTAGGAGTCTGAGAGATATAAAACTGCCGCAATTTCTCTCACACAAACACTTCACCTCTGTGGCTCGATTTTCTAGCAATGTTAACTTATCTTTCAGAATCTGGTAGATGTCTCAGCTACTTGACCGCTGTGATTATGACTGTTTATCTCTACTTCCATGTTTTCGGTCCCGGTTTCAAGAAGCTTCAAAATCTTCATTTTCTATGAAGGACTGGTTGACTAGACAGTAATTGGCCGTCAGCCATCGTTTGGGAACCATGCAGAGAAGACAAGGGGAAGCTGCGTTTGTCGGTAGGAGATACCAAAGGGAAGGTACATCGGACGTTGGTGACAGGTGGTCAGTCAGCTATTGTCGACAAGTGCCCAGTAGGTCGAAGGATATATCTGTTACAATACGCCATTCGCTTGCAGTTGCAGTTTAGACAGTGCTGCATAGTTTATGTTACATGATTGTCCCAGATTGTGAATGTGACTCTGTAATGTGAACAACTCTGACCACAGTCATGGTCTCCGCAGTGTCAAGAGAAAATCATCGTGACATCTATCATCATTGGCGACACATTTAAATTACTAATTAGACATGAATCATATTTATAAGTGCTATTAACATTTACTGCAATTGTTCAACAGGGTTTCCATGCATGGGTGAATTACACGTAAGTTCTTTTTAAAGACTTTTATACACTGCACACCAACTTCAGGTCACATTCAATATTTGGAAGAAGTCACAGATTTTTCAAGATTTTATTTCGTGGTAGGCATCGGTAATTATCAACATGAAAGACTTTGTTAAAGATACAGTTCAGGAATACTCAGCTTCCTTCAGACTCTACTTTTTATACTAGAGAAAAAACAGTTTTTCTCCAGTATAAATTGTTTTTTAGAGAGAAAAAAACAATTTCAAATCTCGTCGCGAATCGGCGAAATTTTCAGCAATTTTCTCGGTTTTGTACATAACTAAAGATGGCAGTGTCTTGCTCTCTTTCGGGATCGAGAGATCTGACTGGGTCGCGAAAGTTTATCGAGGCCGTTTCCAGGTCTGATCAGTTCAGAACAATTTGATCAAGGCCGCTTCTATGTCTGACTGGGTCACGAGAATTTCATCAAGGCTGCTTCTAGGTCAGATCAGGTCAAGACAGTTTGATCAAGGCCGTTTCTGGGTCTGATCAGATCACAACAATTTTATCAAAGCTGTGTCTGGGTCTGATCGGATCACGAAAAGTTCATCAAGGCCGTTACTGGATCTGGTACTTTATTGAGTCAAGAAGATCCGAATCTACTGACTGTGATCCGGCAGTCAGGTCATATTGTCACTAGTGGAAGAATGCCTCTCAGCATTTGAAATACAAGCTATGTGGAAATGTGCGTGAACCACTAAATCGTTTCAGATGGGGAAGTGTCTAAGTTGCTTGGATAAAATCAATTACACAATTAGTAATTCAGGCCATTTTTCAACTCAGCTAAAATAATCATGCAAGATTTAGCCTGCATTCTGTAACTTTTGACCCTCCTTGTGATATGTTCTTTTTCTTCACACTGTTCAACTTTCTCACCCTTGGCGTTTCCCGCCGTCTATAATCTGATTTTAAATTCTTTCCACTTTACGACTGCATCGGCTGTTGCCATTTCACTGCCATTCTATGAGTATTCCCGCAATTGAATGCAAGTTAAACAGCAGTTCAGGAAACCTGTGGCATTCGGGTCTATGGAGTCACTTTAGAGTTTAAAATCATGAGCCGTTCTCCGCTATAAAATGCAAAAAAATAGATTACGTGTGATGGAGAAAGTCAAAATGATTCTCAAAAAAGACATCGAGACTGCAACTCCATATAAATTTAAGGGAGAAAGAGGCATCATCCTTCAATTTCATGGCTACAAATTAACGATCAATATGCTGTTATAGATTATATATACAATTTTACTATATATGTATTTTATCAATGTGCAGTTAATAAAAATTATTTTAATGATAATTGCTACTTAGAAGTTGTAATAGATAATCAAACCAAATAAGAAAAAGATATAAGGTATTTGTCTCTCACCTGATGAAGGCTTCGGCCGAAAATTTGTCATTTAATTGACTTCATTTTAATACATTCGAGTTCTATACGCATATCTCTTTCTTATTTGGTTTGATTATCTATTATATTTATTAACTCGATGACTGGTATTTTGGACTTAGAAGTTGCACATAGATTTGGTCAGTCCACTGGGTAAAGCTCCATTTACACAATAAAATTCGAGACCTACAGTACAGGAATATCACATTTTTTGTAAAATAAATAATTTCATTTAAATTTATACTCAAGACAAGTCTTATGAAAGATCATACAAATAAATTGTTTACCTGACGTTGACTAGAATGAACGGACATTGACCCAAGGTTGCAGCATCACCAGAACAGGGATTATCAAAACTTAATTGGCCGCAATTAATTGATTGCTGATATCAAGAAATTACAGCTAATTGATTGATGTGATAGAATAATTGCAATTAATGAATTGGTTTCATCGAATAATTGCAAATCATTGATTGGTGACCTTGAATGAAGAATTTGGAAGTCGGCATATTTTATCTTGCTATATAGAGACCAATGTGAACTCGCATGTCAAATAAACATCCACTATCTAACTGATCCAAAATACCAGTCATCGAGTTATAAATATGTCAAAAAAGACGGAGAGTAATGCGGAGAGTAACAATTAGTTAATTTCACCTGATGAAGGCTTCGGCCGAAAACTTGTGAATGACGTCAATATATTCGAGTTCTCTTCGTATTACTCTCCGTCTTTTTTGACACTATCTAACTCATAATCTAGCGTCATAGTGTCATTGAAATAGGCAAGTTGTAAAGCGTAATAAACTACATTTACTCATATCTAAGAAAAAATAAGACACTAATTTGACTGCTTGCTTCGCGTGCCATGTCATCAATTATACTTTCTTACTGTTGGAAGTATAATTGGCTACTTTTTGGCCCATATTTCACCGGAACGTGATGACCATGACATGGCCAGGTTTCCACCTTTATCTCTAGGCCTATATTTCGTTGCTTGGCTAGCATTAATGGGTGATAGATAACACTATGTTGCCATCGTATTGACAAATGGCACTTGTTTACTTAACGGTCGTTTACCGTCCACCATTCCGGTGATTGCAAGGTTTTCTATCGTAGGCCTACTTTTTCTCATAACAAGCCCGAAAATTTCATGTAGAGTCTTTAGATAGCATTTAACAACTGCCCATCGGTTAAGACTTGCTCGGCCGAAGAAGAGGTTCAACGTTCAAGATCAGAACGCGCAGAGAACCGCCATCAGACCGGACCGACGTTTGCCGACGTCCAACACTCGCAAAAAGAGGGAAATGGACGAAAATCGTGGAGTGAGTGAAATCAAATAATAGATAACCTATACAACGCTGGTGTATCAATTACGAGGCTAGTGGACCTACATGACCTACATGTAAGTGAGGAGTCCGGGTGTGAGTTTTAAAGCCTCCGATAAAACGGGCCTCGGCTGCGCCTGATAACTCAGGCCCATTTACAAGTTTGCTCCGAACAATTACCACACCCAACCAACTCTCCAACTTACCCTGCCGATCACTGAATCAATACGTTGTGATTCTTCCACTTCAAATCTGTACATCGACTTATTGAAGATCGCCGGATTGTCATCGACGTCGGTCACGATGATCAAGACCTTTAATTCGGCTGATCTGCCTTCACTGTCCTTCGCTATCAGCGTCAATGTATAGTTCTGCCGCTTCTCACGGTCCAACTCTCGATTCAGTTTCAGAAAGGGTGGGTTGGACGGCATATGAAGTGAGAAATCATCGCTTGATCTCATGGAATATGTCAGACGATTATACTGAAAGGAAAATAGCAATCGTGTCAAGTCAATTTACAGTAGAAAATAATAAACGAAGCATCATATGTATTATGTCATGCATGTCATGCGATATCATACTCAATAAACAAATTTATTTATATAATTCTTCCAATGAGTTCAATATTGCAGAATAATTATATTGCAAGTCATTTTATCTTACAGCATAGCAAAAAAATAGCATGTATTAAATTGAGCCTCACATCCGACAAATCCACGCTACCCTGCGTTTATTCCATCTTTCACGAATAATCTTTAGGGAAAGTACTTTTACAGATAATTCAATACGACTCCGGTAAAGAGAGTCAACACAAAATAGAACCAGGGGTTGTACAAAAGCAAGCACGGTGGAAATTTTTGCACCAGACTACCCATGAACTGCAGTAATTAGTTGCAGCACTAAATTCAGCATTATGGCCCTCACAGGCCGAGAATCAACCCTGTCCGGTATAGTCGTGGTCCTAATCCTCTCCGCTCCCGGGTCCGCCAAGGTGCGGTTTATTAACTTAAAAGATTGCTGAATGCAACATCGCCTTTAGCATAGAATAGAAAGATGTTCACAAATTTGATGCAACATCAGAATTTTGCTTTCGTATAAAACATCATGCATTTGATCATGAATGAGTTCCCAAGGATTAAGCAGCTAAAAAAACTCCAGATTGAACATCGCAGTCAAGCCGTATATGCAGGTGAAGTGCAGAGTACATTATACACATGGTAGCCCATATATTAGGAATCATCGTCACAACGGAGGTAGACAGATAGTAGTACAAGTATGTAGAATTACTCAACAAATCTGAATATTCTTGGATTTTGGTGCGGTGCGATCCTACAACAATGCCGGTTGTGTATGCATTGCGATGACCATTTCAATTGAAGCCTATCATTTCATCCTTCATATCCGATGCACATGATGGGTAGTATATAGGCCAGTGCAATTGACCGACCGAATAACTAATCGACTGTCTCCATAGCCGACACCGACCGCCATCATTCGAATTACCGATTCTGGCTTTTGGTTTCGCAAATTTTTGTTATTGACATATCGAAGCGACAGTAGAAAGTTCCATTTACAGATGGCCTCCTGTACAACAGCATATTGAAAACATGCTGGATGGATGAACCTTGAAAGCATTTGGCTGTTGCGTATACGTCAGTTACGATGATCTATTGTTAGGTCCCATCGAGATTAGAGACTGCTACAACTTCATAAGCTGTGCACCGCTTATTCGAGCACTTTACTCGTATGTTATGGCTTATGAAACAACTCTTAATATTCATGGTGCAAGCGGATGTGATTATATTTCTTGCAATTTCGGGTACAGCAGAGGGCAAGAGCATCAAAGCATCAAGCGGATACGAGAGCTAAAACTGATATTCCCGGTATTGTGGTACTTGCAGCCATAAATTCAATGAAAAAATATTTTTGCGTTTAACATATTATGCGAAAAGTTGAAGCACCATGCCCGAAGTTTCCAAGAAAAACATGAAAATATCTTTTATCCATAATTTCCTGCCAGTGTCAGACCAATGCATGAATTCAATTTCAAACTATCAATTTTTCATGAAACTTCAAACGTAGAACACTTCATCTATCGAAAACATCTCAATTTACTGTATGGATATTTTCACATCAAAGACAATTTCTTACGAGGAATTCTCATGGTGTCATTGCTTTGGTCGGCGATCTCGTATTCGAAAGCAGCGCCGTATTGAACTCAACACACGGGCGCCAAGAGAGTCGGAACCCTTGTTGTTGTTGACAAGAAATCCCGGCTTCGGAGAAAGGGAACAGGCATTAATTGCATATCGAGTGTCATACAGCGGAAGGGCAATAGGCAAGTTATTCCCAAGCCTTCGCGATGTCGGCTCCACTCAACATTCCAAAATACGCGATCTCATCGTCCCGACCATGTCACTTTAACCTCAATCTCTGTTTATACGATTAATTCATCCCATCAATGATATGTCGATTCAACTGTCCTCGCTAAAACAGGCAGATATTAAGCCGGAATCTGATGACCGGATCTAAAAAATCAAAACAGAGAACACTCCGCATAATGATTTATACATTATCATCCGTGTCAAACCACTGAAGCTTTGAGGGTTCAAGCAGCACTTGTGTGCTGTATCTCTATCACTCATGTAACGAAAATTTAGGTAAGAATCAAAAAATTTTATCACGTGGATCAAGTAGGCCTAGTGTGTGATGATGAATGAGTAAATGAATGGTTTATCTTCACTACTCCCCCATACTGGGGATTGTACGGTGCTGACAGTCAGACTTTCATCGACGTGTTGTGATCTTTTAGTCCGCATGCCCTTCCTGACAACTTCCAATGACACTCTCGGGGCTCGACCACTGGACCGAAAAATCGCTAGGCCAAGCACTTAGCCACTGTGCCATGGAGTCCACTAGTGGCGATGAGGACTGAGGTGTCAAATACAACGACATGAGCAAGCAGCCTACTTACTCATTTATTTCCGGCTTAAACGAACGCTTCGACCTGAAGATTTCGCTAAACCCCAAAACGGCAAGTATTTGTGATCAAAAGAAAGATGAGATAATTGCGATTCAAATTGCACCACTCCCATCCTTGTACGATGCCTAAAACGTCTGCAAATTGCGTTTGGATTATTTTTAGAAAAGCGTTTAATTTTCGAGACATGCTTGGACATTAATGGGTCATATCGGTCCACTTTCAAGAATGCATCTACTATGCCGTCAAATATTACACACTGCGCAGCATCAGTTTGCAAAGCTGCTCACGATGTGCTGCACGGTGCTATACAGAGTCCCATTTTCACCTTGTGTAATCGAATAGATGTAAAGCTGCTCGCATTAATGCACAGATCCCACAAGAAACAACTTGAAGTAGATAGGGTTGTATTGTTGATGGTTTCCGATGTCAGACCACTTTCCTAGAAGCAAATCTGTCAAACACAGAAGAATCTGCCAATTGCTCCTTTGCCTTGGTAAATTCTTCGTCGGAAGTTATAGCATACCGCTTCCTCATTTGATCACCATTATAACTGACAGGCCTACATAGGGCTTAAAGTATCATATTTTTGTAATGCTTCTAGACAAAAAACATCATATTTTCTCACTTTTTGTTATTATCATACCTTCATTTTATGTACAGCATTTCACGCCGTTTCTGTTCAATAGAACAACCTATTAAATCAATTTGTGTTTGATGTGCGAAATAGAGCACTTGCTGAGTCAATAGCATGCTATTCGCAAGTAAACCTTGTCGTATATCGTACTACTACTTATACTCGCACTTGTCGGTATCGACTAGATTTCTTGGTGGCATTCCTAGCACCAGCAAGGCACGGATGGACATAAGGATGAGATGCTGCGTTATCATTATCTGAGATCGCTGCAAGATATCAAGATGCCTGTCAACAAGTCTGCATCGTACTCTTCCATTGCTGGGATATGCCGCCTATAAACATGGCGCATTAAAAGAAACGGTCTAAAAGTATGAGCAAAAGCACGACTTCAAAACCATCTTTTAGTAGGTATGTTGATTGAAAATCATGCAAAACGCGGCTATATAATCATGCGAACACTTGGGGCGACCACACAGAAGCAGTGTTAGATAGTGAGTTAATTAGTGACAAGCAAGCATCAATGTTTGCAACGTCTTCAATGTCTTCAGGGTTTTTGTGCAGTCACCCTTGGTTTTAATAATAGTTTTGCAACATTGTTTTAAAACTGCTCCTTTATGATTTTGACAATGCAGCTCAATAGACATAGGAAACCTCATCTTATTCCTAATAATATGACATGCGGTAATTGTGTCTTACGTCAATGTGTACGAGTTAAAGGACATTATTATATGTCCGCACAATAAGCATAGATGTTCTTTAGAACGAGTTTTTTATCCCATAGCCATCCTATTCGGCGGGATTACTAAATTATCGACTCATGCCAACGGGCTCACGGACTTTGAAGAATCACTTTCACCAGCATTGTGTCAGTCTACATAAAATGCTTCATCATACAAATAATCCGTAGGCTTACTGCTATTAAGCTGCTAATATTTAAAGCACTCCGTTACACGCATAGGTATGCCTACACTAGGTGCACAGAAAATAGACCGTTATCCAAACCATGGAATTGTGAATTATAGTGCCATTTCGATCAATTTGACGTCTCCTATATTTCATGAGATGCGCAAATATCAAAAAGCATTACCCACATTCAATCACATTAACAGATGAACTGACAAGTCTACATAAGTACACTGTCAGGTCTTATACATGAATGGTATTTAAAGAAATTAGTTGTTCTCATTAATTACTTTCGGTTATGTGCTTAGTCATCAAACAAATGTACCGGGTATTCGAATTGCATTACATACAGATTTTTGAAGTAGAATATTTGCTTGTAGTGAAGCCTGGACTTTTTTATTACAGAAGAGAAGTTTTTGTTTTGGGATTATTATCATTGAACAGCGAATCATGACAAACGAGTACATCTGTCGTGTCATACTGCTGCTTCGTAAATGAATTTAATGCATTTTCCACCTCATGAAACAATATTTCTACTGATATTAAAAGGTATGTTTTTCTTCAGATGTTTCTGCATCTTCATTATTACTTAACTTCTCTCAATCAATTAAAGTATAATTGCAAAATGAAAGAGTATATGCCAATCATTTTTACTGCTTCTATTATACCTGCTGCTTCATAACATACATGTAGATATATCAACTTTCTTAAGTCAACGCTTTTAAGACATACTCAGAAAATGTTTATAATAAAATGGACAAACAATTAATAGAATATTGACTCAGTTGTCTACATACGCACTAAGACTATCATTTTAATAGTAGCTGACATCAATACAAATTTCATCAGGAACAAATGCAACTAAGACTCATAAAAAGCGCAGAGACGCAAGATGCAACAAAAGATGTAACTGAACTAAATGCATCGTGTGCGTTTACATTTAAGATGAAACACGCCTTCCAGTGTATTATATCACATGTTGAAGATACTTGAAGATTATTAAATGAACCTTTTGTGTTGTAGAATAAAAAAATCACATGGCGCAATTTAATCAACATTTACATGAAAATATGAATTTACTTTATGCTCATTATAGAAAATACTGCATGTTGCGTGGTTAGCCAGTTCAATTATTGTTGCCTGAAAACGTTTAATTCATTGAATAAAACTAATGTAAAAAAAGTGCATCACTGAAAAGATTGATGACTTGCATCATTGGTCATTAGTGAATAAATTGCAAAAACTATTTCGAAAGTGGATACCTAGACGCACATGACAAACGATAATTATGAAGATTAGTTCTGAATTGATACAGGCCTACTGCTAGACTTGTGAGTGGACCGTGTAGCCTACAGACCGGGCCTATCATGAAAATTCATTTCCGCTAGCTTGTAAATGTGAAAGCCAATAAAATAAAGTTTTAATGCTAGGGCATATCTTGACGCAAATCACATTATTTAGACTAATTTGAATATTGGGGTCTCATACACGCACGAATCACGCGAAGAAAAAGCGACTTCGTCATGATATTCTAATAACACGATAAAAATGCAACCCTTTAAGGGAAACTAATGGTATTCAAGCATTTTTCTTGACTTAGAGCATACCTGATGTATCAAAAAATGGAAGTCCCAAAATAGTTATCGGCAAATAAATTTAGAAAGATATATCGATAGTACATCGACTGTTTCACTGCTATACACATCCACCATTTCTCTCATAATTTGAAATAAATCGAATCCAATTTGCCTCGAGGTTGAATATACATAGTTAGCACAAATCGTTTGGTAATCTACTACCAGAAATTGTGTAAAACTTAGAATATTTCAAACTGCCGCATATTTACTCTTGCTATGTGGTGCAGTCGATTAAATTTCTCAATTTGATACTGCCTCTGTGAAGGGCTGCTTAAACGGAGCAGACACAAAAATGTATCACAGGAAATCAATATCAAACGCCTACTTATAAAACCTGCGCAATAGTAGACAACCCCGCTAGCCTTTTTGACGATCACAGCTCTCCTGCTAAACTCTTACCTCCGGTTTAGTGCTTTTACACTCGCAAATGATGACAATGCCCTTCGAAGTCGAACAAAACAATGCACTACTCTTATGGAAAAATTGCTTTCACGAGAAATTACAAGGTAAAGGAAAATGAGAAGAATGATGAAAACTGTTCAATATTGACAGTTGAGACAGTGAGGAGATTTGTAAACATGTCAGTTACGTGGTCATTGTGATTTATTAAGTTTTTAAAAATCCGAATTAGCATGTGGCCTTGCGATGATCAAAAATTGATTTCCATTTTCAATCCTTTAATTGAAATTAGAATTATTGAGCAATCAATTGATTGATAGGCTATATTTAATGTAAATTCAAATGATTATTTACTGATCTCTGAATGAAAACAATTGGCTGAAGATTTCTAAACGCTGAGTAGACATTGGAGGCTGCAGCTGATGACCTTGATACTTGTTGTAATTTTCACGAATGAGAAATAGTGTATCTGGTCTCCTGGACATCAGAAAGTGCACCGGTACGCGCGTGTGCATGCCCTGTAATCCTGTTGTCAGAGGCAGATGATAATGGCGTCTATGAGAGTAGTAGATGATTAAGAACGCAAGTTGAGAACGTAAATAAAATTAATCACAGACAGTGCGAACTAGTAGTAGTAGTGTTGTATATTTGATTGGAAAACGTGCAATATAAGTCTGCAACTTCTGCATCATCGAGTGCTATTTCAGATGAATCCTTCAGTCAATGATAGAAAATTGTACTCAGTATCTGAATGATGCAGTCTCGATTCAATTCCAAACAATTATAACAAACAGAAATTTCCTTATCAGCAATCAATTAATTGAAAGTGGAATCACTGAGCAATCAATAATTTGACAGCAATTAAGGTTTGATAATGCCTGGTATGTGCTGCTCCCATCTGTGACTTGACTGACCTCCTCGACTCATATGGTATCTTAATTTCATCAAATTGACCCTTCTACAGCTGTGTTAACTGCTTTTGACGGGAAGTAATTTTTCATGGTCATTGTTAAAACAAGTTATACTGCTTCCTGTACTTTTATTGCAGGATGAGATAATGTATTTAAAATAAAAAACAAGTAAGTGACAGAAACCCGACGTTTCGTCTCACAGATACATACTCATGGGTAGCTGGTGAACACGAGAATAATAAATTTCAGTCTTTATATACAACGATTGATGTTCATCAGCTCATGTTTCATATTCAATTCAGGCTTTAAGAAATCAATACAGTTTGATTCAGAAATTCTTGTCCGTACAGGTCTGACTGTCAAGAAAATCAGTGGTAAAATCAGTGATGTTCATCAAAGAATTAGAATGATTAACAAGAACATGATTGGCGAGAGAACTCGAACCGTCGAGGTTAGTAATAGATCTGCGATGTTCATGATAGCGCGTAGAGAAGGGGCGGTTAGTCGAACCAATATAGGCTTTGCTGCAAATGTTGCACGAAAACCTATAAACAACATAACGCATGTTACAGTTCATGTTATCGGGTATGCTTTTACCATTATTGTAACTGCATGCCTTGGAATTATTATAGTTCGAAAAATATTTGCCTAATTGCTTTCCTGGTTTATTGACAATTTTGGTAGGTAGATTAAACGTCCTACCTAGGTGTTTACGAGAACAGTTTACGAGACCTCAGTTTACGAGAACAACGATCATTAACAAAATTTAATTTTAGGAAGACCGGATTATCTTTAGTCTTTTTATCTGTATTTTTGGTGATTTTAGTTTTGATCTGCTAATGGATTTGAATCCGTTGCTAATCAAAACGGTATTGAGTTTGTTATCACCTTCTTTAAGGTTAGCATCATTCGAGCACCTATCGTTAACATACCTAAAACTATTCTTGTTACTATTTGCATACTTGCTGCTATTTTGTTAAGAATAGTTTTAGGTATGTCATGCCAAATCTCTTTTTCAATTCAAGAGAATCGAGTCTGAATTAACCGCGAGTCACAAACGATGATAGGCGTCGATTCACTCTGAACTCAGGGGGGGGGGAGAAATTTCTTGATGAAGTATGGCTTACTTCCTCATATGGGCGCATTATTCATGCTCGCACATTTGTAAAACCATCTCGCCCAGAATCATATCAACAATGCTTTACCAGATATTGCATATTGAAATATTATATATACCGGCATTATATGATTTACAGTCGTGGAACCAGGGTAAACCAGATGTGCGGTTGTGAAAAACGCAAGTTATGCCAAAGTACGATGCATTTCGCTTACCACCGGTAAGCATGGTCACAGGTGGGAAGCGAAATTCATCGTAATTTGGCATAACTTGCGTTTTTCACGACCGAACATCTGGTTTATTCTGGCTCCACAACTTAGATCATATTCATGGCACAGGGCTTATTCAAACAGCGGGATTACATTATATGCGGTGCATTCGAACTTTTGAGTGAGTGAATGAGCGAACGCGGTTTTCAACCCTGAACTGAGCGACGGGATATTCCAGCTTCTATCACTGAATTGAGAACAAGAAATGTACTGTTCATGAATTGAAGAATGAAGTGAACTGATGCTTTCCCAATTCCTATCGATATATTGACATTAATTGCTTTTTCCTAAGTCTACAATTCCTCGTATTTTGTAGTCAAGAATTTAAAATCTAAATTTTATGCTATGGTCCCTAATGCCTGAATGCAGAGATAGCATCGTCATAGATTTTTCTCGATCTCTTCATTTATAATCACATCTTCAAGTGTTTTATGAGATCATCAGCAAAATGGGCTCACCGATTTACCGTGCAGCAAATTATTCGGAAGTTAAGCAAAATTTTATTATCGCCATATGGGGGACCTTAAATGATCATTCTCAGCAAGAAAAAAAGGTCGAGTAGATTGATATTTTTCATCTAAAATATAAATGTCTGACAATTTGACGCTTTAGATGGTCTATTAGGCCCTATGATGCCGCAAATGACAGATCATTTACTTCATTACGGCATGTTGACCGAGTGATGATGTTGATAGATATGAACTAGGTCTGCTGATGATTCCTGATATTGAATGAAATAGAGGCCACTCAGATCTGTCCCAATTTTTCAACTTAGAATGCAACTAACAATTACAAGTTGTTTTGAAACTTTGCGTCATGGGATGATTGAGAGGGTTTTGGTGCTTAAGTGACTCAAGTCTAAGGACATCTTTCTATGCTGGCACTCTACAATCTTCATGATTCTTGCATTATTATTGTGGAGAATTTAATGCCAATTGCCAATACTAACTGCGAATCATTTCTAATGCCATGGATTGTTTTACATGGTTTCCTTAACCCCTACATATTTAAGTAACTCAAGGAATGAAAAATAAGATGTAAAGTATCTTATTGACAAACCGTTTTACAAAGGTTACACAATTACACGCATGAATGACGTGCAAATTTAAATACGAGGCCATAAATCTAAATGTCATTGATCACATAACGGGAGAGAAAAATGCTCTCACGTACAGAAATTGCTACCTTCAAAAGAAGATTACATATGAAATTTGTCCACTTGGGCATTTTATCCAGGTACGTAGGCATTCGAGATTATTGTCTACTTTATTAGTAAAACAATGCCTGCCTAATTCCCCTACCAATTTTAAATTGATCGATTTGACGAAATACCATAAAAGCACTCACATGAGGAGGTCGAATGTACGGAATCGAAGACGTGGAAGCCAATGAGCTGATTCGGTAGTTAGGCTATAAATCAAGCGATGACTAAGGCACTTGCAGGTGATGCGATGACTATGATCCTCTTTTTGTCAAAAGCCAAGGAAATTAGCCAAACTTTACACATTTCGTTTCTCAAGTGATCGTCTTGAAAGAAAATCAGTGTTTACATAATGGATTATTTCCGCGAAACTTTGCAGACCTGCCTGCCAGATTCATCAAATGTAAGCTAATCATCTCAACATGCAGTATGACCAAATGAATTTTGCAGGTTTTAGTCATTCTTCTATTATGCAGTTCTTGGTCAAAATCCCGCTGGGTGCACAGATGTGGACGTCACTCGACAAGTGTTCATCATATTTCAAGCGATTATCTTCAGCTAATAATCGCCTTAAGAAATTTGCCATCTATTAATGAATGTTTGCATTTTACAATGCGCGATCGGAAGAGAAATTCGAGGCGCGCGATATAAATTAATACAATATATGATGCATAGATTCGCCAAAATGCGAATGATCAATTAACGCAGACGGTATTTCATATGATAAATTGTTGATCTGCAAGTGGAGACTGCAAAATTGTGCATGATGAGCAAAATCCAGAGGGGGCGAAAACATAGTCAGGGGCGACCGCCCTTCCTGCCCCCCTGGGATCGACGCCTATGCAAACGATTTCAATAAGTGTGACATTGGAAATTCGCCATCGCAAATGCAGGGACAGACTACCTGGCGAATTTCGTCACTGAATAGCGGATCGACACAGTTGACTGCATGCTTTCAAATGACTTATTTTTTATCTGCATCAGCAGCTTGAATCCAATTGAGAGGTGACATACTTCAGTCACAATACCTATCTCATCAGTCATCAGTATGTTTGACAGCTGTTTAACCTCCGTGTTGTGGGATCATCAGCGCCTCATGTGCTGAGAACGACACGTCTTTCCCAGCTGGAGAGGAAAGCATGGATTTTCCTGGGTCATCAGAAGTGGCTTGATGGATTGCAGCTGCGATGAATTCCAAGTTTCTAAATTTAATGAGGATTAATTACAGTGGCGTCATTTAGGAGGGGCAAGGGGGGCCTTGGCCCCCCCTAAGGTTTTAGTGGTTTAGATAATAATTTTAAAAAAATATTTAATTAGGAATCGAACGAAGCATTATTTATGTTAGAGATGTTGCAGATGCAGCGATAGGGTCTAATTGACAAATTATTCCCATTTCTCCTATCGGTCACTATTACGTCCTGCAGTATTATGTCCTGCATTTTCGACCAAAGCTCTATGAATTTTCTCTCGGAAGAAAAATCAATCGAATTGATAAAAGCTTATCCACATTGCGATATTGACGCAGTTGCTCTCAGTGCTGAGCTTATTACAGCAAGAGAAGTGATCATAAGCCAAAATGAGGAATGCACGGATATACTTTCAATTTTTGCAGTTTTGAATCAATTGCCCATTGGTTTTAAACAACTTTTAAAGCTGATAAAACTTATCATTGCTTTACCAGTTACAACTGTGTCGAATGAGAGACACTTCTCAAGCATGAAAAGAGTGAAGGATTTTTTGAGAAATTCTATGGGAGACGAACGTTTGAGTGATCTACTTATCATGGCCTGCTTAAACGAGGAATGCAAAGTTGTTAACGTCGACGAAGTTATCGCCGAATTCGCCAGTAGAAAAGACAGGCGATATTCCTTGTTTTAAATACTAACGTAACATGTATATATACATTTAGTTTGAACATTTTTTTCGGTTTAATATCGTGTCCTTAACTCCTTACGGAATTATAAGTATTTGTCATTCATAATTTAGTTTTTTGGTAATTATTCATCATACAATTATTCGCCCCCCCCCTAATAATTTTCTGAAATGACGCCACTGATTAATTACATGGATATGCCATGGTTAGCTTTTGTTTCATAAAATACATGAAACCACAATGTAAGGGGAGGAAGAGATAACACTATTTATTTAGTAAAGGAACTACGCAAGTGTATGGTACTGTTAAAAGGGAAGCTAATGACTAACCGTGATCAATCACAGCTCACAAAATTCTACCTGCAAGCAACCCATCCTTAACCAATACATTATTCTGCCTGCAACTCATCTTAAACCAGAAGATTCTGCCTGCAACCAATCTTTGACCAAGACATTCTAGCTGCATCCTATCCTTAACCAAGAGATTTCATCTGTTTTCCATGTTTTCTAAGTGCATTCTATGATATATTTTTTACAGCAACCCATCTTTAGCGGTGAGATTCCATCGGCGACATTCTAATGAATTCATAAACAGGTTTTCTAATTTGGACTTGTGTTTATTTGCATTCATCAAATGAATTTTTTCAATAGTGGTAAGTTTCGGTGTAGTAGGCTAGGCCTATTACATTACTTTTGCAGCTGTAAATGAAAACCATTATATTGACAATTGTAGTTTCTATACAAAGTATTCTATTTCATCTCACTTATAAAGGACAAAAGCTATTCAGACTATTCCATGTAATATTGCAATATATAATAACATTTTATCAAAAAAATGTTCAATAAATAACGTTACCATCGAGGTAAACGCAGGTAACGGTATTAACTGTAAAATCGACCACCGAAGGCTCTGGACGCCGAAGATCATACTGAATTTCAACTCCCAATTATGTCGACCGCCTAAAATTGATAGGGGAGTTTTTGACTCGCCTTTTTCCGAAAATCATTATGATCTCCCGTCGTCTGGTTAAATACCTGAACTATACGTTCGTTTATCAATGTGGCCAGAATCAGGGGTTATCAAAATTCTATTGCACTGCACTTAATTGTAATCAATTGCAATTAATTGATTACTGTCATCAAAAATTGCAATTAGTTGACTGGTGTCATCAAATAATTGCAAGTAATTGATTGATTTGTCTTGTAATGAGAAAAGTAGTCAATTAACTGATTTGCTTCGAATGCCGTCACCACTCACCACCGCAGGAAAGACATCCCAACTTCAGTAATATATTTCGATACTGATCACACAAACATGTCTTCAAAATATGATCGCATTCAGGATTCTAACCAGGAACTATTTGGTGAAAAACGCATTTAATATTTCTGCGAGACAATATTTTTATAATAAATTTTGGAACTACTATAATAAAATTTTATAGCATGTCATATGCACGTGTGATTATTCATTCACTTATTTAAATAATTGAATATCACTGTAATTGTGATGCATGAACGCAAGTCTTATAAAATTGATCAATAATCACATCTAACAAAGAATACAGTTATATGTATTTCATACAATGGGTCTTGATGCCGCTCCATAGAATGTACAATCTCTGAACCTTCAAATAAATACCATTATACAGTAGTGTTGGTCTATAGACTTACTTAGTTAACAACAGACCACAATGAGGGAAAATGATTTATCTTCGGGCGACCAGTCCGGCATCTGACGTCATCAGTGCAATTGCTTTACTAACTGAGCTAGTTTATCGACTTTATGACCTTCTATAGAAATGCTTCTGTCCCGAATTCCATTGAAAGCTAAGATGTAGAGTGCGGTCAGGATAACGAGAACAAGAGTATGAATAGATGAAAGCAGAAAATTCTTAGTGAGTGTCTGAAGGAATTTGAAAGAACGCTTCCTTATGCGGAATAAAATAACTCGATTCCTTTCTTAACCAAATAAAGCTTTTGATGCATTGTTGAAGCATTCACAACAAGATATCAACTAATGCGCGGCGGAATATTGCTGAAGGAACCCGATCAAGTTCATGAAATAACACTGAATTGAACAAATTCATCTGCATACAAATATCTGCGGCATGTACAGCAACAATATCGAAGACAGAAGGTGTATAGTCGAAATTCTTGCAAGGAAACAGTTCACAAGTGATTACTGCACAGCAATTATGTCAGATTCCAGAATTGGATTGTGATGACAAACGCGATTATTGGTGGGTCTAAGAGATCGCGAAGTTCTTACTAATAAGACGAAGTATACATGTATCTCTCTGAAAGGAAATAGAATATTGATGTTCCCACAGAATTAAATTGTTTAAGTGTGTCATTTTTCTAGAAGTGAAATAACTGATTCAAAACGAAGGCACATGCAGGAGCTTACTAAGTGGGCAAAAAGAAATTTCATATACCTCACACATATAGGAAAAATAGTCGTGCGCCGGTTGCGGGTTGCTGTGAATTCCGCAAAATTCACCGATCGCCACGATTCCTTGAGATTCGAAGAAATCAGATCTCAAGGACCAAAGTTTTCTCGATAATGTTGTGGCATCCGATCATTATTAAAGAAGTTAGCAGGCGCACAAAAAAACGTTCACAAACTTCTCTGTAGAACTTGACATCGACTGTGTCTCATTGCTGCGTGATTCAGTTGATAGCAGTCTCTGAAACTTCACTCAATTTGGCGAGTTCAATGTTGAACTAGTTGGTCATTGTTCGATCGATTGCTATGGTATTATAACAGCAGATTGTACCATTTCATTAACGTTACATGTTCTAATGCTTCCTTTCTAGTCAAACAGAAGAAGAGACGACCTATCTAATTCTGTGGATGTTCCACTTTCAGAAGTATAATAATTTGCAATGTAAAGATACACTTAGCGATAAATGAAGTTGGTTAGCTCCTTTCTTGCCTGTGTTCGCTGAGGACATTAAGTCACCATCATATGTCAAATATGAAGTCTCTAATTGGTCTTTGGAGAAATGCATACATTCCATAAGGCCAACAAAGTCAGTTATAGATATTCATAAATTCATTCAGATTTTATTAAAATTCTATTGGTCAGGGTCATTTTTTTGAACATGTGTGCAGTACACCGGTGTTGTGGCATTCCATTAACCGCAATTTAAATTATTGATCAGAAAAGTATATCAGAAAAATTCTATTGCTTAATTTCCAGCTCCGAAAAAGAGAGGCAAGTAATTCTTGCAGAAGACACAGTGATCATTTCATGTCAACGCCACAAGCGTGGCTTGTTTTTCTATGAAGCAATTGTTATCAACATTAGAATATCCACCGGAAAATAAATGGCATGACGATGATCTTGTGCAAATGCCTTCCATGAACAGCCAGCATATTAATTCTTGTAGTCTGGTCTCAATCCGATGCCTATGACTGGCATCAAAGCTGTAAAATTGGCGATAAAACTGTTAAAATGACTTAAAATAAGGCATAGTGAGTGAAGGGCTTAGATTCTCTCAGATCATGCAAGCTACCTGTTTAACATTTGCTTTCAGCATCCTTGTTTCAAACAACGAGTAACTTTAGAGGAAAAAGAACAATGTCAAAGGTTCGACTTCAGCTCACTGAAAAACTGGCGAAGCACAGTTAACGGCATAACCTTTGTTATATCAAGTTGCACGTGGTTATCCATCCTGCGAATCGATCGAAATTTATGTGATGAGTTCAACATTTCAAGTAAGCTGCTATGACAGAAAGTAAGTCATCGATGTGATCCCTTCCCACTAGAGTGCTATCAAAAATGCTTACATGAACTGATTTCGTTTACTGAATCTAGATATAAGTGAAAGTGATCATCATGCACTTGATCGTACAGATTACGTCAACTGTTTCATTTAATGCATCTTTTTTATCCTGCATGTGTTCAAGATTCGATAAAATTGTCAAACATTTTCTAAGTTAATGAACATTTTTAAATAATCTGAGCAATCTGACAGTTTAGCTGAAATCATCCACTATTTTTTCGAAAAGCTGTAATCATTGATTTCTATAGCTCACTATTGTCAACGGCCCGTCGAATTTCAAGCCGAGCCGCCAGAGAATCCTAGAGCAACCCAAGCTCTTCGCATCGGTCAACACTCCACAGGATTTTAAACCCTGCAAAGTCATGGGTCCGTGGGATCACCATGAGCCGAAAACCTATGCCGATAATCATGTACAAATGCCTTATATGAACGATTAGCTTATCAATACCTGTCGTGTGCTCTCAATCCGATGCCTATGACTGGCAATTGACGGATTGTACCTCAGTGCCTCGCGTTTACACGCACGCTTGGAGAAATAGTCGAAACTTTTATGCAGCAATTATGTGAGATCAACAGTTATTGACAAAGATCAGTGAAACTCACTTATGAAGCTGCATGGAACTTCTATTGTTGACTAGGCCTATTGATATTTATCTTACTTCACTAGCATCTTTGTGCCACTGTCCACATCAATGCGCTTCCATATTTTCACACTTCGAGAAGTGAGTGAAAGCATGTCACGCAAGCCTATACATAAAAACTTTTCACAATGATCTCACTTCGCTTGTAGACAGCCGTGGACAAGAAGTCAGCCGTCATGTGTCAATTTGAAAAAATATGTCAAAATCCCCATGTACAGCAATGACGTTGGTTCAGATATACGTACATGTCGTCTTCAAATCAGGCGAAATTCTTAAGTGTAACATCATTAAAAGAAATTCTACGCGCACGTCGTAGAATTTTGCGTAAACCCCTAAAAAGGCTCAGTCGAACTTCGTGAATAAGCCTACATGAAGGATTGAGTTTTTCATATCCAATATTTGAAGAGTTTATTCTTGACAGTGAACTGTTATCATAATCAAATTCTTCTCATCTTAATGGGAGGATGTTAAGTCACAATCGTAAGTGAAACCATTACGAAACAAAACGTGATTTCTCTTGAATGGTTTCTGTCACCACAAATAACATGATACAAATTAAGATGTCAAGCAAATCTGCTGGCAGGATTAAAAGCAGACGTTCAAAATACATTGATCATTAAAACATTCCTTTCATATTCAAGAGATCCATTTTCACATCGTCTGACCCTAAACCACGCAAATGTCTGACAAGAAAGGATTCCCCATCCGACTTAAATTTAATGGCAAATGTGATTTTTTGCCTCCAATTATTGCGAATGTGAGAGCCATAAAAAGAGCTGCAATGACAAATGAAATGGATTAGATGCAAAAAACATCACAGTTGCAATTCTTGCAATTGAAACAAGTCAGTCAGATGAAGCAACACATTTCTTGGTGTAGCGGTGGAAATATTTGATATCTCTAACGTTTCAAGAATAAAAGGATTCCTACATAATTTGTATATTTGAATAAACCTTGTGTCACGATTCTGATCTGAGTTGAGGAGCCAGGGTAAACCAGACAGCAGACTATGAGTTGTGAAATTAAAGTGCTTATTAACTAATTTTCTAACTAAATTAACTAAATTTCTTTCATTTATATTGTAAAATACGTTTGTGAATTCAGAACATGACCATGTGTGACATATTGCGCGCTAAAGTTAATGCATCAAAGCAAAATGAAATATTCAAATGATTAAGTACTTAATCATTCTACATTGACGTGATCAAATTCTAGATGTGCCGGTAACAGCAGTGTTTACCAAGCTCTTCTAATGCTTGTGATTAAGAACTACATACCTTACGGTATTGATATCCTTAGTAAGGATATGAAACTAACAACAAAGCCCATATTGAAGATTTTCATAATCTTCCCACTGAAATTTGTGTTTCCTTACACAATAAAAATCATTATCAAAGAAGCACCGAAAGACTTCTGCTTAAAAAGACGACCTACGAAGATGGCACTCAGCAGATGTTTGATGGATTTTGAAAGGATTTAGTTTTCTTTTCCTAATTTAGGACTTTCGAATAAGAGTTGAAATGACGCATGTTCGTACATGTAGATTCTATGCACCAGCAAGTAGTGAATAATTGAAGGAATCATTTTCTCTAATTTGGCAGAACGAATGTTATTGCATATGAAGAAAAATTGTTTTGAGATTGGGGAAAAACGGAAGGGTCTTGCCGCAAACTTCACAACACCACGAGGAGGGGGATGAAATATTTTCTCTTTCATCAACCGAAAACAATTTTTCTAAACGCTAGTATATGACTGTGACAAACTGTCATTACAGGAAAATTAATTCAGTAACTTAAAAAATTGAAAAATCACAATCCATTTCATCAAAGATGAAGGGAATTCGACTGATGACTTAAGTATTGAGCCAGAAGTATTGGGAACAGCTGAAAGTCCAAATGACCATTACCTTAAAAACTAAAGGTCATAAAAAGAGACCAGCCATGACATGCAAGTAAAGATATAAATACAGATTCTTGGTGACTGCTGTTACTCACATTCCGTGAAAATGTTGAAACCCTTTCCATCGGTGTGAAATCTCGCAAATGGGACGCGCACGTAACATGAATGGTCATCAGACTCAAAAGATCAAAATATCGGACAACTCACTGAATTATAAGTCTCTATCTACATGCCACTCACTTCTTTTTCATCTCCACTACTGTGATGCACTAACAAACCTTCTAATCACAGAGACGAGTAAATTAGTGTGACCTGGTGCAAACTCATTAATCCAATCAAACGGGATATACTTGATAAAAGGCTATGCCGAACAATTTGAAATATTCCATGGTTAAGACTTAAAACCGTTCTGCACCAGACATGGGATGTGCACATAATGCTCCCTTTCTAGAACGGATATTATCTTGGTAGAAGCAGCTCTGTACTAAAATATTTTAACTATTTCCCTACCATTTCTCGATAACACAAGGTTTTCGACAGTAACGTGAAAATTGCGTCAATTTCTGGGGGAAATTTAAGCTATTCAGAGGATTCTATATGATTGGTTGCTATTGTTAAATTGAATTTTTTCATAGTTCACTAGGGTAATCTCTCTCACTTTCTCGAACTTAGATAGACGAACAAAGATGGACGAGCCTGCCGCAATCCAAGCCAGTTCTGGTTCGAGTTGCACAATTTTTTGCTGTTTGTCGGATCAGATTATCTCGCCTATCGTAGAACCGAACTCAGAATGTTCGGATTGGAGCTTACAGATTTCGGCAAGCTCTAAGAACTTGCTAATGTGCTCAGTGTAAGCTATATGAGAATGTAATTGTTGCCAGGGTAGGTTCATTAATATCGATGCTGTGCATATATAAATACAAATCGGGCATAAATTTTTTTATCACTTCATTTAGGCCTACATGCTTGACATAATTCACCAGTTACATAATATGATACAAGGCCTACCATTTGCTGTATCTACTTGATAAAATGCATCATTCATCTAAATCGTGTACTACGATCATCTTTAATCGCATAAAGTAATGAATTTATCCGGTGTGTGAGAATTCCCTCAGGATCCTCCTAGAAGCTTTCTGTGGTGTGGGAATGAAAAATCTCATGCCAAGGCTGCTCTGAAAATATCTCGACCTAAACAGACTGCGGGCCGTCTTTTACTTTGAGTCGTGCTTCGAAATACTTGAAACCCGACGCTCATCATTAGTAGGAAGGTCTATAACCACGTAATTGAAAGTTTCCGAATATGATTTAGTGATTCGTGGTCTCCGTGGCATTGGTTGAGTGCTTTGTCTAGCGATCCTTAGGTCCAGAAGTCGAGCCCCGAAAGGAAGAGCATCCGGACTAAAAGTACTACAGCGCTCCATAACAGTCTGATTATGACAGCACAGTCCAAGCCCAGTGACGTCAAAGTCTCGTTGTTGTGATATCCCTGAATACCCTCCAGACGTGATGAACTCCCCAACTTCGCGTTGAGCTGACTCCGCCAATGTCGTCTTCACTTTAAATGCAACATATCGCTGATGCTAAGGGTGCAATGATAATCCTTTTCTGAGGCTAACCCACTTTTCTCCATTAGTAGATTACTAACTGCAATTCCGATATTAATTTTATTTATCATTTTATTATCACATTCTTGTTGAGATAATTCTCAATCCGAAGGATCGATATTTTCATAATTCAACAGAAACAGTTTCAATGTCACTGACGGCTCCCTTTTTTAAGAAAATCCTGTCAATTCGAGGAGTTATGCAAACACTTGGAAGTGAAAAGTGCATTCAAATATCTTTTAATCAGGAAAAACGTTATTTCTTGAGGGCTTGTGACGTTTTTCTTTTGCGATTTTGAGATTCGCCATTATGAGACAATTTCTTGAATGAGTCACTACTGTGGTCTTCTAACAGTCATTAATTGCACTTCTAGCAAAACTGAAACGTTCAAATTATTTTATTCTGTGGATAATTTTAAAAATAAATCATGTTGCAATGTTGCATGCTTGGACTTCATTGAAAATCTACAGGCTAAACCGGCATCTCGAAGGTTGATTCCAATTAGCTATTTTCAACATTGTCTTCCTTGAATTGTCTTTTCCAAACGAACAGGTGTATTCAAACAGAGACGTAAATAATGAGATTGAATTTAAAACAAATTGAGAGGTCAAATTTCAAACGGACAGTAACGGAAACATGAGCGAGCAAGAGTGAGAAAATCAAAGGAGCAAATTATCACGGCTCACATCACAGGGATCTCAATATTATGGCAAAGATCTGCTAGCACCCGTTCCTTCTGCTTCGAACGAAGATTAATCCCCTGTTATTAAAGCCGAGTATTACGCAGGGCGGAAAGCGGAGAGAGCAAATGAAGGTCAACGTGGTAGTAATAGCAAGAAAGGATCTTGCAAATTCGTGGATAAGAGTAAAAAGAAGAGGACTGCATAATAATATCCACAAATCGTTTCTGAAGGTAATAAAGTCAATTTACTTAATAATGATGACTCAATCTAATGCAAATGCATCTCTGCTCAGGTCACTGCACACTTAACGGATAATTTGTAATGGGTACCCGAAGACATGAACAATCACATGAAAAACTTTTATCAACGTGAAATGAAGAGCATTTAGAAGAATGAAACTCGAAAGGATCATGAGAATCACTCAGAAACAAAGACTACTTTGATTATATGCCGCTTTGAAAATCAAGATCAATTTTTAGACTTTCAATTGACTTACTTATAAAATTCACCGATTTTCGTTCAGCTGTATTACGGATAGCTCTTTACTATCCTAAAAATCTTATTGACCAACCTAGTGGAAAAGCGGATGGCTAGTTGATTGCTTTTTTATGTAAAGCTGTTATTTTGTGAAATATTTCATCATGAAATCAGGCGATCGTGTCTTACTGATGTATTGCCGTCAATGATCGCTGTCATAGCTCTGGGTGATACTAATTTTATCTTCTATTGTAATAAACATGATATGTGGTGGTGAGGGTTTGATCCTGCCAATTGACACAGTCGAGTAAGTGGCTCGTAGCTCAGTTGGTTAGAGCACAGGTCTAGTTAACCTTAGTCGTAGGTTCGAATCCTACCAGCCGCACATTTTTTGCATGGCAATTTGATCTATCGTTTATTTAATTTCATTGCTGTTAATTGCTGGCAAGATTTTTAAAGCAATGGTAAATCAACATGTTGTTGACTTTTTGAAACTCAGAGCCAGTTGTCTGAACCACAGTATAGATCTTCCAGCAAAGGTCACTGAACACACTTCATAAATTTTGAACATGTGAGTCGCGTTCTTGACACCAAGTAGAGACGAGGTCAGTAGCCTAGGGATATTTACAAAGCGTTCGAAAGCATCATGGTATCCGAGTTCTGAAGATCAGATCTCATGGAATTGCTCATTAACTTCAAGGACTCTTTGCCTCATTCCACAGCATTCAGTACCAATAGTTTTAGATGGTCAAACACGCCTTCCACCAGGCTTGTCAATGCAGGAGTTCCAGGTCATGTTTGGGTTCCACTACATTTCTGATGCACATTAATGGCTAATCAAATTGCCTTGGTACCAAACTGGAGAAGCAAATAAACAATACCACACACTTCAATTCCAATGAGCGAATAAAAAAGAACCAACAATGTGAACATGTTTAAGCGAAGTTTTTCTCCAAGACTTTGTTCAATAACTATGAAGATGAAGACCAGTTGGACATTGGGAAGCAATTACATGTATCCTTCATGATATTTCGCCATTGATTGGATCTAAGCATTGTTCTTTGTCTATGCAGTTGGCGTCAACAGGTAGGGATGAGGCGGTAATTGGTCTAAATAGGAAAAGCTTCACCACTCGACAAATGGTCTTAAATTATCATATGCTTTCTTCAGCGAAGAAGTTCATTGAAAATATATACATTATGTTGTAGACGGACAAGGTCAGCCATAAATCCGCTTCGAACCGCATTTCAATAATTTTGAAGCATGCAGTAAACAACTTCCAGCATATACTGTACGATTTTGTACATGATTAGCCAACACTCATCAAGACACAAAAAAGGCATGCAACCTGCGGGTTCTATTTGACATATAATACAGTTATGTGAGAACTAGATCTAGTGAGAAAGCTGCAGTGTAAATAAGCTGGCATTAAAATTGACAGCTAAAGTAGTTTAAAAACTTCATTATTTAGACAAAGTCTAATACGTGATTTACTTACTTCACGGTCTCTGATTCAGTAAAATGTTTGGTGAATTGAAGAACAATTTCCCGTTGACAAGTTTGCAAGTTTCTTCTGTCATTCGAGCGTTTATCTTTTCTTTTATGAATAAATGCTTTCATTCGGCTGATAGGATACTTGTATTTTCTCACAGATTCGAATCATGAAGCTTCGAGAGCGATAATAAACGAGAATCCTTCACATTTCCCACGTTTGGAAGTAATTGGAATGAGAAAAATATTCGCTAAGTTTCTAATGAAAAGTTTCGAGCATATTATATACATCTTTTCTTTGTGAGACAGGCTGCAATAATTAGTTAAGAGAAAATGAAATGAGTCATAAGCTATCTACTAGCCTACTCGACAGAAGCAGTGATCAAACGTCATTTTCAAAGAGGTGCATTGAGTGTTGTTTATGACAAAGTGTGTCTTTGTTTCCATCGAGAATTGAAATTTTAGCCTTGAGTAACATCTTATTTTCACTGAAATCTTTCCAAACAGTTCAAAATCACTTACAAACTTAGAGAAAGTTCGTTCTTGAGTCTTGAGAAATGGGTACTCTTTTAGTCAGCCGTTACAAAGAACAGTGCTCATAAAAGCAATGTACTGATATTTCTGCTATCAAGAGGGTAAGCTAATAATCGTCGACATCATTTAAATTTCATCATTATTTTTTGAAGACTGATTTAAATTGAGTTTTAAGAATAAAGTAGCTAAGAAGCAGAGACTTCATAGACGATGATGCTAGCTCAGATAAAAAAATACCTTGAATTTAAAATAACTAAGCTGAAGGATACATTTCAAAGCAAGCCTGAAGTTGAGAAGGGTCGTAAAAATTAAGTAGCGGCAAAAAGAACCTCTATGTAACGGATCTCATCCTCGATTGTACAGAAAATAAGACGTGGAAACGGCATGCTCTAAACAAGGGTTACCGGAATACTTGCCTCTCGATGAAAAATGCATTCCTCTCTACATCTCAAGCGGCTCTTTTAATGGGAAATTCATTGCAAGTGATCACACGTTTTCTAAGGTAAAATGCCTCTATATGTCTCTAAACAATTTGGGTCGATACCTCATCAGGATTATCAGCCCATGATCGTAAGAATATCTTAAGCAACCATATGATGAGGCAGCAACACACGAGTAAAACTAATGTACAGACAGGAATTCGTTTATCATACATGCAAAGTAACGCTTAGAAATTTAAGTAATGATGACATGCGAATTGTGGAAGGTTTAGAATCAGCCTCAATGTAGCGAGAAATGGGAAACCTATCTAAAATCTGGCTCTCTATCTTGCATTCCGCTACTCGTATCAATCTGGCCGATAAATTAGTAGAACGCGAAACGTTGATTTCATTTGCGAAGGAATTTTTACCTAGACACTGATTTTCTATCGATAACAATACGCAGGATTTGAACCGGAAAAAGTATTTCTGATGTCGCTTGTTATCCCACTTTTAAATCAGACTCATCGTTGAACTCACTAGAGCTCCTGAAATTTTAAATTGCCTCAAGAAAAAAATCGCACACTGTAAGAACAGGAAATAATTTCATCATTAAAATTATTCAAAACACAAGACTCTACATCTTGCGTGTGTAGTGTAAACAAGCCTACATTTACAGCTGAAACAAAATGAAACAGTAATTTTTATGACTCGTTTCACTTGCTTCTATTATTGTTTATAAATTCCTTAATTAGAAAGAATGGTGATTGCTGAAAATGCTAGTTTCAGGAATACATCAATATTAAAAATTTAATCATCTCTTGATTGAGTGTGGCCGAATATTTATGCACCACAGAGAGAGTCATGACAATGATCTGTAAGTAATTACATTAACTTTATGCCTGATCAAAGTTTTAGCAATAGACATTTTAGATTTGATTCTTTCTCCATGCAATGGAAACACGTGCGGGGGATGACTCGGCTTCTCTGCTCATTGATTTAGGTACATCACAAAATAAGATGAAAAGCATTTTTGAATTTTTAAGCTGTCAATATTTCATTTACAATTTTCAAAATTTTGAAATTTCCTCAATTTTCGCCATAATAGGAACATAAGTCCCCTTAATGATGGCTAAGTATGATTCTAAAATGAGTATGATTCGATGAAGTCACCCTCGAACACAATTGCGGACTCTGATGACTTTTTTGTCGACTGCTATCTGAAGCTTCTGATTTCAAGCAGAATTTTGGACACCGTCATGTATTTGCAGACTCACTAGGTTTCATCTTATAAAGCCTATGTAAAGCATATCCGACGATCGATTAAGTCTACTACACGTGGTTCACTATTTAACATTGAATTTTGCTACTTCTGAAATAAGACCTCTTCCTAAAAGAAGGCCCTGTCGTGAGGATGAAAAGCTGGACCCGCGTATATCTAGCAAATGGGTAAATCGTTCAATGCATCGTTGAGCCATCCGATCTCTTGGTTGTACTCAAGCTTTTTCGACGAGGCCACTAAAACGTTAAAAATATCTATCTACTCGGAAATTCCTTCATGGGGTGAGAAACCCATTGATTTTGTAGAAAATGCTTGAACTTTAATAAACTAAATTATCTTTTAATGTCTGATGGAGGGCTGAGTAAATTTGGTTAATATTCACGATAAATGCATGTCTTTCAGCGTTAACCTTCGTTCAGCCTAATAGATGTCGTCAAAAGTGCTCATCGACTTTAACCCATATACTCAAACAAAGCCTGGAGACTGATAAGGAGTTAAAATTTCAACATCGCTTTCCGTGCTATCAATAGCCGCATCATAAAATAGTGATATGTGTTATTCTAGTATAGATATTTTTGAGATATCTTTCTCATACCCATAATTAAGCAGCATTATCAGTTAACTTTTATATACGTCATGCATTGTAAAGTATTTTCAATTGATCACGATTGTTGTTGTGTTGCCCGTTTTGGGTTGCCATCTCTAAACCCTGATTCTATCACTGTTTCATCCGCCAAAACTTTTAATTCATTGCTGATTACATATTCTCATCTTCATTGCGACAACAAAGTTACGCCGGCATGATGGTAATTATAGTAGCCGATGGTACGGAGCACAATACTACAGCGGGTTATTAGTTAAATAAAGATACAGGAGCTAGTGGGAGTAGAACACCACTACATGGGAGCGGGATGAAAATCCCATGGGGACTGAATAGGAATGGGAGAGAAAAAATCCGTCCCATCAGCAAGTTGAGAGCTCGTTTCTACACTGAATTCCTCACACAAAAAGTTTTGTATTGAGTAATAAGCAGGAGAGCACAGAAAGACATTCCACAAAATGACGCCTTAGACCGATTGATCTATTGACCAGTTAGATGTGTTAAGAATGAAAGTGAACAGTATGCAAAGGGAATGGGACAGAAGTCAGATTGAATAAAATAAAAGACAAATTGCAATGGAAGACTGAATTCCCAAGAGAAATATTGTATGACCGATTTGGGATGAAGTAAACACAATCGGCTGATTCTTCATTGACGATACGTGACTGATTCCTTCCAACGATTCTTTATCCAATTATTTCGTTATAGAATTAACTCTCATATCCGTTAGTGCCCCTCAAGCGAACTAACTAGGACTTGAAAAGCGATGGATACAGTGATATTTGTTATCAAAGAAGGAAATTGATGATTTCAAATGTCCAACTTGCATCTCTGCGACTTTGAATACATCAATCAGTGGAAAATCGTCGATAGCCGCGCTACCATGAGCTCCACTGAGCTGAAACCGGTATATTTTATCTGTCTGATACGTCTGATTTCTCTGAGATAAATATAGTGGTCAGTTTTCAGTCTCAATTGAAGCCAGACTTTTGCAGGGAAGACCTCACTAGTAGACTAATTTTGACCGCCGACTTCAATAAATTTTACTAGTGAAAAGAGCGGTGAATCCAATCATTGATTGGCCTGAAACCCATTTTAGCTCGTCTGCCGCATTTCTCTGAATAAAAGCCGCTCTTCAATACGTGCAAGTAGCAGGTCTGCAAAATTTCTGCTTTACGATACAACTATGAAGATCAACAGTGTTGATGGGCCAGTTTTCTATTCATAAATCATTTGAAGCAGTCAAAGTGTCTTCGATCGATGATGTTTTGGAACTTTTCCGCCATGACGGAAAGCATTGCTGTCAAATTTTATCATCTGGCAGGTAAAATCATGAAAATATACATTACTTCGCATCTCTACCATGCACGTAGGACAATAGTCGAATATCGATGTTTTTCTAAAAAGATCATCACAGACAGAATTTCAGATCAGAGGAATGAACAAAACAGTTTTCACTAATTTGGTCAATATGTTATCATTCCAAATCTATTAACCTGCTTCGTTTCACGGACGACTATAAATTGCATGCTCATACAGGAAATGATGTTTCATTCCTGAGGTGTCATCCTAACTCTCCAGGGTTATGTTTAACTGAGAATTCGCTCGATTTTCTGACCGAGTGAGTACTTTTATTGATCAACTGTTCTTGCATTTATCGCATTTATTAACTTGTCTTTCTCCACTCATTTGTTTTCGAATACAGTTTTATCAGCAGACTCAATGTTTCAATTTTTGAAAAACGCTGTAGTCTAGAAACTGCGAGCACGGGTGAGCGAATTATCTCATCCACTACAGACGTGATAGGTTGCGTGTTATGAAGATTTATACTCGTTCATGTACACCGTTATTCCTACCTCCATCTACGTAACTGTCATCCACTCTACTCGCCTAATTCAACTCCTTTTTCCATTATCTCTGTTAATTTCGAGTCTGACACGTATTGAAATGGCGCCTGTTAACTACTTCCTATCTTGATAAACAGTAATTCATTTTTGTGCCCATCAGATCACTTGTTATTATTAAAGAGAATTTTCATATCGTGGCGTACCGATAAATCGAAAATTGTTTTTGATCGTTGGATAGTACCAATCAATCAAGTATAGAGAAGTATTGAAATGGGTTTCCACATACATGTAAGCATTTCAAATAATGGCTTTGACAAAAGCTCAGATTATAAATATCACAAGGTGCTTTTTCTCAGCCGTGCTTCAATAGTAAGTTGATTGGGTATGACTTGACGGCATCACCAATGATTTCATAATTAATGAATTAGTATTACGGTACTTTTGCGCACACATTCGCCTTTTTTGAAAAGATGAGTCTTGGAAACTACTTAGAAATGATTCTTACGGAAGTCCTTTATAAAGGTGTGCATTCTTGCTATATGCAACCGACAAAACAGTGAAATCAGCCTTTCATGATTACTCAAAACATTAGTCACACTATTTTCCCATTAGATTGAAGATTTCATGAAATCGGAGAGGATTGTTTGGCAACAGATCTTATAAAGAAACCAAATAGGTCATAGATGTGTTCAAATTTGGATGTTCGAGTCTACAGAATGTTCGCGATCTTCCAGTGGATTTTCTTGAGTCAACATTCAGACAAAATCATGAAGGTTATCAGATTCTATGGGCAAATAGCCAGATTAATTTTTTTTCAAAACTGACTAAAATTGACCTCCATCACTTCTCATGGAAAGCTAATGACGCTGAATAGTAATAACATGTTTACCTCTCCTGCTGTCGATGTAAATACAGAATTTCCCACTTTCTAATTTTGAAAAAAGTCAATTGCTTTTGAAAACTCAATAAAATAAATCTTCATTATCAAAAAAAGGTGGTGAACACATTAATAACGTTAAGAACTTGGCAACTTGAGTGTTTTTCGAGTGTCAAATTATGTATGGGTTGATTTTCGAATGCCTAGCCAGCGCCCTGCAGTCGCTTTCTTGGCAACAGGCGCATGCAAAGCTAGCAAACAGGTGTGGCACGGAAAAACTCACACTAGGACCTTACATGAGTCAGCTTGATTGTTTGACACTTTCAACACGCCTAACAACTTTAATTCAATGGGAACGAATTTAATTCATTCATGTACCACCTTCATTCGTGTTCATAAACAGCTTTGCTCGTATTTTGCTGATAGCCACGGCCAACATTTCACATCTGTATAAAGTAACTCTCAACCGGATTGCCGTGGTACGCAAGGGTGCCACTCGGTTGACTGTAGGGGCCGCTGACTAAAGGGTTGCCGTGTCGTGATAAATATGAGCATCTGCGATGAAGTATGTCACTTTTTCCACCAATATTCTCTAAGAGCGCTATTGGAATAGAACAAATGCTTCAGCTGTTAGAACTTCGATCAGAACTTTATCTATACAGACTAAACTCCATCTATTTCAGAAGTCTGAAACAAATAAGAGGAACATGCTTCATAATCCAGCTGCTAATATTTAGTGCCTTTATCGCCACTATAACGGGTAGATGCTGTCATCCTGAATTAACACATGCATTGATATTACTATCGACAATGAACGTTCATCGATGATTACAACATGGATACATTCGTCGGCTTCTTTCATAGTCTCGCACCTCGATTTCTGCATTTTTTGGAAAATTGAGAAAGCGTGTTTTTCAATTAACCCTCGCGATATAAGATGCCAATGAAGATATTGAGGTTGAGCCAGAGACACAACAAATGCCACACATACTGAGTGTAAATGAAATAGATGGAAGCTGGCAAGTCGTAAATCTTCATTTTTAATCATGTTCATATCATTATTGGTGAATGAATATCATCAAATTGAAAAATGAGTTTCCATTCAATAAAAGTAATCGATAATGACTGCGGACAATGAAAGTCGCACAACACTTTGATCGCGTTACAAGTTGCATGCACATCACTCCCTGTTACGATGGATGTTGGCCTATTGCTACATGAAATCTGTCAAAAATCGATATGCAAAAGAAAAGACCGACAATTTTGAGTAAATTATAAAAGATAGGATGGATATCCTTGATATCAGACGAGTGCGCAATGAAACATTAGAATCCCAAGGAAAACTAAGAAGTTTAGAGCTCAAATTGTTCAACACTGGACGTTTTTGATGCAATAGCAGTAGCTAAAATTAATTTCAGATGCTGTATACTCGCTCCTAAAATTACATACACAAACATTGCTTTGCTAAGTTATATTAAGGCAACATAATTTACTACTAAAATCACCTGAAGTATTCCGAGCGGCTGATAACACATGAGTGGGAGAATACCGGAATCCGAAAATGCATCTTTTTAACAGTATAGCAGTATAGGCCTAAATCTTTTTCGCCAAAGCTCCAACTAACTTTGATTATATTGAAGTAATAATAACCATTGAAGCGTAATAGTACGTGTCAGATTTGGGCACGAGACGGGATGATCCGCAGCCTAAGAAATCCGATCTGATGTGTGAACACTACATACAAATGGCTGGTATCATATGATTCAAACAATTTAAGAAAATTGGTAGGAATCACTTTTCGAGTAAATTTTTCTGAATTTTCTGTTACTGAAAGTAGACGTCTAATGAGTGACTGCTTGTTTCTTAGTCATAAATTATTCTATACATATTCGAATTATGCAGATATGGTGCAATTCCGCTTGACCAATTCGAAATCCTTCTATTTGATTAGAGTATTTCACTCTATTTACTACAGGAATCGTGATTGCTTGCAATCCCGTCCGACTGGTGCTACGACCATGATGACATTGTCAAAAAACGTTTGCTTCACTTTTTACATCGTCAGTTATTTCATGAACTTTTTTGAGTCATTGACTTTTAATGAGCTTGACTTATTCAGACGGATATACGCGCATGAAAATTCGATATCTTCACAAAGATTTCATAATTGATGTAAATCAATTTATAGAAATACCATCGAGGAAGCATCTTTGAAATTTAAGAAATGTTTTGATTACGTCTATCGACTGCAACGTCTCTCTCGGTCTTCACAAGGTTGTCCCTCATTCCCTGAAGCTCTGTATTCATCAAGCATAACAACCTTTGTCATTATGTCAATATGTATGTCAAAATTATCCTCACCCTTTCTCTTCATTCGAACAGTTTGCTATCATATTCAATTTCCCATTGCCATACTCGCAAATACTCTCCGAGTAGATCCTCTTTAAGAACTTCCTCATGAGTGAAGAACAAGCGGGAACACAGGCATCCGTAGCTTAACCAAATCGAGTCTACCAACAAGTAGTAAATTGTCCTTCTGCAGTGTATTATCTTTTTCCGAAACCTCTGATGAAGGATGTTGTCGAGATAAACATATCCCACAACCGTCGCCAATATCTCTACCGTCACTCTTAGCTCAACAAATGATACGGTTGACTTTATTTAACGGCGCTGAAATGTTAAAAACTTTGTCTTTGTCGCTCCTGAGAGATCGGTGGGCAAGATGGGAGGGGAGATGTGACAAAGGCATTGTCACTACTCGTATAATAAATGTGCTACGCTTACTCCCGAGATAGTTAAGCTTTATGAAAACGAACAGGAAAACAAGAAGCATTCGCCAGATAAGGGAAGGGAAAGAATTTATGATAGAGATCGCGAAGAGAAAGTTCACTCTACATAAGCAATTTCTGTAGAATGCGCCATACTCGGTATTTAACTTCAAATTCAATAGGCATCCGTTCATAAAACAATGAGGATTGAGTTTTTCAAATTATTGAATTTTTCTGCAAGTAATCGCAATAATCAAAATGCACTCAGATATTTCTACCATTGATTGTTCTCCGCTTGGCAATAGCCGGTTAGGTTTCTCTAGGGACTCATTCATTCCAAATTATTGAAGGATGTGCTGACAAATTGCAATCTGTTTGAACCTGTATTTTGTTAGACTTCTGCTATTGAAGGAATTCCGTTCTGCTCAATGTTTGCAAACGAACTGTATATCCTAACATCTGGATGTTGACATATTTAACAACACTTCTGGCTTTTAAAGTGCAAATTGCTTTCACGGCGGTTGATGCACGCAACATAAATGAAAATTGCCCATTTAAACAAGACAATTAAATTCAATTTGCAAAGAGAACGACATTGAGTCAAAAGTAGACATTATTGCAATTGATAATTCTTCATTATTATCACAAACACACTGAAGAGGATTTGCGTGATTGAGTTTGGTTCTATTATCCTTAACAGGCTGCCACGTGTATTTTTGGCAGCTGTGTCAACAGGGATTAATGGAATTCCGACTTCCCCCTAATCTGAGAATTTATATGTCTCGAACTTCTCGTCAGATTTTCATTACTTGAAGAAAGTGAATCCCTTATTTGGGGAATTTAAAGACAAGCTACTTGAACGATTCCGTTTAACCCTGACAACTGCCTCTATTTTTTTACTTTTTCGCCGGAGTTCTCTTCCATTCATTCATACTAATTCGTTGATTTTTTCATTCACGCAAATGCCTTGCTTCGCCGAAGTCAACATTTATTAATTGAACTTATCTAGACCTTATCCACACATTCATGCTGCTTCGAAGAATTACTGTATGATTTTATTCATGCATTCATGCTGCCTCGCCGAATTATAATTTCATTCGCCCATTCATACTTCCTGGCATGAATCATGGTGCCAAATTAACTCAAGTAAAATGAGAAAGTAAAATTTACCCAATCCATAAATGCGAAATAGTGGGGATTCTCACTCTTTATTAACATCACACTGTTCAGTAAACATGTAGAACAAAAGCATATTTAGACATCATAGCAAGATCATTTGGTTAAGGCAAAAGATTGATATGCCGCTATGCATCAATACGTGTCTGAACATAAGCCAACTTCGATATTCGATACCTATCACCGATTCCCATGTGTAAAGGGATGTCCATTTATAAATTTTACATTAAGACCTATACATTCGCTACCATTGAAAGTGTTCAGCAGATATAACTAAATTATCTGAGTAAGCGGTGGTGGGTTCCTTTCCGAGAGTTCATTCTGCATCATTGGATTTGCCTCTCTAGTTTCTATTTTTGAAGCAGTGTTGCATGAGTTTGACTCCCATTACGTTTAATGAGCAGGCATATTTATTTGATTATCGTGTCGACTTCTCAAAATTTTGGAAAATTCACACTGGAATGTGAAAGTTTTTCCTTCTAACAAAACAAACTGTATTTCTTAAGAAACCTCAAGAATAGCTACATCTCTGAGGAGTATAATAAAACACAAAAAGCACGCACAAATCTCTGCTGTTGGCTTCAGGTCCCATTTCATTTCAAGGTAGCTGCGATTCATGCCTGATAAGAAATAAGAGTTGAGATTGAAAGATTTAAGTCAATGTTGAAGTGACTGCAATGGAATGCAGCTTGACAAACAAGCTCGCCCTCTCAAATCTCAAACACGTTTCACCTGTGGCTATGAAATTTCTATTCGCATTTATCGACCCGAGGCCGCATTGTCTACGATGAGCTATCATATCAAGGATTTTGAAGATACGAGATTAGAATCTTGCATGAAATGATCTATTTATCTCACACGCCAACAACTATTCAGAATTTCAGAGAAGAGCGTAGAATGAGGGGCTTAATTGACTTCACTTCAGTGTGAGACGTTTTCCCTGACCCATTGTCCTTTCACTTGTTGCTGTCTCTTTGATCCCAATAGAATTCAGCTAACAGATCTCTGAGTTCAATCCAATACTGACAGTTTTGTGGTTTACCTACTATTGCTAGACCATGAACGTGAAAAATCATTTTTTTCAACAGTGAAATTATATGTTCAAACTGCTTAAAGATAAATTGTCATTAAGGTAGCATGACAAACAAGAGAAAAGATTAGGAATTGCCTAAGCGCACTATAATGGTTGCGAATTTTGCGAGGCAGGTTTAAGACTATCCATGCTTCAATAATTATCTTGAGCATGTCAATAATCCTAAACTTTCGCTTACACGATATTGTGACTAACATAATTCGCGCCTTTGCTATTGTGGAACTGATCTGATTGCCTTACATGACTGATTGTTCTGCACCTCTCTAATGTACATTAGGTAGCATAACGATCAAATGATGCAATCGAATGTTTTGACAAACGTTTAATCATAAATCGATCTCTACTCGAGTTTTGTTGATGGGCTGGCCCAAGCAGGCCATTTAAAGGACCCGCTTGTCATATGGGACAGTAGCCATCTCAGTCGAAGAGAAGCTTTGTTAGGACTGCACCAGGTAACTTAGTATAGACTAATTCATCAAGTTCATCGCAACTTCATTCTTTAATAGACAATTTTGGTCTGTCAGTAGTCCACTTACCAGTGGCTACATGGTGTTTCACGCATCCTTAATAATGTCATTCTTCGCTGATTGTCATCCAACACGGCAAGCGGATCCTTTAAGTTGTCTTAAACTAGGTCCTAACTGGGTTAACTAGATATGTGCGTGGCTAGGGAAAGCTAAACTGAAGTCCGCCGACTTTGTTTAGTCCCAATCCGAGCCAAGTCTAACCGTGCTTAGCCGGATTTAGTCAACTGTTTAGCAACATGTTTTCTATTTACAACTTTTAAGGAAAAATATTTCTACTGGCAATATATCAGACATAGGACTCAAAATAATTCTACATTTCTATTGTCAGCAGGGATGTAGCTCCGTGCTAAATAAATAGTTGCGTGTCCCGGTACGCTCTCTATCGGATCCTGTGCGCAGATGTGTAGCAGGGGAGAGTCCGACCTCTTGAACCTGCTTTAAGTGGGAATCCAATGTACGGAAGTCGATCATACAATGAAACTGCAATCTAGCCAACAGGTTAGCTGTTACATGATATCACATTTCATGAGCGGAACATTTCACTCACTAACAGAGTCATTCAGCCACATGGCTGAGAATGTCACTGAGTTGAATCTGGTTGAGTTTTGCGTGCAAGTGTGCATACAAGCAGATGTCGTGAGACAGCTCTGGTGAGTGATGAAGCAGATGGGCTGTGCTGAGCAGAGGGAATTTCCAAATACTGGCAGATTTGATTTTAATATTTGCATCACGGATCACATCGGTTAAACGGGACCACCGACTTTTCGCCGACCCGTTATCCATGTGGCTCGACTATGCACAACACGAAAGTCAAATCATCAACAAAATTCCAGCAGACTTTCGGATCCAATCTCAGACAACTCATCAGTTAAATCACCTGATCATCTGATCCATAAGCTTTTCCACGAAGTTGTGTTGAAAGAAATGACGGAGGGAGTTTCGAGAATGTTCAGAAACTAAAGATTTTACCCCAAAAAAGAGATTCTACATTCGTATCAAGTACTGAATGGTCAATCATCAATCACTTTCCAGTATTGAAAAGACTAGGCAGCGTAACTCTAACTTATTATCACACATCATTACCGATTATTTTCGTTTCTGTTTGTGTAAACGGCATGGGACGGTATGGCTATCAACTCGGTCAAAAGGTGCAGTAAGTTCGATATTCAGCATCCGAAATCAGGATTTGAGACCACAAGAAAGCATTTACACGATTACCAGTTACTGTAGCATGTGGGAAAGATATGCCTTGGACAACCACTGTGATAATTCTTCATGTAGTCAACGGCAACACTGATGAATGTATTGGTATGTAAATCAGCCAGTCCATCAACGTCTGCATATCTTTACATCCCTGAGACTTTTCATGGGATTGAGGAATACGCTCAGCAGGAAAACATCCAGATACATTTAACCGATGATGTCATTTAATAATGTCGTTTCAACTCCCGAGGGAGAAATGATATAAACTGAAGGTTCCATACATCTTCGACTCGAGAGACTGCAGATTTGATGTATCGGCACAATTATGAGATAACGATGGCATCATTCCCTCAGTATCTATGACATTGTTAGTAAAAAGGATCGTTAGTACATTTTCCTGAGAATATGAAGATGGGATGAAGCATCGATCGACAAAATGTAATCAAAGGAATGAATCTGTAGTTCTCTTTTCGAGGGTTAATGTTAAAATTCGTAATAATTTCTCTAAGTTATCAAACGTCCGATTTCTTTCAGATTCCGTATTTTCAAATTCCACAGTTGGAACCAATAATAATCTGTAATGAGATGTAACCTCTTTCTTTGAATCGGTTGTGATTGCAAGCATCACGAGAAGATCAATTTGCAATTGAAACTACGCTATGTTATTATACTGCAATAGTCAGTCCGAAATATCTCCGTGGTAGCGTAGTAATTCGGTGCTAAAAAAACACCAAAGGGTCAAATAAAATCTGATAATTAAGCCAAATCCCGAAGCGCACTGAAAGAAAACTGATAGTAGAGATTCAAATTTCAGATCAACTGTTGTGATGCACTGATTCAAATACCATTTTACTAATTTTAGTGTGAGGAGCAATGACACATACAAAAAGTAGGAATTGGTACGTGAGCTTTGGATTTCACTAACAGAGATGCAACCAGCTCGGACTGGCGATGTCGACATAGGGAATAGAGCAGTGGTGTATACCTCCTACGGCTCAGACCAGAACGGCGCTATAGTCAGACATCGATAAAGCGCGCTAGTTAGGGTCCAAAAACTTCGACCGCGCATCTGAGTGCACCATATCCGATTTGATTGCAAAATGTTTTGATCCTCGGGGTAGGTGACGATGCAGGAATTACGTGTCTTTTTTGTACGATTCTTTTTTATAAAATTTTAAAAACTAAAAAATGTTTTGTTGAAATGCATTGGGCATTTGCTGATACAGTTTGTCTGAAAATTAGAAAATCAATTTCTTTAAAGAGGCCATCTTACATTGCATTTATAGTGAATTTTTATTGGTGGATCCGCAGAATAGTCGCGACACTTTTTCACAGAAGGATATTTTAACGCCAAACATCAAAATATCAGATCTGGCAATTCCTGTTTTGCACGGTAAAAATGCGTGACATAAACGACTCCTAAACAATGACTCATTTCCGGCATTGTGATGCATTTATCCCCAATACTTTTTGAGTTAAGTGACTGTGGAGATGAATAAATATGATGTGGTACTTGGCCTGACTACAGGTTGTCGAGTTGAGTCTTTTTTCATTATCAGCTTCTTGTTGAAATGCATTGGTAATTTGCTGATTCATAATGCGATATCAATATTTCGTCAGATCATGCTACTATTTAAAGAAGAATATGACTTATAGAAGCATAACAATTATCACTATTTAATTTCTGAACGGAAATTACTTGATTTGAAATCAAAATAACGTGAAAGTTACGTACTGGAAATGCATATAGACGAAGAAGGAAATTCAGAATTGATCAGTGAGTGAACGTCTGAACTAATTAACCGTGAGGCTTCGTATTGGAAGTCCTTCGTGATAATCTAACTAAAGAGAAATTAATAATTTGGCTGGATTTCAAATTTTATACATACAAATTTTTCCAGAATCAGTGAATTAAGTGAACACAAGTCTCACCAATGGTCTTACAAAATCGAAAATTGGTTGGTATTCTGATGAAAGTGCTGGCCCCAACGACCCGTCATTTACAATGCAAAATATGCCCCGGCAGCGCTTGAGCTGCTTCATGAACTGATCTGTATTTGAATGTGACTGATTATTACCGACAGCCTGTTAATCTAACCTTAACCTTTAGCATAACTCATAAAGAGGACAATAATCACAGTTTGCTCTTATTAACAAAGAAGACGTCCAAGCTGTAGATTCTTTGAAGAGTTTACTTAGCATTTCAAATTCTCAGCTTCTCAAGATACACAGACGCTGCTATTTAGAGTGCTCTTCCTTCCTTACATCTCATTTTCATATCTCTTCTATTAACAGTCCCGTTTTCTCTATTCTAAACAATCAGACCATTTCCTCTAAGAGACATAGAAATCTTATAAGTGCAGCATACCAGCTCTTCAAACAATCAGACATTCTCTTTCCATCTGTTCCTTCATTAACCGCAACATTTTTTATTATCGTGTGATCAATGGACAGCATGAGAACATGATAAGGACGGTCCTATTAACGATCTCAAAGACCGTACGAGGACAAAAGGATACGAGGAACGAGCAGCAAAGGAAGCCGCCAATACGTGACACGTTGAAAAAGTTCGCGATTTTCATTATTGAAGTATCTCACTCATAGTGAGATACTTAATCAAATTAGGATATGATAAGTCTCGCCTTTAATTAATTCAAAATAAGTTGATTTACTCGTCAATGATTGACAATCACTTCATTATGATCAAGCAGAAGGAAGTCTCACTTGATTCACATTCGTACAACACAGTGATAAACCTCTGCAACCATAAATTCTTGAATGAATGGCAATGAAGCTTTATTACACACTCAAGACTTGAACGACTCTGAGGCAGTCGAACTTCTCTGGGTGCGCTGTGATACTTTTAACCCGGATGCCTTTCCTGCTGACCTCCAATAACACTTTTGAGGCTCAACCTCTGAGCCAAAAGATCGCTGGGCCAAGCACTTAACCAGAGTTCAGAGACCACTGACACCTTGTGCAATCCTTAATATCGGTTCGAAAACAGAAAGCTGAGGAATTTCCCTTGTCAATCAAGGATTTGAAAATGGATTGATAGGTCTGAAATAATAAAACACAACTGAAATTTCAAGATAAAAAATAGAGTTCTTAGCCATGCAAACACATCCAGCCAGAAAGAGTTTAAAAAAGAAATTAACCATATCGATTGGGATTTCATTTTCAATAACCTGAAACACTTGTCGGTTCGAGCTGAAGCCGGACCCAAATTTTTCGTCCGGGTCTTTTTAGCATACATTTTCATAGCAAAACTTGGGTCCACCCAATACGTACTTATCTTGTTACATTTTATAGGACACCTGTAATCAATCTTTAGTCTAGGTCCAATGTACATGTATACATGCGCTTCCTTCTACAATGGATCGTGCACTTCGTGGAGGGAAAACTGCCATTGCAACCTCGACAATCATTGCATTTCTATATTGTTGGGCACATTGATGCGACATTTTAGTATCACTGTCAATCTTTTTATCACTACCATTCCGTTTTCAGATGCGCATTGCCATTGAATATGAAGATGCAATGAGACAAACATATTCTGAAACATAGTTTTCCGCTCTACCGAATTACATCGGATATTCAAAATTACATAAGTCAGCTTTGATTACCTAAATTGATTGACTAAATGCTAGAACTCCGAAAATTTAAGGTTTGAAGTTTTTGTTTTATCATTAAACAGAAATATTTTTGTATGAATAACAATTTTTGACAAGTTTTGAGCTGATCGGTATATGTAAAACGTGACAACACCGGGATCATTTGACAGCGGTCAATAAGAGATTGGCATCCTTATGAACTCCTCGAAATGAATGTTTATCATAGAAGGGAGGGACAAGGCAGGAATAGAATTTCTATTATTCGCGATTTAAGATACCATCTCCTAATGGTCTGTCGCTCAAGCAAATTACTCGATTGACAGAAAAGGAATGGTGGGAAAAACAGCAGCACCATGAATCAGAGAATGTAATCTGATCTCCACTGAAGGGAAGTCAATACATAATTTTGACATTCGAGTGCTTCGAATTCGGTAACTATTTACATCCTCTCACATTCCAATAAAAATAAAACACTAATAAAAATTTCGATCATCTAATTTGAAAATCAACTTATCTCGTTAACCCATTTCAACGGCATGTTTGTTTAAGTGAACACATCGACCTACAGGCCCTAGGGTCCATGTTGCAGCAGTAGCTTGCAACCAAATGAAGGAGGAAAACAGCGCAATTCTAATGGTACCCATCCCAACCTCGCATGATGCAATGAGCGCCCGCAAATAGCGTTTGAAAATATAAGGCAGTTTTGAATACATCAATAATAACTGAAAATTGATTTCAAGAATGATTCATAAATTACAAATTAAATATAATGACAAATTTTATAAATTACTTACTTAATAAAATAATATTACAAGGATTAAACTAGCTTTCCTAAGAAAAAGAGACTGAGAAGTCAGTTTTGACTGCGACACCGGACCAGTTCCGGGTTTTGAGCCGATGTTCGGTCAGCAGTTTCCATTTTATATGTGAGCAAAATCCGTGTTCCTTTGATGCAAGCGGTCCAAAAGTTTCCAGATAAAACCGGACTCATGAACGGTGCGTTATGCAGGCGACCGATTACTCGTCTAGAAAACAACAGATGCGTCCTCAGCGAAATGTTCTATACAGTGCCAGAGCGGCGTCGGTTACATCTCTGCCGTGTTCCATGCACAATGCCCTCTTGGTCAACACTTCAATGCTCTCTTTAAATATGCCTGCATTAAAATTCACTTAACAGGAAGATGGTGAACACGAAAGCATCTCAACAGTCAAAACATTTTGCTATCCAGATAATTCAGCGTCAACTTTGTCTTGCGAAAATGTTTTGCCGAAATTGCAACACTAAAACACCACAGTCGAAATAAGGTTGCCAATACCATTCCGGAAAATGTTCAATTCCTTAATCTTTTAATAGAATTAATTAAAAAGCATCAGATTGATTACATAAAAGAGACCGAATCTGACGACTCTTGGCTTGTAAACAGCTGCGTTCGCTGACTTATTGGGTAACTATTTATATGAAAATAATCATGAATAAACGAAGAAAGAATCTCAGTTACCGTTAAAACCGTTTTAAACGAAATGATATTCCTTGTTTATTGTATGCTTTAATCCCATTTTAGTCGTAGTCTGCTGCATATTAAAGTGCTGGGAAAACTTGTTCTCGGATTCCTGATGAGATATAGTTGCAATTCATTGATGTATGCATTCACGCATGAATGGTAATCATTGAAGACAAAATGACATTTTATGGAAAATTGTGACTAGGCATGATTTGTTATTTCATGTCACCCGGCTTCTGTTTGGAAAACACGATAGGCTTCCATATTTAAGAAAATACTGATTCATTTGAATGCCAAATGTGGATAAAAATAACTGAAGACAAAAATAAAGTGAAATCTCTCAAGTTTAACTGAAGTGGTTGCAGCAATTACTGGGTTGCTGTGCACAAGCGAGTGTATGAGAACATGCATTGGAAGTCATGTACGAGATTTTCAAGATTACTTCGAAACCAACCTTTGGTCAGCCCCATTTGTGATCAACATACTACAACCAACATAATCAATCCATCAGAGAAGCTGGAGGGTAGCTGGCAACATATAAAACCCTTGTTTCTACGTAGTGGATTGATTCTTGTAAAGGCTCACCAGGCTAGTGATTCCCTGTTAAGTCTGAACTCGTTCCAACTGCATCCTAAATCAATATGAAAAAATAAAGCATTGTCAAAAAATATACTGATGATTTTTCTGACATTAATAGGAAATGGACATGTAATATGAATCTATTAAATTAATCAGCGGTCAGATCGACTCAGAGTTGGAAGTTGGTCGTGGATCATGGGTCAGGTGGGTCAAGTGGGTCACAAAATCGCGTGGGTCACGTGGGTCACTCGTCATGTTTTTCCGAAAAGTTGGTGGGTCAGGTGGGTCGTGGGTCACTTCCAACCAGTTTGACCCATGATAGATTTGACAATCTCAAATACAGTAAACTTCATTTATTCGTATTCATCATTCATGAAAAATGATTGAGACAGTGTCACTGAAGGGAGTGATGGATGCACACAGTCAAAATATGCAACACTATTGACTTTCACAAGCATCATACAGTTTCGAAAGGGGGCGGAATTCACACAAATTAAAGGCTCGAAAACAATTGCTGCTGTCTACTGAGAGATGCTGGTTGGTGGAGAGAAGTTGTTTGAGTATAATTGTGTTCGCTCGATTCTCTGCCGCTATGTCTGACGATACCCAATGATGTGTGACCTTGATTTCAGAGATACCGCTACTGAAGAATTCAGGTATTCAAAGGTTTTAATGAAAATGAAAATGAAAATGTTCTTGCAATGCCAGCTGACCTTCGTTTTGTTTGTTTCGTTTGATTTTGTTGGTCTTTCGTAGAAAATATCCTCTGGTAGAGATTAGTAAGGTATAATCTCTGGTTAAGATTGATCAGATCCTAAATATTTGCATTTCAATAAAATATATAAAATATATTTTAATGTTGTTAATAATATTTAAAATATATAAAATGTTGATAATAAACATTTGCTTTTCAATAAATGTCATTCTTACATCAAATATACAACTTTTCTACTTAAATCCAACATTAGCGGAAGTTAATGAAATTTGAATCGATTGCCATCAGAAGCAACAAAATATTAGTTTGACGATTTTTCTTGAGATAATTTTCACACATGTAGTATCTAACATAATAAATGCATGAATAAATGATTTAGGCCTACTGCAATGTTATTTTTTAACTTCATATGATTTAGAAATGCATAATTTGAAATTTAGTCTGTAAGACCCTCAACTTAACTAATCATCTCACAAGTTAGATAGGTAGCACCAAAAAGGATAGTCAAGAATTACAACGAGAAACATAATAGATTGAATTTTTTAGAACCCTATGCATTTGTGGTACATGGACTTTGATTATAAGATAACTTTGATGAGGTTGCATGTCTATTTATCATGTGACAAGTGATCTGATGCACTTGAATCTTCATAACAAATCTTAACAACAATTTTGATACTACGAGGCCTCTACCTAGATAGACCTAGAATCTTGAATAAAAATGAAGCTAAAGATGATACCAGGAAAGGAAATTGCACTCACATCATTCACCCTTGCAGCATGTGGGTCAGGTGGGTCAGGTGGGTCAAAGATGTGGTGGGTCAGGTGGGCCATGGGTCATGTTTTCGTGAAAAGTCGGTGGGTTAGGTGGGTCACACATGCCGTGGGTCATGTTTCGTTGACCCACTTCCAACTCTGGATCGACTCACTTCAAACATGCCGTTCGTTATTTAAATTCAAAATCATAAAATGCTCACTTGCTAAGATATACAGTATGCACTATGCAGCATACGTGATTCGATCTAATTTTTTAGAATTCAATTCACACCTGTTTAGGGGGAAAACCAGGTGAACCTGAGCTTGAGAGCTATAGTCATAGGCCGATAAGTACCTCATCGATTTGCATTTGATTTAACAACTGAGTTCTTTAAAAGAAATGATGAAATGAGATCACAATAATCTGCTAACATCCCAAGTATTTGATTCTCTAAGCAATATTACACAACCTGACAGATAGAAATGAAATGAAATGAATGAATGGATTGTAAATGAACATGGAAGGTCACGAAGCAAGAGTCTATTGTTTGGAAATACAATTGCTGTGTTCCTACCGTGATAGAGCCTTTCATCAACTGAAGCCACGAAACAAAGCAACACGTCAAAAATCCTAGGAATGGCGCCAATGACAATGAATCGGTACTATAACCGGAAGGTTTGTATTATTTCTTCAGAAATGTCCGTAAAAAGTAGAATTCCATCACACCTCACTGATGTTCCAACATTTCAATCAGATTTTCAGAAGAATGAATTCAACCATCCACTATACGAATTCACGAACTTCTCTCGAGAAGAACTACGAGATTAACGCACTTTTCTCCCGACGTGGTTTAAAATGTTCGATAACAGCTTGCAGATGGTAAAAACATCTTTCTTTTATGAAGTCATAAATGAACAAAAACGAAATTGCCTGTAATCTAGTGGCGGCGCGCTAGTGACCAATCTTAACCAATTTAACACGCGACTTCTGGATGTTGAATGACAGCGAATAATGTTTCATTTAGGCTGTGTTAATTTCTTATGTTGAATAACTCTGTGCATAGTTCCACGCAATCTTCCTAGGAGTTATCAATGTTATGCATTTCTATCGGTTATTTTCGTATCTACATGGATGAGTAGGCTAATTGAGAGATGTAAGTGGTTACATCATTAAACTTTTCAATTAAGCTGCCCACTCTCAATTGAATCAACGCGGTAGGAAACAGAAAAGTGGAAGCCGTATTACCGCTTATGGATGTCACATGCTAATGAGTGTCTTCCAGATATCCTAATTTCTCACAACGCATTAAGTTTCCTTTATACCCGCGGCACTGTGGCCTTGTGGTAGAATTTTCACTCTGTGTCCTGGAGACCTTGATTCAAAAGTTGGTCGGGTCAAACTTAAGACTTTTAAAATAGGTACACTCTGTATTCTTGCTACACACTCAGCACAAAATGAATGAGAGTGGGATAAACAACAACTCGGCCACATGGAAGAAAGGCTCCGTGCCTAATGTGCTTCCGAGTATAAACGAAGTTCATTTATTTTTCATCCCCCCGAGTCTATTGGTAAAAACAGAATCAAGATTAACCAATGAGAGGCATTGAGGGCTCTTTCGATGCTGCCTGCCTATCTGATGATGCATTCCTAATTCATGTAGTGTTGAATCTGACATGTGACAACTTCGAATAATGCAATATCGATGCCAATGAAAGAGCTTACCCTTGACGACTTCTACATGATGACTATTTGACTCTATCGATGTAGGTACGTCTGTAACTGAAAGTTCGGTTTCTTGTTTGACTTTATAATTGTCAGATTAGCCTATTCGTTCGTTAGAGTTTGGGATTGCTATGGATAACAATTTCTAGGACTACTGCACTATCCCACTCTTAAAGCATGTCGAAGCCCTTAAATACTTCAAATGATCGAAGTGATTTTCACGATGAATGCAGCTCATGCTAGCCATATACTGTACTGAGACATGTTCACACATAACTAATAGGCCAATGATATGATATGGGTTGATTTACTTCGAATGCACTTATGTGACCAAGATGTTAATGACCAACCAACAGCTATCATGCGAAAATGCATAATGAACTGCGTGTGAAAGGAAGTTACATTTCAGTCTTTTAGCGCCATCCACAAAACACTGTTCATGATGCATAAGAACACCAATATATACACCAATAATAAAAATCTGCATGTTTGGGTAATCGATTACAGATCGCGTTGACATTAACCTGCTCCAACCACCTGGAAATTGCCACTAAAACGAGATGGAGGCCGATCTAACTTATAAGTAACCACTTAAACGGATAAGATTCTCATCTCATAACCTATGAAAATACTTCCGGAGATCATCGTATATGTTAATCATTTCAAAATCTAAAGACAGCCTGCACTATTGTTACCGCAACCCTAAATCCATGCAAATGCGCTGTATCTTAAAACAAGCAGTTCCCCGATTCTGCCCTGCTATCCCTACTTTTTGTTATTTCTACTTAAAGCAAATAAAACTCAAACATGATTAAGACAGCAACATGATCTTGCCTTTTTGCGACATCAGTTGTCACTCATATTTCCACATGACTGTCTTGACTGATCAAAAACATATGCGTTCAAAACCTTTCGATTGTAAAAGCAATGGAAATGCGAGGTAGCAGTGAAGATTGACAAACTGGGTAAAGCAAAAGCATCGGTCAAACCAATCCAGCGAAGCTTCTTTAAAGTTATGGCTATTGTCATAGTGAAAAATCCACTTTTTCTCTCCTTCAGAGTTTATTGACCAAGTTATGAGGTTATTTACAATAAAATAATTAAAAAGCCAACGCTTCGTGCCACTGACACTTCGATGGGCCGACTTCTGCCATTGCAGAAGTCGGCCCATCGAAGTGTCAGTGGCACGAAGCGTTGGCTTTTTAATTATTTTATTGTAAATAACCTCATAACTTGGTCAATAAACTCTGAAGGAGAGAAAAAGTGGATTTTTCACTATGACAATAAGCAACAGCCTCCTGTTCTTGACCATCAATTGAAAGTTATGGCTTCCTAAATTGTTTTCAGCTGTTTCATTATACTTTTAATAAAGGCCTAGTCTTTCTAATTACTCATAATAATGAAAAGACAAAATCCAATGCTAGTCAACTGAACAAATCATCACCTTGCACACTTGTAGATGTTCCAGGTAAATTTCGGATTACCTGCCATTAATTAATATCCGGCATTTTTTTGAATCTCATCTTACTTACAGTTTTCCACCTCTTGCACAGCGCCAGTCGAGCGTCATACCGCTGTCTGTCCATAGTTGAAAATTGATCATTATCCGCTATTGGCATGGACACATTAAATAAGAGAATATTAGTGCAACTTGAGATGCCCTTCTACCCATCAGAAGTCTGTCAACGGTTAGTCAGGGAACTAGCACGAATTTGTGCAGGAAGAAGTTGTATCTGAAGCCTAATACATACATGAAAGCAAGCTACATGAGTTCATTTCGACCTCGGCCCTTGCAAAACTTCGTATTAGCTCCAGGACTATGTGGGCTATGAGGTGACATTACTTTAATAATGGCTATTGTTCACTCCAGTGCATTTTGCCATTAAATTTGCAAATATTAATTCGTGTAATTATTCATGTAATCGATCAACAATCACATAGAAATTCAGGAAGTTGAAGAAGATTAATTCGACTTCAGATTATCGCAAATGTGCTCGAATTATCATCATTCTCAAAGAGACTGCATAGGCGCATGTCCGGCGCTTTATCCATAAACTTCAATCCATACGAAATAATCACATTGGTGTTTCAGAAATTTGGCTTTCATTTAGCGCGTGGTTTGGAATCGTGATTTTAAATGGTGGCAGCAAAACCGGCTCAGCAGACTTTGAACTAATGTAATCACTGCCCCATTATTTCTATAATTCATATTTTTGTACACCGGTAATAGTCTACAATTTTTGATTTTTAAGATAGTGAGCCAGGATAAGTGATCAGCTCCATTGCAAAATGATTTTTAAAGATGCATTTGCGTATAAATTGATCAAAATAAATGAATAATTCATATTGTACACCAGCTTGGATCTTTGACATCTCAGTAAAAAAAAATGGAGCGGTAACCAAAATATATTCTCTGCTATGCACATCAAGCTATGTATCTATGCATGTACTATGCATGTTGTTAACAAAGCAAGCAAACTTATTTGATGATTTGCAGTATTGCATGAACAGCGCCATCAGTATAGTGACGCAAAGCCGTAGCCTACTAATGGGAACCATGGTTGAAAGAACTCTGTAAAGATTGTAGGAAATTACTTACTGGATGATTGCAGAATGGTTGACGTACATCATTATTTCTGGTCATTATAATAGTGTTTATTCTAGAATCAGAATAGCTACTTACAATTGATATATAAACAACATGCAAATTTGATGCATATACACAGATATAAAAAAATTAGATAGACTTGAGTATAAAATATGAAACTTTATGCAAAGTTGGAAGAAAAATAATATGATTCAGATTGTCAAACTATGTTACACAAAATTACATAAAGACTAGACGGTAATAAGAGTATCCAGTAATCAGCATCTTAGACAAGGGGACGATACGAGGGCTGCATCAGATCCCAAGTATTATGGATCAGTGCCACACATAGTTTATTCTCAATTTTCCATTGTAATTTTTCAAAATTAATCTGCACCTTGTCACGCAACATTTATTATATAATGAATAATCAAGGCCTGAGTTATGATGGATAATTAGCAATTCAGACTACGATTCCGCGACTTGCGAATCTTCTCTGGTTTACTTATTTTACAAGATATGACCCGTCAATGCCGGAAATTGATTTAGAATTCCCTGCTCATCTTTGGGAAAAATAGCTAATCGATGACACCAAAAGCTATAAAGCTATAATTGCACACATGGACCCATCAAATAAATAACTGATGGCAATAGCTATTACTGTCAATATAGATTATCTCCAATTAAGGAATGTTCATTTCCTTTATCAGCAAATACTAAAATCTGGCAAACAGCATACTCCATGACAATAAAAGCTTCAATTTCATTGAATAGCAGAAAACGTATATTCATGGAAGTAATGTCAAGAAGAGAATGATTGCGCAACAGCAGTAGGTAGCCTATTATGTATGACTTAACATGAGCATACTCATAAATTTCAAAATGCGAGAGAAAACCCTGGCTACGTGCTTGTCAGTAATACTACTGTGAAGGATACAGATGAGATAAACTCATTTGTTGCTTCACGAATTTTTATCATTCCAAAAGAAATTAAGGAGCTGCAGCAATTTTTAACATAAATCACGGCACTGCAGTGAGGAATGAGGCATTTAACATGGAATACCCAGTTGCAATTAAATGTCAACATTGATATGACTTTGCTGTTCGGAGACCCCGGAAGATTCTCGCATTGTTTGAAACATTGACTTCACTTTAAATAATTATATATTATTCTTTCATGAATCGGTAAGTGCGTCTGTACTATGCAATGCAACTTTCAAACGCTTACTCTATTAGGTTGGAGTTGAATACCTACGGATAGGTGAGTAATCGCATTGAGAGAATGTCTCATTTGTTCGCAATAATATAAGTGATGGACACATAGCACACGCATTCATCAAGGATAACACGAGTGATAAAATCAGTAGAAAATCATTTTCAAAAAGTTAATGCGATATACCTTCCGCATATCGCACACTGATAATTCGGCCGAATTCTTAAATTTCGCAGCTGAATCTGGATTTACCGGTACATAGCTTATATTGGCTAAGTGAACTTGGAGGATTTCATGCATGGGCCTACACATAGGCGTACGGGCCGGGGGGGCTTTGGGGCTTCAGCCCCCCCACACAAAGACTCGGGCAAAAACATTCGGGCAGTTGCCAAATTTTTGGCAGCGGCGAATAAACTTTAAAATCGCGTTTTATGGTCAAAGCAAACAAAAATACGATTTTATTCCGATTAGGCGAGACGATGTGCCCGAAATCCGAGCAGTCCACCGGTCGTAATTGAGGGACAGAGGGAGTGCCAATGAATTCCAAAAGAATCCGAAATTCGGGTGATAAATGCCACACATGTCGGTTACTAATAATGCTACAGACACTGGCCATTCGCTTATTCGGTCAAGTACGTGGATGTTGGAACCGCTCGACGAACTGCGAATGCAACAATCCCTACATTACAATCATGCCGTGAAGAGTTACGTTTTGAGAATCTTTGGGAGATTACTGAGAAGGTCGGCACAAAAATAGAAATGTGGTTACAGAACACAATATTCTCATTCAGAAAGCCAGCAGCACTCAGGGTAAAGAAGCCGTCACGTCGTCTACAGGCCTTGGTAGGTGAACATTCGGGTGTGCCTCTGACACTGACCGCAAAGTCCCATTACCGGGTCAGCATATTTTATCCAGCTCTGGATAAAGTAATTGCTGAATTGGAATCACGGTTTGCCGGTAATGATCAGGATGTCCTTTGTGGTCTCGGAGACTTAGTTATGAATTCGGCGCCAAGTTTGAATAACTTTGATTTAGTCGCTAAATAAATACTACGGATTGGATAAAGACATACTCTTTGCCGAACATGAGATATGCAATAATTACAAATCGAACAAAAACATACAGTGCTCCAATGCCACAGACGTACTGTGGAATTTACATGATCACCACTTAATTGACTTTGTACCGGAATTCGCACAGGTGGTGAAAATGCTATGTGCTTAAACTTATTTAGTAGAGAGTGGTGAATAGGGTTAAAGGTTCGCACTAGGTAATACAGGACAAGTTACTTGCTTAACGTGCTAAGTGCAAATAAGTACTAATATGCGGATCACTGAAAAAAAAAGGGATTGCTATATCAAATGATGACTAAATCCCCGATAGAAATAGGGACAGATGTGTGATAGGAGAATAAAAGTGCGAAAAAAAACAACATTGCTACTAGGAACTAAGGAAAACTGTAATAGGAAAGTAAAAGCCTGCTAATATTAAACTCTCATTAACTATCTAAACTTTTCACTATCTAAAGCTTTAACCCTATTAAACATCGACCGTGCAGTGACAGAAAGAAGATTAACAAATAAGGCCTAAGCTCTAATCCTGAGTAGGACTAATACGTGCAAAAATGAGAACTGTCAAATGTGGCTAGCGTAATGTAGGCAGAAGATCACTGCTTATCTTACATCTGCTATAAAGGCTAGAAAGCTATAGCTCAAACTATCAAAAGGCTCTAGGTACTAAATATTAATAGTTAAAGAAGTGCTAATATGAACACCGCCTAACCTGATAGAATGCTTCCTCAGGTAAGGCAGCAGACACACACCTAAGACCCTAACCTGACAACAATGACGCAAGTGACTGTAAGGACAGCAAATCCATACAATTTGAGCTAACAAGAGCTGTGCTAAGGCGAATATTCTACTCTAATAGACAAAAGTAATCTCACTATATATGATAAATAGTACGTCTTCCACACCCACAATAACCACATTACACAGCTCAACAACAGATGCAATCTACACATAGCACGGATATCTTTGGAATAAAAAGAGCCTCTGTAATACCATCACACAACGTTCACTAATTATAGTATTGCAAACGTGAGGAAACGATAACCGTCGCGTATATTTCTGAAGTAACATGAAAAAAAAAACGCCCAAGGGCTCCCACGTAGAAAAATAAGCCTAAATCACAATCTAACTTATAACACTAGAGAAACCTGATGGCACGCGAGCCTAGGAGAGGCAAAGCGTCTTCTAGTTATCTCCGCGGTACAGATAGGGACTAACTTAACAGTATAATAAATGAAATTGCGAAACGGGATAACAACTCAAGAACGCTAGCTGCTGTCTGGTAGGAATACAGCTCACTCATGTCAAAGGAAATTACTAGAATCTATAACTAATACACCAATGCGGGAAGAAAATCCGAAGCCTATACTTAACAGGCTGACTGCGTTAGTCAACAACACGCTTTAAACACTATGATAAATCAATCCTAGTTCTGGGCTGAGAGACATAGTAGCAACAACAACTAACTTCAAACCTAATTAGAGGAACCCAAAATTTAGCTAAACGCACTGACACTGGAAAACTACAAAATCACTACTTTACATAGCTGCTCCAATCAATACCAGCAACCTCCTGTTCCGCTGAGTGGTCGTTTTAGTGCCCTCAGAACGAGATAAAGCACTTAATCATCGACACACGAAGGACAAGATCATCCTCAGTCACCTGCTGCCTGAATAAATTAACTGAGCGATCGTACGCAAACTCCGTGATCTGCCAACCGCGACATTTCCAGAAATCCTTGATACATATGCCATCGGAGCAAAATCGGAGATGTCAGCTTCTTATGATAATCCCGCCGCCGATAGTCACATGTTTATCTTAGAGAACACATTAAAACTTACCTTAGTTACATTAGAACTTCTGAAATTTTCGCAATTCGTCAACGGATAAGTAGAACCCGCATGTGCTATTTTTGAGATAAAAACACATTGTGAAAAATATTAATTACATTCGATTAGTTAAAAAATTGTCGCGTTTTACTTTCGCTGAGTTCTGGGGTAAGCGCTGTAGAAACAGATCTTTCGTGATTATGCCACATTTTTCGGGACACAAGGACTCAGCCCTCACCTACGCCCTAGTTCCTCAGTAACGACTTATGGGCCCACGCGTGAATGTCGCAGGAAGTGTGTAGTATACATGACAGAACCCCAATGTGTATAGTCTAGCACTCATCGAACTAGATATCCACAAACCATCAGATGAAAAACGTTCATTTCCTTTGATTTTCTATGTACGGCTAGCCTTTATAGACTGCGTCGCATAACACACCAGATAATAGTGTTGAAATGGACAAGGATTTACATTTTCTCGGATTTGCTTGGCATCGAAAGCGATCAAGACATCTACATTGTTTGAACACGTGAATACTTCCTACACAATTCGTAGTGAATAGTGTTCTCCTAGTGACAAAATAATCCATTTTCAAATCTCTTCTCAATTGCGAAACTATGCTATATGCGCGCTCTCAGTCCCGATTAGAAACTTGTGACCTTTCTCCATTTCCACTTCCCTCGACATTTAGAAGGGAAAGTTTGAGCGCGGACGCTTCTCCCCTATCAGTTTGTCTCAATGATATTATTAATTCTAATGATAAGTCTTTTATGATGCCGAATGAATGTCAAAAAATAGGATCAATTTTAATTCCTCTTGAACAAGCATGGAGTGAGTCCCAAGTTTCAAGTCCTTGGCTACCAAGTGGCAGCGACTCTAATGTTTAGCGTGGATAGCCCAGTATTATTGTTTAATTCACAATCCAGGGATAGATTCTATAGTTAAACAGATAAGCTTACCTCAGGGACTATAATCCCCCATTCAAAACCTGCCGCGCGGCAATCAATTCGATCCTGGCGTTGAGGGCGAGAGCGATTTGTTGAGGAGAGCGGAGAGCCGAGAGTGTGCCTGGTCGACGCTCGGGACAGGGACGAGTGCGTAGAGCGACGAGCGAGATGAGAGTTGCGCGGAGCGATGTTTCATTCCTTTTTTTCGTCTTTTTAAGTGCTAGCTATGTAGCTAGTTCCGATATACTGCGTGCTAATGGTGTTATGGTTTCAATTATGAGGGGGAGCTTGTTCATTTTTTATCCATTATCCTCACAGTATCCGTGGACGCGATAGGCCTCCTCGTGAATGTCGACGTCGCTGTGATTTGGGTTTGTTTGTGTTGGCCGGCTGGGTTAGCAGTTAGGTTGAATGAGTTAGTTCGAAATGATGTTTGCAAGGGCACTTTTTTACCCAGGCTTGCCCTGACGTCGACTGACGACAGGGTCTAACAAAGTGATTCCCATGTCGTGATTTTTGGTTTTTGTGACGAAGCTCGCCAGTTGAAATTTATTGATTTTGTGATGTAAATTACTGTGGTATGTCAGATATTTTCTCCGGCCGTAGACGATATGTATATCGCTTGCTTCTACCACCTGGCACAGTCAATTTAATATCTCCCACAAGAATTCCAGCTTCCTGTTCTTCAGTGACTTCGAAAACTGCAGACCTCATGACAATAGCTGAAGACGATGGAACACAAAATATGAGAAAAACGATGAACAGCATGACCGACGCAGATCCACAATTGTAACGCAGCGAAGAATGTGCGATTACAACTCGCAACGAGCTAGCTAATACTTTCGTTGTCCGTCCGTGAGTAGATAGGGAAAAGAGACGGGCACTGGAGTCACAGCGTCTCGTGTGCACAGCCTGATAACCACGGCGTCTGAGTAACCGCTGTTTTGGGTCCGTGGTGATGCGAGGTCAGATTGAAACTTCCGATCTTTGGCGCCGGATGGATGAGATGTTACAGCGATCGGACAAGACGCGGGACGAGGAGAGAAGTGCCACGCGTCCCGTTGATTTTATCTGGTGCACAGGTATTGACTCCAATTGTAAAGTCGAACGAAATTACAGTGGCGCAGAAGAAGACTATGGTGACTGCTTCACAACGAATTAGCATTATACATTGAGACGTAGATTCGTTAGACCACTAATGCCGCGACTGTTTGAGTGTGGCACATCACAGACTGTGCTTTGACAGGGATTTGCGGTACACGCTGTCCATCACTCCCAATCAGAAATCATGAGAAATGAACAGCAGATTATGGACGGACACTCTTAACGCAATGCAGCAGTTGATTCCTAGAGCACAAGATTCTGCAGTTGGCCCAGACTGTGAGTTAGGCCCGTCACAAACACACTATATGTGACCGAGAAAACGGCTCTGGCGCCACAAAAATCCCAATTTCGTACTCGCTGTCCTCTGAGTAGCGGACGGGATATTCTTCTCTTGTCATTCTCTCTACACAGTAACTCGTGTTATAGCCTACCACACGATTCTAGCTTCAGACTTGAGCACGTACGTCGCTGTGAACGCGAAAACCACTGTCAGTGTCATCGTTCACACATCACCTCCAATTAGCGACGCCTCACAAATCTGTCTCGGTCTCCACTTGCGCACACGACCTCTGAGTGCATACACACTAAGCCACTGCGCGTGCATTCATTCATCTATAACACGGAGAATCTTTCTGTCTCAGCACTTCCTGCATTCAGCAGCGCGCATAGACAATGCGACAACCAGTCATTGATCATTCAATTCGGAGCCAGTAGAGTGTAGCGCGCGCGCTCACAGATAGCACCCTCTCAAACATCAAAATGTCATACACTAGCTCAATCGAGTTCACAGTCACACTATGATGTATCGTGATACAACACTCACATATCTAGACTCAAGCCAATCTTATGGGGCTCAGGCGCAATTCAATAACACTAAATGTTCTGCAAATAGTAAACACAGTACGAATCTACAGCTGCCTGTCTACACCAGCACGACTGTGTCGTAGTCGCCTGTGCTGATCACAGCTCTATACTCTTCACATTCTCCTATCTCTCAGTGTCTTTATTCTATAGGCCCAGCGACTCTGAGATCCGTACAGACCAGCGGCCCAAAGTATCTACAGAGGGATACAACATACCTATCTGAGCGCTCTACAAATAGAGCGCGAGGCGAAGCCAGACACAGCCGGGATCGAGTACAAGTTATATAGCGAGGCCGTTGAAGCGCGCGAGAGCAAAACCACCTACGTCCGGAGCTAGAGGAGCGCGCGATATGAATACGGTAGCATAGCGATAGCCACCAGGCAGCACACACAGCAGTCTATATCACAGACTCAACAACTGTCATTCTCGAGCGACACGTACCAACAATCATAACACTAAGTACACACAATGCTGGACTGTAGACAAAGTGACATAGGGATCACATCGAAGTCTGGTACGCACGGCGATCACTATGTGAATCCAAATATATATACTGATCTCTACACTCTCAAGCACATAAACATATAATAATAGTCTCATCTAGTGAGGCTGTCAGCGACCGAGAGAGCTTAAATCACTGCACCTGTGATAACACTATATGGAAGGATCTGCAGAGCGTATACGAGAATACACAGATCAGACATAGAGAAAGATATGAGCCGAGGAGAGAGTGATGAACTACGAACGTGACTGCAACTGACATGCGCGGCGAGAGCGCGTGTGGGCCTGTCAACGGCGTATATCAAATAGAGAATCAGGCAAACTGACTGAGATATGAGTATTTTACCTATGTGTAGCACATGAGCAATAATAGATAGGCGGACGAACTGAGAGATGACAGTCACAATAGACGCACAACGAGACAGTGAGAGCATGGTGATACTCTTCTGACACTTTCTGGATAGTTGAGCGTCAGTCTGCGGATGATCACACAGATATATAAGACACACAAGGATATAGGCAGTCTTCTACATATCATGAGCTCAGGCTGACATAACGTCAACTTTAGGTAGACGGATGAGAGAGCTGCATTGTTGAGAGATGGTGTGGGCGAGACTTTATGGATAATGTCACTAGTACGTATCGCTACATGACATTCACTTGCTCACGACTTACATACTCTACAACCGGTGGAGGCAGGGACACCTGAGAATACACGCGACTCAGGATAATCATAGAGCGATACTCTGAGTGTTTCGTGTTGTACGGGTGGAGCAACAAAGAGAGAGTCAAACGAGACGTGACACACATATACTCATAGGTGGATATGCATCGAACGTTGGTGTAGTAGGAGGACAAATGCCCATGTCGACGGTCAGTGAGGAAGAGCGAGAACGACATTGTAAGAACTAGGGACTAGAGTAGTGTCTTGGCGATGGTGGAGAATCAGTTCACTGGTTGATTTACTTCATCAAGAGTCATGTGTGTACTTACTTTTCACAGGTGGTCAGTTCATACGGCACGAGCGACATCTATGCGGAGCCTCAGGACATTAAACTAAGGAGACACATGAGACCACTCAAAGAGTCAACTACGTGGTTGTATCTCTTACGACGTCACATAGAGAGGATCAGCTTGCTATGCGACAGATGAGTAGATTCAGAAGAGTGTCTGAGTATGTACTAAACTTGCTGGATAGGGACGCTGGTAGAATAGTGTAAGACTCTCTAATAAGGTGTAGTGTAGGTCATAGACATCAAGGGCACACACTTGGTTGTGAGTTGTGAACATTGGAGAGAGTCAGTATCACATTAAGTGAGGGAACAAGATCACACACACACGGCTTGTGTCTTCAAGGGGAGGGTCTTTGTGCGGACATCACTCTATATTAGTCTAGCTTGGCGTTGAGTGTCAGAGGGGATGCACTAGATAGGTCTGATGAGAAGCGTGGCCATGGATATTCTTAGATCATCCTTCTTAAGCATTAGTGTGATGACTAGAGGGGACACATAGACGATACAACATTGTACACTTACGTATTACTGCGAGAGAATAGAGATCACTACATTTCGATTTCTTGTACTCGATAGTCAGGAGAGACTGAAATAGATGATTCTTACATGACTACGGTTCACTCATAGAGATGATCACACACGTACGGTCGTTAGGTCACAGTACTGCGTTTATCTGCGCAGAGGAGACACGATATCGAGATGGCACGATAATAGCAGGTCGTGAGTGAGAGTAACGCAGACGTAGTTTAGAGGTGATACGGGGACAAGAGTAAGAGGATAGTGCACTGGGGAAATTCTCCTAAGTGACTCATGGCAGAGCGAGGGTAGAGGAGTGATACCATTTACGCGAGTGTGGACACGAGGTGTGATGTAGAGACGAAGATCAGATGAGACATTTCACGTGAGCACGAGCAGGGGAGAAGACATGTAGAGACTTTGAGAGCGCAGCATCTGGCTCAGACACACTCTCACATATCACGGTGTGTCGGGTAAGTGTGCGCTCGGACGACGGTGACTGAGTGTTCTCAAATAGCACACTAGGCACACAGTGGGTGGATCTTTTACAAGTTAGCAGGTTAAGGATTTTTAGAGGTGGTGGGTCATGATATTAGATAGCACACACGTAGTTAGAGAGATGCATTCGGTGCATGAGGTGGGATACATATTGAAGCATCTTATGTGGTGACTCAGGCATTGGGAGACGCGGAGATGGAGGATAAGACAGTCTATAAAATGAGAGATAGTTTTAGCAAGAAGTGATGAGGAGGTAGGGGGAGATGAGCTGTCACATGTTGAGAGTCAGTGAGATTGTCTTATGAATTGTATGGAAGTTAGGGTCACAATCTGGTGCATGTCACTAGAGTGGGATGGTAGTATATCTATATAGCATAATATAGAGAGAGTCAAGTCTAAGACAGTGGCTGAGACACGTGGTTGTACGAGAGAGCACGGAGAGAATGTGGCATTGGGTTACACGATATCTGACACATGAGATCAGGTGTGCTTACAGGAAGGGATAATGAGGTGAAAACATGTGGCATATGTGGTAAACTAGTACGATGACAGGGAGGGCGAGACATTTATTTCTAACACGCACGCCGCGTTGACCAGTATGGCATCTATAGAGTCCTAGTTAGAGTCACATTTGATGTAGAGGTGACACAGATTTGTCACAGAGTTCTCAGTGTTACACACTGTTGATAGGGGCGAGTAGTGACAGCAGACATGTCGATTTGACGGGGTAGGCGTCACGCACGAGTGTATTAGAGACTTGAGGTGGAGACTATCTAGGGTAGAACATGGTACATCCACGCGAAGTAGAGTTGGTGCAGGCTATCAGCACACTTATAATGGTCACAGTCTAACTCTAGACACAGTGAGTGTATACATGGAGGACAGAATGAGTTGTTGGTTAGAGACTCTTTATAGTAGCTTCTTCGAGAACACTACGTGATGAAGGGGTAATGACAGTGAGTAAGGAGTCCGGGTGAAAAACAGATAGAGTTGGTAGGAAGAAGACACGATAGTACACGACAGAGAAGGTGGACGATCACGAGGTGTTTCGCTCGACATGATTAATCTCTGACGCGTAGATTAGGGTGATCATAGGAGCGGCATTGACACATCCTACAGACTACTTTCACATCAGGATCAGACGAACTAGTCATACAAGTAGATCTTGATGTGTCGCGGCGTTCTTAATATTTGGTGCTGTTCTACCACGGTGGTGTCAGTGAGGGGGGGTTTAATGTAAGGTGATAGGATGGGGAATTGAAAGGGCATTGGAAGGGATAAATGAAGGTATTGTTTATATATGTAATTGGGGGGAAGGAAAGGGGCTATATGTATATGGAAGATGTAGTGAAAAATATGAGGTGGGTGATAGTGGTTAAGTGTAGTAGGGTAGGATTGGATTGGGGGGGAATGGGGGTTTTGAGTAGGTAGGAATGGGTAGGTAGTTTTTGGGGGGGTTTCGTTTAAATAAAAATATTTTGTAGCTCTAGTAGATCACTTCGATCATCACGTTAACATGCTGTTTGCTAACATGATACATAACTCGCACAGCACTATCATGAGATCAACAATTGAGTCATGAGACTGATGTCTGTGTGTGATAAGTGACACACATATTTTCAGTAGATGAAATTCCAGCATCATTATGAGGGATTTGAGATGTTGGGGAGTGCACTTTGGATCAGTGACCGAGATCAGAGTGGGGTATCGGCTATCGATCTTGGAGACATATGGCATCTGCAGATCATTGTTTCTGTGTATTGTCGTCTCTTTCCACATATCTTAGCTACTCTGCCATAGTTGCGCGCATGGAGACACTAATCGAGCGACATCTTGTAGACATCATAGGGTCACACTCTCGTACATTACTATAGACACAGGACACAGGTTCTGATCTACTTTTGGGTCTACTAATCATACACTTGTAGGACAGTCAATCTCTGGGGAGCTTGGTAAGTAGTAGGAGAGCGATTGCAGGAAGGGCTTACTGTCAACAGTAGTAGGACACACACTTCATCTCAGGCACATGCGATCTCATTTCATCTGCAGTCACGGTGTGATAGAGGATGCACTCATCATAGTTGGGTGATGTATAGTTAATACATCGTCGGAAGCTGACTAATGGTAGTTATAGTTTTAGGGTAGGTGTTGGGGGGGATTTAGGGGATTGGGAGATAATGATGACGGGAAGTGATGGGACAGCGTCATTTGAGCAACGTACGGAGGAGATGTCAGGGTCGTCAGAGAGGGAAGATTAGCACAATGTGTGTGCACTGTGGTGCGGGATCGTACTGCACTTTGAGCGGTCTGACGTATGTCACGGTAACACTCGATCAGGCATGGATAGATAGGTGCAGAGTATAGTAGGGAGAGATAAGGGGACGGTGGTCTTCGGACTTGGAGACAGTATATGAGATTGTGATTGACATCACGTTTACTACAGTACGGCAGTAGGGTGATGCGCAAGACGGAAGAGTGACGGTGAGTAAAATGTAGGAACAGATGTAGTTGAGAGCGACAGCGTGGTGAGGCAGTCTGACTGGCAGATCAGGGATTGCACGTGAGAGAGAGAGTAGTCGACAGAGGTGAGAATCCTGCTGGTACAGGAGCAAAGGAACTTCAAGATGCCGACCACGAACAGCGAAGGAGGTAGTGGGTACAGAGGGCATGGGCAGAGAGCATAGGAGACAGTGAGTGCGAGTATCACAGGTACTGAGCGAGAGAGGACTGCGGTGTGCACTGAAGACTGATCGGTGAGAGGAGAGTCTGATGAATCAGAGCAATTGTTGACGCATGGTGGGGGTACAGATAGGAGCAGGGCATCGGCAGTCAATTGATTTTATGAGTAGGGTTTACTCTAAGGGGCAGGAGTGCAGAGATTGAGGCAGGGAGGCATGTAGAGTGAATATATTGAAGTAACTTGAAGAAATGACTGTGAGCATGTTGAATAGAGGTCTACACCACTTGAGAGTAGGAGGGGTGGGTTAGGGTGAGTATTATTAATTTTGAGAGTTGAGTTAAGATACATGGGAAGGGTGGTTTGAATTTTATTAGGTGGGGAGGTATTGACATGGGGGTGTTAATGGGGTGGGAGTGCGGGGAGTTGGGGGATGGAAGAGTGGGATGAACAGTGGGAATGTAAGAAAGTATATGTTGAAAGGAGGTTAGTGTGAGGGATTGAGGATAAGGAAGAGGGGTTTTAAATGGGTTAGAATAGATGAGCGTTAAAGGTTATTTGTTGGGGTATGAGATAAGGGTAGGATGGGAGGGGATATGGATCTATTAAGAGGGGCTGATGAGGAGGGGGGGAAGGTTGTATGTGAAATGGTTTTACAGTACTGGGGGAAGACACAGAGATGGATAGGAATAGGTTTACTGGAATTGTGGGTGGATAGTAGGTATTTGGTATTGATTCGGAGGCATAGGGGCTTTGATGGGAGATAAGCGTGGATACAGCATGTTGAATGAGAGCGAAGTGGTAGTATAAGTGTAACGTATGTTGATGTTGGGGCGGGTTGAGAGAGATTGGTTTGGGTAGGATTGTGAGTTTGGGGGGGATGATTATTAGTAGGGAGAAATTATGTATTGTTTAAGGAGTAATTAAGAGGGAAGAGTTAAGTGATGTATGTACATTGTGTGTTAATGGTTTATCATGGAGTGTAGTTTCTTAGGCAGAGATTTGGGGGATTTTGTGTTGGTTAGGGGGGATGGTTATTATGAATTTTGGGAGTGATGTGATTACGATTGGGAGGGTCTTAGGAGAGATTATATTAAGTATTGGATGAAATTCTTAATGACTAAAGAATAAAAACAGATAAGGGAGAGTAAATTTTTATTAAGGTTTGATGTTTTTAGGTGGGGTATGTTGGGTTGGGGAGTCTGGGTGGGTGTTGTAACTTTTGGTTTTGTGGTTTAATGGTTTGGTATGGTGAACGTTCATATATTTACTTGTAGTTCTTGTTTGAAGGGAATGTATGATGGTTTCAAGGTATGTGAATGTGGGAAAAGGAAACAGATAAGAGGATTTTGAAAAATAGATGAGACGAAGTTATGAGGGGTGGATAGCATAACGAGAGTTATGTTAGATGGTGTGATATTCGATAGCGAGGGGGTGTGAGACAATACTATTCTTAGGGTTTTAGGGGGAGGGGGTTGGATTGAGGGTTGTGTAAGAGGATATGAGTCAAAGATTTGGATGGTTGGTTAGTTTGTTCACTAGTTGACACGATTGGGTTGGAAGTGATTGAGAGGTAGATTTTCGTAGGGGAACTATGGTATTTATTATTAAGAGAAGTATTTGGGTAGTAATTGTGGGGGAGAGGTGGAAGGAAGAAGATGCGGGTTATGTTTGGGTGTAGTGAAGAAGCGGAAGTTGTGGGGTTAGTTGAGTGTGGTAGTTCGGGTGACGAACGTGTGATTGGTTTTGTGGGACAGTGTTTGATATGGGACGGGGTGTTGGGAGGGATAACAGAGATAGGAGTAGTGTTATTGGTGAAGTAGTGGTCGGTACCGACGTTGATCATGAGGCTGATTTGTAGTTTGGTTGCATTATGAGCTAAGGTGTAGTTTGGAGTGATAGATATTAGATTGAGGATGGGTAATGGAATGCTTTGGGGGGGTTGAAGGGTTGGGGTGGATTGGGGAGTATAGTGATAGCAGCGACAAGGGAGTATAGTATTGAAGTTTGTGATGTCTATTTTGTTTAAGTCAGGTTGGGGTGTGGTTTGGTTATTGTTTGTGAAGTAAAATGTTGAGATTGAGGAATGTGGTTATTTGATAGTTCAGGTAGCAATAGAAAGTTGAGTTGTAGAATTGTCAGGTAAGAAAAAGGGTTTAATGTAGTGGGTATGTCTAAGGTTGGGTATATGGAAAATATTTGGATAGGTGTGATTGGTAGGGTTGACGGATGTTTTTTTTTAGATTGGGGGGGTTATAGGGGGGCGGTTGGGGAATGAGTTCACAGTTGGTGTATGTTAGGGTGGGTTTTGGGGTGTTAGGGTAGGGGTGACAGATGGATGGTTGATTGTGCTATTTGTTGACACACGTTTTGACAGTGGAGGAGGGAGTTGGAGGGGTGATTTTGGGTTTGGTGGTTAGTATGTTGTTGATACAGTTGTCCTTTACAAGGGGGTTGAAGCGTTAGGGGCATTGGGAAAGTGTTCTGGGTGTTTGGGTAGGGGTGTGTTGTGTGGGGAGAGTTTGTTGGGATATTGGATGATGGGACTTGGAGGTGTGTGTAAGAAGTGTCACATGGTGGGGTTTTGGATAGGTGTGGGGGATTATGAAGGAATTTGGGTTAGCGGGAGGAATAAATGGGTGAAGGTGGGTTGACAAAGGGGGCGTGGATTAGGCGAGAGTTGGGTAAGTATGGGACACAGATGGTGTTGAATTGTAATTGATATTTGTTTTGTGAGTTAATAGTTAGAGTTAGTAGTGAGAGGGTGCGGGGGTGATGATTGTTGTCAGAGCTGTAGCGGATGAGAGAAGATTTAAATCTTATGTAGTTATCAGGGGATATGGAGTTATGGGTGGTGAATTTAGTAGGACGTTTTCAAGTGTGGCGTTAGATAAGGGTGTTTTAGTTGCTATTGGGATTTGCATAAAGAGAAATGGGGGGATTTTGGGAATGTAGGCGTTTTAATGATTGGATTGGAAATGGTGAAGGTGGGGGGATGTTGTTTGATAGATGGCTATGGAATAGGGTATCCAGAGAAGCGCGCTAGGTAGGGGACACTTCTTGTAAGCATGGAGGATCAGATTAGAGCTCAGTTAGTGATGGGAGTCTAGATATTATGTGCGATAGGTTGTTCGCTCACGAGCGTAATGGTATGCAGTGGGTCTGACGAGTAGCTATGCTGGTATATTCGCATGCGACAGCGATCCTGCGGGTGTACCGTAAAAGCAGCGCTTAGGTGAGTCACGCGCATTGTTGATGTGTGATGACCAGAGAGCGCGAGTATGTTAGGTGATGACATGTTATGGAGAGTTCACTGAGAACAGGTACAATGAGCAGAGAGGTCTAAGCGGGCACGATCGAGCCGGACGTGCTACAGAGTCTGAGTGACTCCTCTAACATGTGTGTGTCTGTCTACAGTCAGGTGTGACAAGAGTTGGAGATGACAACAGAGACGCGATGTAATGATTGGTAGTGGTGTGTCGCAGTAGAGACGTGGAGTACTGGGAGTAGGCGTGGATGTGGAGCAGGCGACTAGTGTGTGTATAGGTGCAGGTTGGTAGAGGACGTCATGATCATGTGAGTGAGGATGTGGACGCGGATGTGTAGTGTAGTAGTGCGTCTACAGTCGAGTCGGTTTGTGTTGAGATAGTGATTGTACGGTTTAGAGGGTTGCGATGTGTATGAGATGAGGGTGTGATGGACAGAAGTTATGTAGAGGAGTTAACTGGCGTGATTGGACAGGGTTATCAGGGGATACTAAGTAGTGGCGGTAGTCTACAGCATCTTCTGGAGACACTCACAGATCGTAGAGAAATGCTTGTGTGTCTCTGTCACGAGTGAGGCAAGAGATTATATCAGAGATATAGTGTCTTGAAGGAAGGGTCTGGGTCATTACTAAGAAGGGTTGCTAGTTATGAGAGTGGCTGTGTGTAGGGGTGTCCGATCGCTTCCTACACAGCGAGTGTTGACACTCTGTATTAATGATAGAGAGTCATACAGACATTCTCGATTCTATGTAGAGATCTCGTACACGTGGATTTTCTTATAGTTGTGATGTGGGTGGCACACAAGTAAGAGTAAAGATGGTCAATATTACGATGAGAGACTAAATTGGCGACAATAGTGCAAAGGCATATTATACAGACAGGTAGGGTAGGGATCGTATTAACACGCGTTGATATTGGTTGAGAGGTAAGAAGGGTTATTTAGAGTGAGGTATTAGGTGGTTAGATGGACCTATGGATAAGTGTATAAGTTCTATGAGTAGCAAGAGACAGCTTGTATGTGGACAAACGAAGATGCATCGGAAAACACTGAGGAGCGACAGCGACGGGCGAGACGAATTAACTGTAAGTGTTAGCTGAAATAGTGGAGACACATGAGTTACACACAGATTTCATTAGTGAGAGGAGACTCACTTGAGTACGTGACAGCACGTATGTAGCTGACAACTACACATAGCTATTGACATCAAAGAGGTCTATAGTCATTATCTTCAATAGGTGTACAGAACATCAGCCGAGGATGGCGCAGAGGGATGATGATAGCACAGCTGGCGAATTTCATATACTAGTGCTGGTGTGCGTATCTTGATGAGGTGTTATATTTGAAAGTGGGAATATGGAGGTAAAAAAGTTAATTGGGTAGATTAGTTAATTATTATAATTAGGTGAATGTGATGTTTATGAAAAGGTAGAAGTGGTAGGAGTGGCCTGGGGGGGAGAGGGGGGGGGGAGGGGGGAGGGGGGGAGGCAGGCGGGCGGATAATGGAGTTTTGTGAATATTGGAGTGAAGTTTGTCGGATAATAGATGAGTGTACACACGCAGAGAGTACTTGTCTCGAGAGTAGACTACACTAGATGTCAATTAGACGGCACTTCGAGGAGATAGGTAGAACAGACAGAAGACACTGGATAGGGGTATTACTAGCTGATTAGGTAGCAGATTATTCTACACACGAGCGATGGGAGAGGTTGGAGGGACGGCGACAGAGCTACTTATAGTTATCAACGAGAACATTCTTAGATGATCTAACTTATGTAGATAGGGGATGTGACTAAGTGTCTATAATTTGAGTAATAGATATCACACACATTTACGACAGAGTCGCTTATTAGTGACGAGACACACACTTGACTACAGGCTAGATTGTGTCTGGTTAAGATGAGTGGGCTGACGATTGTGACAGGACCACGGATCGGCGACAACAAGATTGTTTTATCAGAGAGTGTAGAGATGTGACTCTACGTCAATTATATATACTAGTACATAAGTTATACATAGCTACAATGTGTGTATCAATTCTGCATAGGGAGGAGGTTGGTACAGACGGCGTGAGTGTGATGGTGGACTGTAGGTAGCAATTGGTCTTTTGCGATAGAGCGTCTATGGCCGCGACATCATGGTCATTACATTCGAGAGAACAGGACAAGAACATATGTGATAATGTATTATATAGGTTCTGAGGTGGCGAGAACATACTATATGCAATTCTCTTTGTAACATGAGTACAGATGTGGATTACATCAGTTGCATGCGCAAAGTTGAGTACAGCAACACTATATTTGATGAAGATTGTTTGGTTGTGACTCGTACGTCGGGATAGCAGGTGAAGAACTTCACTTCACATGAAGGGTGGAGTGGGTCACACGATCAACTAGTCTCTAGTCTGAGTGAGACACACAAGGATAACATGTCTACAAGAATAAACAATAGTGGGAGGTATTCGGACGAGTATCTCAGGACGATAATTGTTATTTGTCATCTAACGGAGTGTCCTTTGAGTGCTGAGATATAGCTACAACAGTCATTAGGGTGCTAGGAGGCATCTTATCTTTGATCAAAACTGTTATGATAATTCTCACGTATAGATTAGAGGAAATGCTCTATACAGAGATAAGATGAGTCACACAGTATGGGGAAGTTTAGACACAATCATAAGTGTGTCAGTATGACAATATGTCATATTGATTGACACGACTACAGTCTGTGTATCGGATATTGGTAGTGATCAACTATGTAAGACTGTGACAAGTTGCTGTTTACATATATAGTAGGTTATAGAGCAGTATGCTATAGGAAGGTATGTGGGATGGGAGTAGCTCTATAGGCATCTACGAGTCAGACAATTAAGATAGGAGGAATGAGGGTTAGAGTTGGGTTAGGATGGGTTGGGTGATGAGGTGTTGTATTCATGCTACTGAGCAGTATAGATCTGTGTAGTACAATAGAGGTGAGAGCGAGATAGTGATGGAGTCTTCTAATGCGAGGTGTGCACGCTATAGAGATGAGAATTATTAAGAGAAGAGTGAGAGGGGTGTGTTATGAATGTGTGGGGGTTGATGCATAGGCATAAATTGCATGTTATCTAGGTAGCTGGTAGGACATGATAGGATCGAGTAGTGCGTGGGAATGTGATTGAGTATGTAGAATTAGTGTGTAGAATAAGGCGAACACGAGTCACTATAACACGAGAACAAGGATGACAGTGTTAGTGCGATAGTGATTTCACATGACTTTAAGATGGGGAGAGGAGCATAAGAGAGGTCTACATAATAGCATAGAGGGATAGACAGGATGCAACAATGATGAAGGGACATGCATTGATCACGTTCTTATTAGGGGCTGAGTTTTATCGCTTAGGCACAGAGAGGATATGTTTAGACTATGGCTCTAAGGGGGGGACAGAGTCACCTTACTCTCGTAGACTCTATATGCGGAGTTTGAGGAGAAGTGGTCAATAGTAGGCACTAGTTTGTTTTAACTGAGTGGACTCAAGGCACAGATGAGGAGAGAGGAGATTGACACAGGGAGGAGACGGTATGATGGGTCAGGTAGTATATTACAATGATGGGCAGAAGTCAGGTGAGTCATATTGTGAGGAGAGTGACACAGGATTTTATCATGATCGACTTATGTATTGAGGAGAGGGATTGGAGTGGTAGCGTAGACAGAGAGTGAGTCAGAAGATATAATAGGTCAAGTGACAATAGTGAGAGTCAGGGATAGTGACACACGAGGGAGTGATACTGATCATTATGTGCACCCGTAGCGTGATCTTCAGCGTAGGATATGTCGGCAGGTCTGTAGTGCAACGAACAACACAGTGAATACGAGAGTAGAGAACAATAGGATCTCATTTAGTCTAAGACTCCTTCTAGGTGAAGAGAGTGAGATACGGGGATCATGGTTCACGTGTGATGTCTTGCATATCACAGGCTGCATGAAGGGTCAGTGGAGGATGAGATTGGTAGGTCTCAACGACACGGTAGGTCTGATCAGTGTGTGTGAGAAGGATCGGATTGGGGACGGTAGTTTGGGGTGACACGTAATGGGGGGTGGACAGGCAGGTGCGTTTCGGGATCGGCAACGGGACTGAGGAGAGTTCACACATCTTAGTTTCGCAAGAGGAAGAGTTTAGTGGACACGTGGTGGTGGAGAGTCATAGAAGAAGGTGAGTGCGATAGTTTAGTGCTTACTCTATCATGAGTATAGGTTGCGTATCACACAGTACATATCTGTGTGATCACAGCTCATTCAGACACTGCGATTCACGTGACATTTGGGTACAAACACGAGTGGAGATATTGTGACGTGCTGAGAGATTTATTCATTAGTCTACTCTATTCTGGGATGGGTGGAGTTTACTTTGTTTTGGAGTTTATTGGGGAGATGGATAGGGGTTCTTTTGGATAGGGGTGGTTTCTCACGTGGGGTTTTGTGATGTGTGTTGAGGGTTATTATACTTTATTTTGTTGTTTTTTTTATTTGAGGGATGTGGGATGTCTAGTGTTACTATTAGAGGACTGTGAGGAGAACACAGTCTATACATGTGTTTACATCCGTATATGTACGTGAGGCACTGATGATGACTCTGGCGATGTATCTTAGTCAGGTTGGATTTAAATTTAGAGTGAGGAATCATGAGGGATTCGAGTGATGGATGTGGAGGACCGTTGGATGATCAGATACTTACAGGAGACTGTGTTCATCTAATAGACGAGAATATCTCTGGACTAGCGAGTGTTCACTGATGGCACTAGGTGACAGATGACAGATCCATAGTCTTGCATCAATAGGATGTGTTAAGAATGAACTTTAGTGTGATGCTTTTTAGTGGGATCTTTTATAGTTGGACACATAGGTATATGAATAGAGACTAGCAACATGTACAACTGGTCTCGTTACTTGTAAGTGAAGTGTCAACATAGTGTTCAGATACACTCGTAGAGTATGTATAGTGTGAAGGCGGTCGGAGAGGGGGAGTCACTGTATGGTGAACAACTACAGGGGAAACATATCATGGATGAGTGTGACTGGTGAATCTACTTCTGATAGCGGAGTAGATATGATGTGTTCACGAGTTGGAGAGTTGTGAGGTGACGATATGTGTCAAGTCTGATCATGTGACACAGACTGTCAGGTTAGAGAGTTCTAGTCATAGGCTTCATGAGTATTAAGATCGTAATGTATCGGTGTTAGTAGATTAGTTTGATATTGATAGAGCACAGAGTCAGGTCAGGATGGTCTGCATAGTTCATGTAGAGTGAGAGACATCTGGTGAGAGATCCGAGCGAAGCGATAGATGTGTCTAGCTCAACTAAGAGAATCGAGACAGTGAGGGATGTGGACACCTGAGTGACGAGTATTAGGGGAGTAGGGCGGTACATGACTTTTATGATCTGTGACTCAGTGATTCTCAATCTTACTGTATGGACACTAGTAGGCATGTGACGATAGTGAGGATTTGATAGAGGGATTACAGTGTACTCAGTAGAGTCTGTGTGATTGTGAGGAGTAGTGGAAGAGATAGATAATACAAATTTATCAGAAAGAAATACGATAACGTTATTCGAGACAATTTTGCGAGCACAGTGTGCATTCAGAGTGACGAGTAGTGGGGGAAGGTATTTGAGCAGATCACAGCAGAGGCAACAAGAGATGTGATGTTACACAGATCTGAGATCAAGATTTGATTCTTTATAGGTGGGTATTCTCGGATCATACTTTCACATACATATTTATGAGTGTGAGGTGGATAGAACAATGAAGAGTCAGCTGACGATTCGGATAAGTCTCACATCGTGGTTAGTGATACATATTCGACTATGCACGCGCACGGAGGACACTTCATACCAATGACTTGGATAGGAAGGTTGAGTTATTAGCACGCAGTAGTGAGTGCTGACATTAACACAGGGACGTTTTTTCTCATGGAGCACATAGTTACTAGAGACTGGAGAGCGTCATATGTAGGGTTTGACTACAATATAGTCTATGTGACGTGATATTATTACAGTGACTCACTGTATGATTCTTAGGTGGTAGTTCGAGTGGTGGGGTGGTAAAATGTAGAGTGTGTGTGCTCTTGTACAGCTCTTTAATTCGTGAGAGGCTAGTGTATCATCATAACTCTAGCAGAGTGAGTAGAGACGTGTGTCAACAGCGCGATGCTAATTACAGAAATATACTGAATGGTATCACTGTAGGTTTAGACATAGGTCCACAATGTGTACGTAGAGACTGGGAGTCAGGTGACGGTGTAGGTGAACCTTCTCAAGGAACCACAGACATTGTTGTGGTATAGATATAGGGATGCCACTGTTAATAACAGAGGGATTATGCGTCAGAACTCAAACGGTTCGCTGATCTGAGGTGTAATCAATTCACGGTGGACACTAGTATTGCAATCTTATGTGTGAAGAGAGAGACGGAGAATGATATGGATGGAGTAACGATGGTGATACCACAATGAGGGGGGGTGGATGTGATAGCTATGAGGTGTGCGACGAGGTGGAGGCGAGAGAGAGTGAACATGGATGTTTGTGTGGAGCTATGGTGCTTTATATTTCAGTTGATAGGAGGAGATTGTTTAGGATGAAGGAGGGTCACATTTTTCAGAGTAGATTGAACATGTAGTGAAGCTTAGAGATGTTAGTCTCTGATATGGCACATGGAGATGGATGAGTCAGGGAGCGACGTAGGACATGCACAATAGGGATGCATCTGTCTTGAGACACACAGCAAGTGTCAAGTCGGTGGCATAGTGGTAGTCTATAGACTGAGCACTTAGTTACACTGACAGTAGAGTTGATAGATATGTCACACACGCAGGATCTTTGGTATTTGGACATGATCGACTGAGATAAGATTAACTACTTCACTACAATATATTAGAGCGAGGCGAGTAATCATTAATAGCGTACACTGATTATTGGTGTTGGAGGATGCATTGAGAGTCTTACGGTCAGACGTCCAATCTAAGAGTACTGTTGAGAGACAGAGGAGAATCTAAGATTGGGTGTCTTGGTGACGTGAGTGTGCTGATCTCACACACTGTGTGTGAAGCACGAGCTAGAGAACACTCTTACAAGCCGAGGTCTTGGGTAGGTGTTACATACTGCAGCTCAAGGCGTGACGGGATATAAAATATCGACTTAGACCAGATTGTAGTATCTAGGCGAATCGAGTACTATCTCAGATACACAGACAGACTCATGATGTGATGGACATGTAGCGTTACGACGGATGAATGAAGGTAGAGACGGAGAGAGCTAGTGACAGTCAGTGTGAGGTGTAGATATTGACTGTGCACGCAAGGAGGATGTTATTAGACGGCGAATAGAGGCTAGTACATAGAGGGACTTTAACTCAAGAGGATGAGCTGAAACACAGTGACAGAGAGCACACAGGAGACACACTATGATCACCTATGAGTCTATGACAACACAGGTTGATCTGAGTACAGATTGTGTCTCAATTGGTAATTGTCGAGGAATATGTGGACAACACATGGAGTAGTATCTGGATCTTTACGCACACTGGTATGGCAGCACTAGACACACGAGAAAGAGGTATGCAACACACTAGCACAGTCTGGTCAGCGGAGGAGTCTGTACTACTAGGAGCGATGGGCGTCAACAAGTGTTACCACACGAGCGATGCACTGAAGATACAGGCTCGTTTATAGACGTGTATGTACGTACGGTGGAACATGGAGTATCACTGTGATCTGGGTACACACACGATTGGCGTAGGGGCACTGTTGTCTTTGGGTGAATATCACTATTATAGGGAGGAGGGAGAGTTATGATGTGTTAGGTGTCGGACGTCAATGGGAGTGTTTTGCACGCTGTGGACAATTGGGTCAGATATTGGTGATAAAGTCAAAAGGGTTGTCTCATCTATTATACTCTTATGCGTAGACTGGGTAGATCGATTATCACGTGGGTCTATGGCGGGCACGGAGGAGTTGACGTCTACAATATTGGATGTGATCTGATTATCAGGCATCGTGCGAGAGACTTTCGTGACATTGGGAGACATGGAGATACACAAGAGATAGTATCTAAGAGAGACAGGACAGATAGGAGGAGTCTTTGAGAGGGAGTTGTGAGTGGATTACAGAATCAGGAGCTAAGCACTGTAAGTTATGTTGCAGGTTCCGAGTATGTGTGGGCGTTTCACATGACGATGAATTAGAGAAATCAACATGTCACTTGAGGGCTATGATTGGTCTCTGAGGAGCACGATAGCGAGTGGTTATATCAAGAGTGTTAATACAAATTTTTCTGAGATATATGGCACACTCTGTTGTCTACTGGAGGGGCTATGATATCTAAGAGACATGACATGGAACAATGCGGGGCGTCTTCTAATAGTGGGATTCTATATAGAGAGATGGGAGAGATTGAGGCTCTTGTGAATAGGTCATAGAGGAGAGCAAGATATAGTCTCTATAGACATTTAATCTGGTGTGCGACTCACCACAGTGAGACGGTGACCTAACACAATGAGTAGTTAGTTTACTTAGTGATGATAGGAATTGTAACAGCAATATGAAGAGCGACTCATCATGAGAACATGATGGAGTTCTCTAACTACGCCACAGGACACACATGTTATCTTACTAGGAGATCGGGACGCGCTGTATAGACGGTAAGCGTCGTGGTATGTTTTTAGTGGAGAGTAGGATTTTTGTAGCGCACTCTGGAGCGGTGCGGAGAGGCAAACACATCTGATGTATCTTAGTGAGAGAGTTATAGTCGGGAGAGGAGTGAGTAGTATGTGTAATACAGTTACGACAGTATTCTTTTAGGGGGCTCGTGGGGTTATTCTACATGAGAGTCTTCTCGTCAGGGTGAGGAGTGAGAGTTGGCACATCTGCGTCTATACACAATATTGGCTTGTTACTGATGAGAGACGTCTGAGAGGCAATAAGTGCAAGTTAGGTTCGTGACAAGACAGAGGTTTATACCTTGGAATGAGGTTTAGTGTAGGGTGAGTCAGCGGCACACACTGTGAGAGTTCTATGTAAACTAATTTTGTGGGGCTCATCCTGACAGTGTATGGTGTTACATAAGATGCACAGATGGATGTGCGACTTTGTGTATTTAGTTTTGGGTTTTGCGATACATCGTGCGCGACAATGTTAGTGGAGAAGGCTAAGATGCAGGGAATCAACACTGTTCAAGGAGATATACAGAGAGAGGGTATTGTAGCTTTCTCTAGGATAGTGGAAGGAGATGGAGACAGGGGGCAGCTCTTAGGGAGCACAGAGATGTTGTCCTAGAGGGCTTTGGTGTGTAGTATGATTTGGTTGTACGAGAGAGGGAAAGGACTTGACTGATGTGCATCATACATAAAGAGGGAGAGGTGGAGTAGGAATGGACTGTTAGTCACGGTCAAGGTGCAGATGGCATAGAGGAGACTAGTGCATAGCTTAGTGTATGTGCACACATTTTAGCACGAAACACTAGTATGGGTGAGATAATAGCTATTATTGCGCATGAGTCTACACGCGATATAGATGGGGATAGTTTGGGCAGAACATGGAGGGTGAGGTCTATTTTCTCTCTAGCACTCGCTCAGTTCGTGGGATGAGTGATGAGGATAGTGATCACTACTCATACGGATGTGCACGAGCGTGTAGTCATGTTACGTATAGCGTTGTTATATCAATCTCTGTAGTTTGGATGACACTATGGCAGACACAGGATAGATTGGCTGATCGTCATACATGATAAGATCAGGGTGTAGTAGACACACTAAGTTTAAACGATGAGCGGTATATTTATGCAGTTTGAACTTCACACTGTACACATGTTGAGGGGTGGACAGATTATAGTTGGGACAGGTGTGATTGGATGCACTGTTTGCATATAGTGTCAGTATGATGGTGCGTGAGTGATCATTCATCGCGATTTCAATAATCTACTCATAAGTGACACTCTTAGAGTACAGTGGTCACGAGATTCAGATGGATTGTCAGAGACTGGGTGAGAACACGTGCTACAATGGATATTGGGACAGAGGGATGAGTCCATAGACAAGCTGTGCACACACTATGGGCTATTGGGGGTGTGGCGTGACAGGAGCAGTTATAACACAACTTAGATGTCATAGATTGGGAGCTAGGAGAGGAGACACACAGCAGCGGGGAGGAGTGATTGTCAAAAAAAAGTTTGAGAGTTAGTAAAGTAATAAATGTTATAAGGTGTATCAAGGAAAAGAGTTTGAAAATCAGCATGTGACAAGATTATTTGAGAGGCATGACATTGAGTTGTTTAGTGTAAAGAGCGCTTATAAAGCTGCACTCGTTGAACGTTTTAATCGCACATTAAAAAATCGCTTGTGGCGACATTTTACTGCCAACTTGACACAAAATTGGACAAAGGTTCTACAAGATACACTCCATGCCTACAATCACTCTATCCATCGTTCTATTGGACTCAGACCAGTAGATGTAAATGCTGACAATGTAGATAAAGTGCGCGAATCATTCCAACGTAAACGCACTCATGTGAAAAGTGATGTGAAAATTGGCGATAAAGTTCGTATCTCAAAAGTGAAAAGTGTTTTTGCTAAAGGGTACCTTCCGAATTGGACAGAGGAGGTATTTACAGTATCAAGGATTAATCAAAAAGACTCTCCGACCACCTACAAGTTGAAAGATTACGATAATGAAGAAATTGAGGGTAGCTTTTACCGCGATGAGATTGAGGTAGTCACTGAAAGTGAAACATATTTGGTAGAGAAAATCATTCGATGTAAAAAACGGCAAGGTGAAGAATGGTGTCTTGTTAAATGGACTGGTTATCCTTCAAGTATGAACTCTTGGATGCGTCGTGCCGACATCTTTCATCTAAGTGATCGACAGTGATTCATGCAAAGTTGTAACTAACAATGTTTAGGGTTTGAGCTATGAATCCAACTGCCTCATTTTATTCACGACCCTCCTATGTAAGTGGCGGAGGACAAATTTACATCGGCGCTCGCCGCCAACGTGGAGGTAGCATACTTGGTGCACTGAAATCTGTTGTAGCACCTCTCATATCCAATGTCGGTAGATCTTTAAAACGAAATGTTTTAAGTAATGCCGTTGGCTTTGCTGGTGATGTTGCTAGTGATCTTTCCAGAGGTAGAAGTTTTAAGAGCAGTTTGTTGAATCGTGGGAAGGAACGCGGTTTAAAAACATTGAAGCAGACCTTTGCTGGTGTTACTCAAGGAAAGAAATCACCTAAACGAATGAATAAAGGAAGGAGGAAACATCGCGGAGCTGGTAAGGTGCGATCTTCAGTCAAAAGGCATTCACGCAAACGTCGCAGAGGCTCTAATCATTCATCAGGCGCTAAACGACGACGCTGCTATAACTTCTAATCATGGAGTGTAAAACTTCCGGTTTTTGTTTGTTCGATCAACAAGCCATACAGACAGATATTCTTAGTTCAAGTATTGTAGATTATCATCCTCGAACAGCTGAGAATGCTGGCCCCATTGAATTTGTTATTCCTGGTGGTAGTGATGACTACATAGATTTGAGTTATGCGATGCTTGATTTGAGGTTTAGAATTCAGCAAGCAGATGGAACTGCTATTGACGATGCACATAAAGTTGGACTGAACAATTTACCATTGACTACATTACTTCGCGATGTTTCTCTAACGATTGGAGAGCAGCAGGTGGAAGGTGGTCAAAGCGATTATCCCTATAAATCATATTTCAATCATGTATCACAGTTTCATCCAGCAGCACAAAAAAGTCATATGGAAGCCATGGGATGGTACAGAGATGAAGCAGGAAAATTTGATGTTGAAACAAACAGTGGCTTTGTAAAGCGATCTGCTATGATTAAAGATAGTAAAGTATGTCAGCTATATGGTCCGCTGAATTTAGACTTCTTTAGACAGTCAAAGTTTTTACTCTGTAATACCAGCATGCGACTCAAGCTGACATTGAATAAGCCTGAATTTGCGCTGAATGCATTTGCTAAAGTTGACAATTTTAGAATTCATGTGGAAGATATTGCACTTTACATTCGTCGAGTAGTACCGAATCCAAGTGTCATTAGAGGGCATGCTGAAGGCCTTAACCGCCAAAATGCCATTTACCCCGTTCAGCATACAAAGCTTCTCACCTTTACAATTCCGAAAGATCAAAAGAGTTTCATGAAAGATGGCCTCTTTCCATCGGAAGCACCGAAGCTCCTCATGGTGGCAATGGTTGAAAATGATGCATTTAATGGTAATATAAAGAAGAATCCTTTCAATTTTAAACACAATCAGTTAAGTGAAATTGCTTTACGTGTAAATGGTGTGAGTCATCCTGGTCCACCCTACAAACCAGATTTTGCTTCGGATCAATTTATGCGCAGTTATGTTGATTTTATGGATGTCTTTGGCTTTTACAATACGGATGACACCAACGGACTGACTATGAAAGAGTTTAAGAGTGGATATACTATTTATGCATTTGATTTGACTGCTGACAGCGATATTAGTGCACCCTATCGTCAAGCGAACGTGCCTCATAATATTCGTTTGGATTTGACGTTCAAAAGAACACTACCTGAGACGATCAATGTATTAATTTATGCAGTCTTCGATTCAAATATTGAAATTACAAAGTATCGTGACGTGATTCTTCAGTATAATCGTTAATGAGTTGGTTGACTGCTGACGATATTAAGACTAAAGTGCAGCGTAATGCAGACGAAGCGACGTTGAAAGCTTTCGATAATGTCTATTCACTCGATACCTTACCACCTGCAGTAAATCACTATCCCATCTTTATTGTGCTAAACACTCATTCGCAGAATTTAGGCGGTGAGCATTGGAAAGCGATCTTTATTGGAGAAGACCGACGTGGTGAACTATTTGACTCTCTTGCTCAACCTCCAAATATACCAACACAGCAGTGGTTGAGAAAACATACGCGTCAATATCAGCGAAATGAACGCATACTACAACATCCACTTTCATCAACGTGTGGTGCTTTTGTACTGTACTTCATCTTAAAACGTTTACATGTATCTCGATTTGCATCTATTATTCAAAACTTTTCATGTAATCCATCCTCTAATGAAAAAATGATTTGTAAGTTCTATCATGATTTGAAATAAAAACATCATGTTGGAAAAATTGTTTTTTATTTTACAATCCGCTGGGTACGTACATACTCAATGAGATAGTCTAGGATCACATTTGCTTGTACATGAGATTTTAGTCCAGTAATGATCACTTTACTATTATGAAAGATTGCCACATGCACAGGTAACCAACAACTAATGAGAGCTGCAGGAAAAAGTTCGGGTTCATAACACAAACTGTAACTGCTGGTACGAATCTTCAAAAATGATAGACTGTCACTCAATTGAGTAGAGATCACCATATTGTCCACAGTCAGATTCGACATCACACACCTCTCCCTCTTCCATATCCGACGTAGTAGTCTTTGTAGCTCTAAGCGCATTGACTGCGCCGATGAATGAGAAAGGGCGCCGAGAATCTGTACAGTCCCATTTGGGAAGAGTTGAAGATTCCGTGAATTGTTCATCTTCACCACTAACATTTGAGGACGGCCCGGGTAATACTTGCTGTTTGGAAGCTGTTGGTGTAATGTTGTGAGATCGATTTTGGTGTAGAGTCTGAAGCGACGGAGAATGTTGACGATGGTGTAGCGATGGCGCTTCATGATGAAAGAATGAGTAAATTGAGCGATGTACCTTCCTTTTATACTTTTCCCAACTACCTTGATGAAATGTGAAGTTAGTATGAAGTTGGGAATGATAGAGTTGAATTCGCCGATTGTTGACGCGCAGCCAGATGCGATTTCCAATACGTGAATGTCTTTTCATATAGAAGTATTTCAAGTCCTTCATGATATGATGTAGAGATTGAAAATGACGATAAGATAAAGCAAACTCTCTTCTCACATTTCCAGTTGAATCTTTGAAATAGACGTTTCGATCATGATCCGTTTCAATACGTTGTAGGGAATCTAATTTCCAACTCATGGTGCGTGGTAGTCATGTCTGATTAAGATTTGCATAGTAGGGCGATGAACTCACGACGAATAAATGTCATGATGGAGCGATGTATGTATCTTCTATACTTCTCCCAATTGTATTTGCGAAATGAGAAACAGTTTGCGGAATGAGAATGGTAGATTTGAATTTCATTTCTGTAATGTTGAAGCCAAACTTGATCACCCAAGGAGATGAATCTTAATGTTTCAAAATATTCCAAATCCCTCATGATATCATTGAGGTTGACAAATTGTCGCCATGTTAATGTAATTCCTCTTGATGTATGACCATGAGAATTTTTGAAATGTACGTTTCCATCACGATCAACTCTGATATATTGTAGAGAGTCCAAAATCCAAGTCTTCATGATGTTATGCAAAGTTGCAGATCAGCAATATAAAAATGTCGTTTTATCATATTTTGCTTAGCAATGCGGCTACAAAGAGATTTACTAGTAATCGAGCCGCACTCTTTTCTACTCCCATTGATCATGCACAACAGCTAAATGGAAATTGGGAAGTGGGTGTCACTCAACTTGTTTATAGCAACTGTGTCTATACTTTTGATCATGAGGTGATGACTATTAATATGAGACGTACAGCTGCTTACCAATGTGAAAAGGGGTGCCGAGTATACATTCCACAGTGGCCAAAGAAAGATCTCTTATCATGTAAAAAGTTTATATATGATTTCTTGAATAAAGCGTGTAAACATATTGTCCAATTTACTCCGCACAATGATGATTATACTTATGTACATCATGTAGTTGAGAAAGATTGGATTGTTGGTTTAAGTCCAAGTTTAAGAAATGATTTAGGTTACCTCGCTAGCGCCTTAACAAGCTATGATAATTTTAACGTTAATTACCACATAAGTGGTCATAAACAGTTAATATATCGAGAGGAAGCTTATTATGTAGATCTTATTCCAAGAAATGAGAAGACGTTGGTGAAGAAGATTGTGATTAAGCCAAGAAAGACAAACATGACTCCTGAAACATTATTGAAGAAATTTAATTATCTCCTTCGAGTTGATGGTAAACAAGTGGCAACATTGACTTATATTAAATCATCTAATCATATTGCAATAAGCAAATTAAATGATGATGATCTAGTATTAGTTTGTTCAAAAGATTTTCATCAGTTCTTACGACATCGTTCTGCAGCTGTTCATGGAAAATCTGATATGCAACATTTACCATGTGAAAGGTCAAATCAATTTGATACAGAATGGACCGTATCTTTATACAGAAAGTGTGTAGAGCCTTTAGGTGGTATCTTACATGAAACAAGAGTGTTGATGCCTCGCATTATTACTTCGGTTAAATTGGTTGTAGATTATTTAAATGAAGTGATTAATGACCAACATATTTCATTTTCTGAAAAAGAAGGTACTTTGTCTCTCACTATAAGTGGAAAAGGTATTGAACTAATTATGGATAAAACTCTAATGGACATTTTGGGTTTTGATCAAAATATCTTTAAAAGTGGTACTGTAACCAAAGCTAGCGCAGACATGTCGCTATCGCGTCGTATTAACTATTTTCAGATATATTCCAATATTGGTGAAGATGTACGTGTGGGAGATGTTGAAGCTCCATTGCTAGCAATGATACCATACCAGCCAAAAAGCTGCAGTATTTTATCTGAGCATACTTTCAAGAAAGTGCATTATACAAAGCTGAAATCAAACTACATCCCACAAATTGATATTGCCATTTATGACGATGCTGGTGCGTTGATTCCTTTTCATAAAGATGCTGTGACAAGTATCACACTCCATTTCCGAATGAAGAGTTAATGCAAAAGTATGCTAATATATTTTTCCAATGTGAATAATATGGAAAGTGAAAATAAGGACTCGTTTCTAATCTACTTGCCCAGTAATGCTTCTATGAATAAATTTCCCAAAAATAAACCATCAGACTATCGAGTAGAATTAAATCGGCCACTGCATTTAGAAGGTGAATGGGAGGTTGGCGTTTCTAGTATTTGCTATGATAGCAATATTCAGAATGTGAATGATTTGGAAGAAATGATATTGACTCCTCGCACCCATGATGGAATAACGATGAATAATGCATTTCAGTTCCCATACAATTTAACATCAGATGGAAAGTGGAACTATGAATGGATTCAGATAAAATCAGATTCTTATGAGCCATTTGGGAATGAGAAAATTATTAAGGCATTCAACAGTGGTAATACTTCCATCATGAAGAATAAAAATCAGAAAGCTTATGAGTTTACTATCTATCATTGGAGTGGGAGACAGTTCCTCCGCTTTCATTCTTTTACTAAAGGTCTTACGCTGAGGTTGGATAGTGAATTCTATCCACATCTTGGTTTTGGTCATGGACTACATCTAACGTCAATTGCTACTGCAAATGTTAAAAAAGTTTATTCAAATCGAATCAACAAATTTCATTATAGATTTAAAATATTTGATGAAGATGTTGTAGAATGCGAAGAACGCATCATTTTGAAAAAGCGTGGTGTTCAACCTTTATCACTTATTGAGTTAGTAAAACGATGGAATGAGACTGTGGGTAAGAAGTATGGAGAGAAAATTATGGCGGACAAAAATAAGTTGGTTATTCAGAAATATAATGACAAACTTACAGTTTATTTCTCTCCAACCTTGCGTCATTTTGTAAGACATTATACACCTATTATTGGAAGCGGTGTGGTGTATGCTTCTCATGAATATCACACTAAAGCTGATTCAGTTAATGATGAATGGTGGGTGGACATCTATGGCGATCGCATCAAGAAAATTTACCAGTCTTATGAAGAATCTAAAGTTGCTATCAATATAATG
>CAJQUW010010695.1:0-107936 GCA_907163375.1 Prostheceraeus crozeri
AAAATACGCAATTACAATATCTAAAAAACCTTGCATTGATGATTCATTGCATAAACCATCGGTTGAAAACAAAGATGAAAAATTCGCATTATAAAATAAAGATTATTCAAAATTGAAAATCATTGTTGGTAAGCATCTTTAAAGATTGGAAAGCTTATATGCATTGTCAAAATACAACGATTATAATTATTGAACCAAAAATACGCAATTATAAATCATAAAAACTGCATTGATGAATCATGCATAAATCCCGGTTGAAACATCATGATAAATTCGCATTGATAAAATAAAGATTTTACTTTTCAATTCCCTTACAAGTATTCCCTGGGTTGAAAAAACCGAGATAATTTATCTAATATATGACTGATATGGTGATAAAATTACAAATATTACATAAATGTTTTATAAAACCAATCAAATACTGCTATTTGTTGATATGTGTTTGCATAATTTTTGATACATTTTTCACTTTTATTTTGAACAAAAATATTATTCATAATCACCTATAAATGGTTCATTTCTGATGAAACATTTTTACAAATATTGTATAAAATTTAATTTGTCGATGTAACAAAAATATTCCAGCATACTTTATGTAATTGTAATCATTAAAAAGAGCAGTAAGGCGGACTAATTTGAAATCATCTGTTAGCCTACATGATAACCAATGTTATGACGAGTGTCAAATGATGAAAAGTCACAACTTTTTATCCGGCCACAGCTGGTGACAAAACGGAACGAATCTCTAGGGACAAACACTATAACAAAAGGAATTGAACATTGGAATGGAACAGTGTCACCATGCACTAGCGAAGTCGATGAACATGCAGTTTGGTTTTTCACAGACCAGCACAATAAGCAACACCCATATTTCCCCTACTTCATAAATAATTGCAGGTCAACATTAATAGAGCGTATGTTTCTTCCCCTTGCAATGCCTTCAGTCTGAGGACTTCTTATAATAATCGAATGACTTCATAACAAACATCAATCTTTGCCCTACACGTAGAATCATTTCAATATAGAGTGACTCACGCATAGAGTGGCGCGAGTCCTCGCCCGCCGTCCTTTTGGCGCGCATTGACATACTTTGTGCGTTTTCTTTTAACAATAGCGTGGACCTTAACTGTCTGGCCAAACTGCTGCGCTCGTTTCGATTGCGCTCCTCACGCTCCCGAAACAGCAAGGGCAGTGAATTGTAAAGCTTTCACGGGATGTGCCAACGACTCTTTCAATGCTGATTCTTACAATTATTATTATATATTTTCTTCTTATTCAATCTACTTTTTTATTATCTTATTTTTATTTATTTTATTGGCAAAACTATGAATTTCGTGAATCTTTCTTCGAATTAAAGGAAGTAAAGGTAGAAGATGTGTGAATCGAATACCTGTGTGACTCAATTTCGGCCGTTTCACACAATTTTACGTGCTGAGGCCTCGTAAAAGAAGGTAAGACGATCACACTCATGCTACAAGCCAAGTTATTATTCCATGAAGTGTGAGTTAAATTGTATTTTAGCTGTAAGCGTAACACCTTCTGGTCTCCCATTTGAAATAATTGCTTGAGATTGAATAAAAAATATAACATTTTTTTTTCTAGACCTACCGTGCTAAAGATTTTGATTTAAAAACAATGAAAATTTTCTGAAATTCAGTAGGAAAGTTGAAGCGTCGCATCATTTTCAGCACGTATCGAATTTTATACAACTGTGCTTCAATTGAGGTTCCATTTCTTTTCTCACTCTGACCCGGTTTCATTCGGGAATTAAAATTGGAGAATGTAAAACGGCTTGTTTAGACAGGTAGAATTCAAAAACAGCTTATGTTTTACTCCTTGTTCCATACCGGAAGATGTAAGTGCGTACTAGGATATTAACAGCATCAAGAGTTTCAAGGTAGTATCAGGCAAGGAAAACTTAAGTAGGACCAAATTGATAGAGGGTTAAACGATTAATAAAAATTGGATAATTAGTAAGGATTTCTGACAATTTTATTAAGTGAGTCAATTGCAAAAATCATGAATTCAAATGAAAATTGAGAAAAACATGATAATATTATGAATCACCTATAAAAGGAACCAACACATGAGAAGGTCCTAGGAAGTGAAAACCTAATCTTATCACTGAACCAACTGAACCAGAAAAATTATATAATGCGCACACTTCTGAGCAGGTCATGACATCAAAATACTTCAGTTAAAAAGCTAGACGCCACATGTTACATCGGTTATAATACATGCAATGTATAGTGAGACGAATCTAGTAAGTTGGATACTATGCATTTTATTAGTTGAGGTCAAGCATGATATCTCAAATGGTCTCCATCCCCTGATTAAGAAATAGGAGCTCACGCTACATACCGCATACAATTAGAACGAGTTCGAAACCAAATAGTACTGGATTAATACCTCATTTGTGATTAGCTGGCTTATAAAAGATAAGACTCGTATTTAATTATTCATAACGACCTAGATCTTGATCCGGTAGACATTCCGAATGTTTTGTAATCCTGGAATATTTTGTGGGCAAATCGATAATTAGTGATCGGCAGAGTCGCGAGGATAGAATACTCAGAGTCTAATTGTGAAAGATACTTAAGTATGACATTCCTATAATATTGTATTATTGAATATGTGTATATTGCATAAGCAATACATTATATTTATAATATATAGTCACTGCTTCTATTGTGTTGAAATATACAGATTTTATCTATAACTTATCCTACTATATTGTCAAAGTGAATTATTTTGAACCAGTCCCTCAGTATGTGATTGTGCCAAGTAAGTCATCATGTAATTTGTTCACAATATAATGGATGACAATCATGTACTACCGTATCTACTAATTATTGGGGAGATGTACTGTCACAGCCACTGGTTGACTGGATTTAATCATCACCCTCGCTAGAATATCAATAATAATCAATAACTTGATACAGTAATGTGTAATATACAATACTGAAATTCCAGTAATATTTTGCTGAAAACACTTTTAAAACATATTCATCACTCAAAAATTTTAAATTGATAAGATTTCAATACCAGAACGAATCTTAGAACCAGTGACCCATTGCTACTCACCTAAAGACTATGAAGATATCACTGTCAACACTATATTCAAACCGCAGTATATTAAACAGAATACTCCAGAATTAGGGTGACCCTATGTTAGGTAACCCTAACACATTTTAATATGTCCTAATTAAATTAGCTTTAAACTTTGACTACAACCATTAAAGTCAATGCTATAGAAATCCTCAAAAAAATACGCACGACGTACTATACAAGGTCCTGATATGGCAACGCAAATCATATAACTAATTTATACCGAAAGTATAATCTAAGGATACACTATAATCAAAAGATAGCAGGCACTTATAAACAGATCTTTGGTCTGTCATAGTCGCCTCTACTAAATTAGTTTTTAGTAACAACTACAGAAGTATCTCTTAAGACTCATAAAGATGAATTTATTGGGTCATTCCTTTAATTATGTTCAAATGAATTGTAGAATAATAAAATTTTAAAATTAAATACCAATGACTAAACAGCCTGTACAAAAGATTAGATATTTTGCTAGAGAGCATGTCAACTCCGACATAACAGGGATGAAAATCGCTATTAGGGGGCAGAGACTACGCGTATTCCAGTTACAGTGATCAACCGACTATGAAAGTGGAACTAATAATGAATTTTAACTTTTAATTTTCATATATTAAGTGGCGCCACGGATATCCTAGAGGAATTCAACGTGATGCGCTCCTTCAAAAGTTAGATTTTTTTTGTCAGAGGCCCCTATAGCTGCTCTCGTAAATTCACATATTCAAACACTCCCCAGTCATGATATAATCGGTAATGATAACGAGTTAATAAAATTTTTTAATAAGATAGGCCGACTTCAATTTAATTGCGAAATAATTTATAGTCCAAAAAATCACATTGGATATGGCAGTCATCTTAACTTATCGTCAATATGCGAAAATTATATTAATTGACAACCTGAATTGTTAGCAAATCCGACTATAGCAATTATTTTGAAATTAATCTTTTCATTTGCCAATCCTGTTTATATAAGCAGTGATGATATTTAGCCGCTCTGGTGAATGGTTTTTAACCCTTATTCAATTGAAGACCTTTATTTTAACATACAGGGTGCAAGATTTCAGAAGTCAGGTCACATCTAAATCTGACTTCTCGTCGGAACACGGTACGGATAAAGGAATTTCACGGTATATGCACGCTCTGCGAGGCCCATGGCCGCAGTGAAGGGGTTAAAGTTTAGTGATCCGCTGAGACCAGCTTGGGGAATGTCGTCTGATCAATAATCGTAAACCTCCGGATGAACAGCGTCACAGGCAGTCGCAACACGCTCCATCTACTGTCATGCTTCAATAATATCATATTAGGCCTAGATAAAAGAGCGACAGGACTAGAACACGCGTCGGCCACCTTGTGGTCTTATTTAAGTCAGTTATAATTATCGGCCCTAACAACAAACGGGAGAGATTTTGTGCCTACACACTCAATTTATAATTTTTGAAAGGACATAGGAGCTTAGCGACGATAACTAGATTTTATTGTCTTGAGCTATATCTTTTCATATCTACTCCTGTTTTTTTTTTCAAGATGAAATTCCAAAATATGGTAAGAAAACCGTCACAAGTTATTGGTACAGGATTCGTCCAAGTAAATGACGGATAAAATCAGTCTTACAGAGATGAAAATTTGCTGAGAGCTTGCAGCTGCTTAAGTTACCACATTATGCCACATCACAATCCAGATGCTGGAACGAGAGCGCGAAGTATTAATATCAGAAGCGTTATAGCGCACATCGAACACACACAAAACTGAGAAAGCGCTGCCTATCACACCACCCCGTGTTGTGTAAGATTAGTAAAGCAAGTTTCACTCTAGTGACTCTTTAGTATGATGAAGAACATAGTCGCGAGACTTAGATTGTGAATCGAGTGGAAGAGACTTGGTTGTTAATATGATTGGCGCCGCGTCTTGTTGGCATCAAGTGTATCCAGAAGCCTTACTTCAATTGACTTTATATAGGCCCATATTATAGTAAGAAGAATGATGCAAATTTGTGTAAGAGATAGTTAATTTAAGGAGTAGATGTCTATAGTTTAGACTATTCTTTAGGTCACTAGTAAGAATTTATTTTTATTTAATTGTATTTATCTTCGATGTTTAACAGTTAATTACACCACGTAATGTTTTACAGTTTTATCTATCACAGATGATCAGACCTAGATATCTATTTACATGTAATAGAGGCCTAGTTCTTTTCTTTTTATATATGATGCGCTTTACATATCCTAGTACCAGATGAGAATATCTAGTCAATTTTCAGAACTGGATCAAACCAAAATATATTTTGCGTAGCGAGAATAGCATGTGCAATAGTATTCCACAATTCATTGGCATTAACAAAAACTATTAAATAGACATGCCAATACTACCATTTAACTTATAATAGACTACCGGATGATCAATATGACGACCTTGAATCAGAGTCACAGGCTTAACACTGCGGCAACATAGCTAACTAATTCTACGAAATATGCTTCCATATACAAAAGGTCGGTTGATAATTTCGATTTATAAATATAGAAACATACTCTAAATACAGTGTATATAAGATGCAATCGATAATATTAAATGGCAAGATCTATAGCAGTGGTCGTGACGAACATCGCTGCGAAAATGTTATAAAAAAATGAGTAACTCAGCTGGGAAAAATAATTGCGGACAATAGATGAGTCCCTGCGAAAAATTGAATCCCCCCCTTGAATTCTTCTAACATTTATAAATGAACCTATGGTTGTCTTATACGAATAAAAACACGTGTCTCTAACAGGATGGAAAAGTGCAGAACTAATTAAACAACTAATTAAGCATGTTCTTCATTACGATATATCATTTAGAGTCTTTAAAAAGCAGATCAAATTCATTATTATTCACAGAGCGTTCATTCTACCTCTTGTAACAGATTCATAAAATGAATACGAATTGCAAGCATGTAGTTCCGAGCATCTACTGAGTTACTGTGGATGATTAATCGCATACCGAAGCTGTCAAAGCCATGTTTAAGAAGTAGCCGATAGTATTATAGAAGAATGGAAAACCGCATGATTTCAAATACTTTATTCATTGATGTATAGACCAAACAAATAAAATTCAAATTACTATGAGTATTGTTGCGGGGAATATATGCATTGAAATTCATATTGTACACGACCTCGCACGATGCCAGTAATTCGAACGCAACTTGGACTTTCAAGTTGAAGCGCTCCAACACTTTCCTATCCGATTTTACTCATATTTTTGATATTCAGCTATCGATGCACACGCTCTGTTGGATGCAGAACACTCTAGGTCTACCTGGTGTTTTCAGTTTGCCAGGGCCAGTAATTGGCCAAAGAACCTCGGACAGCTGGTGTGTTGTAAGATCACTCCCCGATATGATACTTATCTTAGCGATAGTGATGTTTTAATGTATGTACTCTCATCTTACAAAACGGTTCTTACCTTCCTGCAGTTCAGAAAATTTGAACGCGCATTCTGAAAAGACGTGTATGCTGCAACAATGTAACCTCCAGTTAATTCCAGAATAGGCAGAAAATTGTCTTAGCTGACCCCTGGAAATTAGACTGTTATGGCATTTCTCTCTTAGAATGATGCAGAAGGTCCAGAAAAAATGAAATGTCCGAATCTCGAGACCTCTGGGTTATGATCATCAGTGTGTGAGCGTTGACCTAGCTGCCGACAATCAGTTTCTGCCCCAGTAGAAATAAACTGTTTATTCTGAAGTTTATCAATTTTACTGGTTTAGGTTCTGTTATATTGTTTGACAATTTTCTAGTGGTTCTGCCATCACGTAGCCTACCAACAGACATTCAGTCGTAAAAATTGTCGTTGGGCCTACGCGGCATTCCAAGCATGTTGTCTTTAAAAGTAAACCCAAAGAACGCGACAGATCACCATCAAAAAGATGGAAAACAGGTTTTCTATGCAAAAAAAAGAAAAATAATTTTGTTGACATATAAATTCGATGCTTCAGAGCACAAAGAGATAAAAGAAAGAGGAATCGAACAAAAAGAAACACGAGGGAAAGAAAACATTAAAAATCAGTATAACTATCGAGCCGGAGATGATAATACAGCAGGAAAGCACATTTTGTTCTGCCGAAAGATTCATTGCACACAAGTTTTCGGTCTAAGACCTTCGTCTGTTCAGAAAAAAAAGTGTGATCACAGATTAATGCAACTACCCATTATTTCCTGCATATTTCCTGCCTGCATACCGATGCAAAAATTTAGTTGCTTGTGCAGATCGGCCGCCACTGAATCGACTTCATGTTCTTCCCAGGTACCCTGGAAATTTGGGTAAGACCTATACCCTCAAGCTCGATGCAATTCCGAGACAGAGGAGAATATGCAATGAGGAAAATATCAGTGCAATATTAATGGAAAACGCAAGCAAGACAGTCAGCGTGAGAGCAGGAGGAGTCAATTGGAAAAGAGAACATCATACTTGAGCATACTCAGAGACATCATAGCTTCAATGTTTACATGTATATGATTGTTGCATCTTCACCAAGTCAAGATTTCCACAAACCGCTGCATTTCTGCATCATCCACTTTTTCTCCTTCGTTCGGATCCGTAATTATTCCTTGTTTTTCCTTTTTGATGAAAACTTCCTGCTTTCTGTCAATTGCTGAAATTGGTTTATTCTCCTTTTGTTTGTGACCTTCCTGTCAGCGCCTGTTATCAACTGGAAACGGATCATGTCTTAAATGACATTAATAACAAGAATTTTTGTTGGTGGTTTAGTTTTAAGGTTAGTGACTTTTGACTATATTTGCTACATGCACATGTATGTACTAGCTGATAAGATGGATTCGGTAACAAAATGGCAGTTTTTATATTTAGGAACCGGCGCTGTGGCCTTGTGGTAGAGTGTTCGCTCTGCGTCCGGAGACCTTGGTTTCAAAATCTTGGTCGGGTCGATCCTAAGACTATTTAAATAGGTACACTCTGCATTCTTGCTAAACACTCAGCACTGAAAAGAATGAAAGTGGTAAATGACAACTCGGCCACATGGAAGAAAGGCTCCGTGCCTAATGTGCTTCCGAGTATAAACAACGTTCATTATCTATTTATTTTTTATAATTTAGGTAGTTAAGTATTAACAAAATGGCTCCTAAGAAAGAGTAGATGCAGTAGTATCAAGTTTCTGAAATCAATATTTGCGAAAATCTTTTGTGAGTCATCACTGACGAAACGTATTTTACTTTCGAAAAATCTGGCTTATTACAAGAAAGCACTTATTTGCGGAGATTGCACAAGACATTTTGAAAAATCAGTTTGTCCCGACAGAATATGGCGTTGGTCAATTTTGATAAGAGCGGTGTTTTGCTCTTCATAATCATGAAATATGATACTATAATTTGCTGTATTAGTAGGCCTGCGAAAATTTTGTAGAGCTGCGAAAAAAATGGAAAAATCTCTGGCCCGGACGCACTGATCTATAGATAAAAGTGAAAAACTTAAGTGCATGTATTTTTTCCATGGAATTTTTGATTTAATTGTGTAATAGTTGTTCTGTAAATGTAAAACTATTATGTTGATCAGTCTGTACTTAATCCTTCTTTGTAGATGGTTGTTTTCCCCATTACACGGATTCTCTCAATTGCATGGGATGTTTCGGGCTTTTCTGCAGCTAATTTAAAAGTGGTCTCGTTATTCCTGGTAAGTTGCAATTATTATGATAATTTAACAGTCATTTTGTGTGATTGACGTTGAAGGTGGTCGTTTTCCCGGATACACATGTTCTTCCAATTTCATTTGAAAGTCATAATTGGTGCTTCTGAGTTTGGCAGCTCATTCTTTACTTGTATTTAAAGTATGTATTTTAAAAGAGGAATCATTTTCAAAATTTGTGGCTGTTTGAAAATGGGATTAGGTCATTCTCTTTTCTCTGCAGCTCAGAAATTCTAAGTCGTTACATGACTTTCATCATTTAGTGTACGATGTAGATGATATAAAATGAGTTTAATCGAATATTGATAGATATAAAACACGTGATTACATAATGAACTAGAAATAAGAATGGAAATAAGTGATCACTTTAAGTAATCGAAAATTGCCGATGCTGTTGAAAATATATTCCCAAACTTTCCTCTGTCTCAGACCGCGTCAGGGGACGACGAAAATTTGAGAATATATTTTCAACTCAGACAGCATCGGCTATTTTCGATTTCTTAAAACAGTAGGCTGTTTATGAGGAACAATTAAATGATTATTTGAAAATGATATTCTATTCAGCTACAATTTGGTCATCTTAAATCAATAAAGAATCTGTCTAATGATCCGCGCGTGTCCCGAAATTTGAAAGAGACAAGTGTGAATTTTTGGAAAATCTGGTATACAGTTGCTATCATGTATTCATAACAGGTGACTTAATCAGTAAAAGTCAAACATCAAATGTCAATTTTGAGTAAGCCCCTCCCCCTCCTATTTGACGTCAATTTCAAACAGCCCTGCAATGGTTTTAAAATAACATAATTTTTGTTTCGTTGCAGGTGGTTAATGCTCGTGGTGATATCCACATTTGATGCTTTACTTCCATTGTCCTCGATAACTTTTGGTACTCGTTGCTGATCACTGTGTCAATGTGTGCAATTGGATTGATTATCTGTGGTTGATCTTTCAATATTTCGTGCGAATTGTATGGGATGAATACTGCGAAATAATCTTTGTGTTTTTGGAATCCATTGAGTTCATGCATGTCATACTTGTGTGTCAGAACGACATCAAACGTGGTAATCGTTTTATTACTATACATATATGGCCCCTTGAAGTGTCAGTGGCTCGAAGCGCGGTCGATTGACTTGCCTTATTAACTTGATATTATCGTCTTTTTATCAGTAGAAGTGCAACAACGTGTTTCTTTTCACAATGACTTGATGCAACACACTTCTGTTTATGATGCCAAATTATACCGATGACTTACTGATAGGCTAATCATTACATCTATCGTGTATATGCATTTTTCAATCTTGCTATGTCCTAACGATATGTCACCATGATTATCGTGAATGCTTCGTGAATTTGTCGTCTATGATGTTATTGCATTTCATATATATTTGGACCCAGTATAGCATGGAATACAGTGAGATTATATCAACTTCATAATTCACGCATGTTCTAGCGTATTTTATCATCATTTCCGTTGTTATTTCCAGTTCATAGAATCCTAGAATCCAGCTACAGTCTCTTAAAGGCGAAATTAGGATGTAATTTTTCCTGTTGGTCGCCTAACTAATTTAATCTGTTTTTAATTAAGTTATAAATTTTGTTTAAAATAAACCCCAGAACTTTGAATTGGCTGCTGCAGCTGTGCCTGGGATTAAAGTATGTAAAACATTTCAATTTTAATTTTTTGAATGACTCTTTGAAGGTTTGTTCCGGTTTTTCTTTTATGCAACTATTTTAGCTTTATTATCCAAGTTCAGAAGAATCTCAGATGTTTGTAAAGGAAAACTAGCGAACAAGTTTGTTTATATAAAGTAACTTTTTTTCATTATTTTTGTACCTCCATGTTTACACTGATTAATTTGTTTTTTGTTATTGATTAAAATCTATTCATACCATAATAGCAGAGGTATTATTTTCCTTAATATGTGAATTTCATGGTAGTTCTAGCATCAAATCAATATGAATTACCATGCAATTGATGAAAACGAATGGCGCCGTCAGGTTGGTGAAATTCATTTTTTGAACCGCAGATCGATCAGAATGAATTGAATAGAAATAATGTAAGAACCCATTGTGATACGAGCACCCCAGTCGGCAAGTGCAATAAACATTGCATATTTCTAACACAACTGGTCTATTCCACACTCAGTTTTGGTGAATTCAATTCTGTATCGATCGTTGCTGTTTAAAAGTCGCACTCCACCTTCCTGGACCATGCACTTCATCAAGTGCATCGTAAAATCATGCATGACATTTTTACAACATCAACATGTCACAATGTGATAAATCTTGATACTTTATGGATCATGGATAATATTCATCGCTTGGGAATGCATGAATCATGCATCCCCTGCATGATTGATTACTTGATACATGCAGGAAATCAGTCCATAAATATCCATGGACGGGCGACTAGGGTGTAAATTTCCTTCGGTAATTTATAAACGTCCGATTCACAAAACATGACCAATTTCCTCCATCAGCCTATATCACGTATGGTTGTATAATGTATTGCCATAGTACAAAGTTGCGAATGTCCAAAAGTATATTCAAAATATGGAATATCGTATCTTTTCAATATTTTTGAGATCGCCAAGTCATTGTACACCCGTTTACACACAGCAGATGTAAAACTAACATAGGATCCATTTCGTTTTTGACGAGATTTTCAATCAATAATGTTTTCACAACATAGACAAAATTTTGGCAAGTCCATGATATTGTCAAATCCGCACATAAAACATGAAATCGTTGAAGGCCTTTCTGAAGTAGTAAAGTCGTATCACTTTCAGTTTCAGCACTCTGGTATCCAGTCGACACATACAGATTGTTTCATTAAAAATGGATCACCCTTAAACATCTCCTAAGTTCAACTTTGGTCCTAACGCCGCCAAACTTGAACGAATTCTCTGAAATTTGGAAGATATTATGTCACTTGTCTTACTAATATCATTGTTGAAATTTCAAGCATGAATATTGAGTTGTTTTTCTCCTTAACAGATAAAAAAAAGTAGTAGAAGCATTTATCTTCACTTTAGCAATGTTACACAAAATCATACCTCACTCTTATAAAATTACATTGTTTCCTTTGTTATGTAATATGTTGTTCTACAAGCCAAAAGCTATCAAGCAAAACAAAAATAAAGAAAATCGGTCAATCAGAGCCAGTATAGCACCATCATTCATCAACAATAATGTAACTGCTACATGTGATTAACTGGACTTCATGTTCCATAGCTTCCTGACTTCGTGCGGTGGTGTTGGCAGCACTCCTGATTGCTTTCAGCTAGAAATCTATCTCTTATTACCGGTTGAAAACAATACAAAGAACAAATTAACAATAACGAGATCGCATTCACAAAGGGCAACGTGTCAGCCTTGCTAAACTACTTCACATACAGCTAGGAACCATGATTCTGAGCGCTATTGATTGTTTTTGACGAATGAACATTGGCCGAAATGACAGATCAACTGTGATTCCATCGACGTGGTTTATTTATGGATGATAATGCTACGTGTCACAGGAGTAGTAGAGGTCAACTTAGCAAGTCTCATTAGGGCTTATGACATTATCTTGGCCAGACTGCGTTCTCCTGATCTGAATCCATAGAAAATGTAGAGTATTCTAAAACGGTGCGTTCGTCGTTCATGCTACCCTACAATGCGGCGTCACAACTTACGTCACTTGTTAAAAAGAAATTGGAGAAAGTTAGATCAGTCAAAAATCAACGATACATCGAAATCAATGCCTAGACGATTGGTAATGTCATTGACAACTGAGGGTATGTGGCCAGCAAATATTTAGCTTCTTAGAACCGTTACTGTATCATCGCTTATCAGATTATAAAGGACATTTAAATATATTAGGGACATGAAAAATGCTTTCTGATCATCACTTATGTTTTATTTAGTCAAATTTTAGGATGATCCACTTGTATGAAACGGACTGTATAATCGAACCGTTCAGTTTCCATGTCAGGTATAATCGCATCCGCATCAGTTTGCGATAATCACATATGGAGATTCCAGGATGTTCGTTAAGAACAGCAGCAGCAGACCTCTTCCAATGCTGAAAATAAAAATCATATGAAAAAAATGCAATGAATGACAAGATGTTATTAATCACATTTTATTACCTTCGTTGACAGCTGCGATAACCGGGCTTCCTGTGACTTTCTCTGCGGCAGATCTCACTTGACTTGAATTGAAAATTTCTCTTTTTTCTGTAGATTAAGTGTAGGTATAGCAGCTTCCTTCAGCTTGTACTTCTTGGTTCCTCCAAGTAATTCGATTCAATCCCTCACATAGATATCATTGTTGGAAATGAAGAGAGAAATACCCACTCATGTAGAGTTGGCTCATCAAACTCTTCTTGCCGCAATACGTATACCAAACGGACCTTCTGGGCTCATCTTTTGGTAAATTTGTGGAAGTGCAATCTACCGAACATCGTGTGGTTCGTCAGCTGCACTTTCCAACTTGACAGTGAGGGCATTCGTTTAAAGACAAATAACCTCCGCTTCAATCGACATAATATCTCCCTCGGCATGAACGCTTTTTCACGACTAACGACTGCGAAGAGCACGATACGTCATCACCTGAATCAATAGCCCGCTTCTCCTTCCCACGAGAAGATGCGGTTGCGCGCGAACCAAGCGCATTCGATCTAACTATAACTAAGGTTGTTTTGAGCTCACATGTCAAAACAAGTACAGTGCCCCTTTAAGGAAATTCGATCGCCACGCGCAACGCAGCTGAGTGAGTCAGTCACATTGTTGCAGCCTGTGATGCCGTAGGCCCTATCTGCGTGCAGACTGAGAAGTAGTGTCGATAATATTCCCCGCTGCAAATTGTTGATAGCCTGGAATCATGTCATAGTCCCTGCTTATAATTTCTTGTCCCGCCAGACTAAAACCGAAACTGCGCAAGCAGGCGCATACTTTAGTGCGCATCCACTATCAATGCGTCCGCAATTCTAACTACTCAAAACTATTTGGTAAGCTTCAGCAACTATATAATAATGCCAAGCAGAGATTGAGTCATATGCAGTTAGTTTTGACAAGATGACGGACCCAGGTGCAAGCGATCTTTCTTTTTTTGCAAAATGATGTCATGATGGCATGTAAATGCCATCTTGCATAATAAAGAGAAATATCACTTTCTACTGGGTAATGTCTGCGTATTTCAATATCTTTGATAGAATATAATAATTCGTCTGATAATATTCACTGAATTCAGGTGGGATCTTTTATTTTCAGGCCAAACCCCTTACATGTGCAGAATATGATAATTCTCTATTACTACTGGCCTAAAAAATTGAACAGAAATCTAGGAACATCCTCACCGTCATGTCGCAATTGGAATGTCTTCACTTTTCGTTGGAAAACCACATTTTCTGACGATTATTTTTGCAGCGGGGTCCGACTACGTGGTGAGAATGCCGGGATCAGGAGATGGATTTTCAAAGATTTTTGTTTTTGTCAGTGTACCAATGTCGGCGATAAAAGGTCGCTAAATTGGGCTGGAGTGAATCAATTTCCACAAAATCGTTTTGTAAGATGACAAAGGGCAGGAAGAAGTTTAATTCACGGCTACTGGGCCCCTAATGGTTCTTGCATACTTTGAAAAAGATCCCCATAAAGGAACTTTCTGCGGAAGTGATTGTCGAAAGGGGGTCGATAACAGCGGTATAAAGATTTGAATTTTCCGCCTGTATGTTTTCCAAAAGATGGCAAAAGGGTGGATCGTGGGGGCCATCGTTTGGATAAATAGTTGGGGTAGGTACTGGTTGACGCGTATAGGGGCAAAGGTAATCACACTGCTTCCCTCCCGGACCACGATCAATCTAAGGGTCCGACTGCGCTGGCGCTAGTTAGGAATATGAATGCACTTCCATGGACCCGCTGCTCTCTTTTTCTCGTTGGTCATTGTGATGATGGAGGACACGTCGATTGGAAGGGTCGCTAAAATTTTACCAGCTAGGGCCCAGCAAGGCGGGTAACACGGGAATATATTTTTTTTTTATCCTACATACCTCGCTGTTTGGATTTTTCTTTTATAGGGTGTCAATGCGTTACATACCAAAAAATACCCAAGGGGAAAATAATTTGGCCCAACATAAACACAAATTTTACTCCTTAGCTCAGGAACATTAAGTCCTTATTACCTACGAAAAAAATTTAATTGAACTAAAGATCTAACAAAAAATCAAAAAATTTCAAAATAAAGTCCCTGGGGGCAGATGGTAATGTAATCGCCAGAAAACAGAGGGGCAGCATTCCCCCCTCTGTAAACCAAGCCCATGCCTCGGGGAGTTTCTCTGCATATCATAAAAAAAGGTTTGGTGATCTTGGACTATCCCCGAGTGGGGCCGCCTTCCAAAACCCTTCCTGGGGCCGGGGGACCTCACGGGACGAAAAGTATATAGGCAGGATAGGTCCCTCAAGCCCAAAAGTTTCGGAATACATTATGGGGAATGACTTCATATGTAGGCGACACAAGTTCGGGGAATATTTGGGCAAGCTGACGATGTTTTCCAATATGCTTGCCCGTCCGCCGTCTTTCCTGAAGCCCGGGAAGCTGAGGATTTCCCACATAAAGGTTGGGGGGGAACAAAAGGTGTCACGGCAGGTAAAATTCCCATTAACAGCACATTTTGCCAGCCCTCCACGGATATCATATGTTAAACCGTCGGGAGCGCTCTGCCGTCTGTTCGTTGGAAACGCCCGGAGGTTCAAGAATGGGCAAGGGGGGGGGGGAGACACCTCACTGAAATAAAGAGCTCGTCGGATTCATGGTTCATTTGCTTTCCCATAATGGCGGAGCAGATTCTACCAGGCACCCTTTCTTTTACACCTCAAACCATGTACACCAGAAGGGCGGGTCCACGTTCTTCCCCACAACACACAAAATTATGCGGATGACACAACCTTGTATGCCCCATGAAATCGTAACGCCGCATGCAATTCGTTAATTTGCGGAATTAGTCAGTCTTAGTCCAAGTGATGTTACAGGTAGAGCATTTAGGCCAGACACTTGGTCAATACCTTGGGATGGTGGACCACAGCTTGGAAAGCGAGGGCTTTGGTCCAGCAAACCAAGTGTTATAAGGAGTAGGTCCAATCATTTCGTTGGGTGGTTTGTTCTTGTAAATAATTGGTTTGTTCCCAAAGACGCTGTTTGTCAGGGAATATCTGATGAGTCAAAGTTCACGTAGAGCTTTCCACTTAGCATATGCACCTCATTAAACACAGGGGACTTGAGTAGTCTTTCATCATGATAGGGCAGAAGAGCAAAGCAGAGCGTTCTAGTACTACACGCTGAAGCCAAGAAGGCACGGTAATGATAGCTGTGCAGGCACTTCGAACACCTAATCCAACCCATTGCCACCGGTAAAGACGCTTGAGTCAAGACGAATCATTTTAATCGGCAAATTAAGAATATTTTCCAATGAATGACGGAGAGTAGAGTCATTCCGATCAATATGGTCAGGATGATGGAAGGCAGGGAGGTCGTCCTTCAAAAGATGACAGCAACTTCGGGAATCGCTAAACAATGTCTGAGCAAATATAGGGCATCATGAGCATCTAAATCCATTAGACAGCGCAATCAGGCGATCTAATTCTTTCTATTTTTTTCAGCATAGAAGCTGGTTTTGATTGAGAATCTTACACCAATTGGTGCTCCTAAAAGAGGTGCCATCTTTCGCCTCCAAAACCTTGATGTCAGGAGCTTATTGAAAGAAATGAAGCAATTGAGTCTTGTTGGCATTTGACATATGTCACTGACTATGAGTTCACATTTATGACACTGAGGATTGGGACAACCCAATTTTCCAACGGACTCAATTTCCTTTTTCAAGGGATAAGGACAAAATCTGATAGAACACCGGATACTTGTTTCCACCCATCGTGCCATTCTCATCAAGATACCAAAAATATTCAAATCTGATACTCCATCTTTCACAAGGTCATGAATAGCCAAGCAAAACTAGCAACGGACCCAAGTGGATCGCCTTGCTGCACGCTTCTGCTGATTCTATTATTTCCATCCATATATAGAAGACTAGGACGCAGTGACGAATAGCATTGATAAACAAACTGAAAAAAAGTTTCTGGAATGGATTCCTTAACACATTTCATTACTACGTCTCGTCGGGACAGAGTTGAAGGCATTTTTGAAGTCAATTTTCAAGGAACTACTTCTTCGCTTGTCAAACCAGAAATGTAAGTCACGGGCGGCGTGTACGGCGGCTTCAGCACCCCAACTGAGTCCCCAAAAAATAACCAAGGTTGGGACGGAGGACGAAGGAAATCACCCATCCTATCAATTACAGAGAGATTGCATATTTTACCAATTAAGCGACGCAAAGTGAAGCCAACGGCAATAGGACGAACACCACAGTCTGACTTGGCTAAAGCACACAGAGATGCACCAAAGAAAATTGCACATATATTTTGAGGAATATTTCCATTCACAACTAGTTGCGAAAATCGGGAGAGGGCGTCATGCAATCTGGATGAATATTCACCAAGCCAACTGGAAGTAAGATCCTTCAGGTGTTGGGGTCGAAAACCGTCCGGACCTCCAGAAGAACCATTCGGAAATTTTTGTATTGCACTTTTCACAATCTCCACGGTCATCAACAGGGGCATGCATTCAGACGCATCATCAGACTCAGTTATTATGTCATGCTCACGTTCAGCAGCTGGTAAATGTTTTGCTTTTAATTTTTTAATTGTTGCATCATTGAACGGTGCCATAGTTTCATCTGAAGAGGCAATTCTAACAGCTCCTTTGATGTCTCCCTCAGAGATCTTTTTCGGAAACCAAAGCAGCTAACTTCTCCCGGTCAGTCTTATTTTTTCCTTGGTCTATGCTGTTTCCGATTTGGCTGGTTGATCTGATCATCATAGACTAAGCTGTCAAAATCAGATATACGTCGGTTTACAATCGAAGCCAATGACTTTGCGTTCTTCCCAGCTCTCTTTGGCTGTGCCAGGCACAGGCGTGCAAAACTAAAAAGTTTCGCCCATGATGTTGTATCATTAAATTTGATGACGTCATTCAATAATTTCGTAAGCAACGTAGCAGCTTGTATTCTACTAGCTTTTGGAACTCTCTTTAAAATTCGCCCACGATTTGTAAAGCCTTGACGTATTTTATTGATGGCTAACTCCGGTGATGCATCAATGTTACTCACATTGTTAGGAATTAGCACACATATACACAGCAGCAGTTACATGCAATAACAGAGAAAAGTCCGGTGTTATGCGCTTTGCGAACCGTAATTGATACTCGTTTATTTCAAGTCTCTTCACACATATATCAAACATAAAATTGACGTATATAAACCAATGTCAAGAGTTCATGTATCAACATCCATAACATACCTCCCCCCTTAAGCACACGGTTTGACAAGATTTCACTGCACAAGTTCGGAGATATATACAACGTCGCACAGACTCGCACTTGAGATCATTACGAGTTTGCGAAAGTTTAGGACTTCATGTGGTACACAAATTCACATCACACGGTAACGAATCACGAACAGTCACATTCTACTCCATCACTCGCTTTCTCCGCACTCTTCCATATTTCGATAATCCCTGACGAAGGAGAAAGGATCCTCTTGTTCTTCTTCGCCCTCCGTTGAGTTCGCCGCTTGTTCTTCATCCACTTCGCTGTCCACTGCTCGCTCTTCAGGCTCGACTTCACTGCCGCCCACTTCCATAATCATTCCGGGATCTTCTTCAGGATCGGTATATAAATGGAGTTTCCTACTGACTGGCTCATCTATGCTTCCATCTAGTTCTGCTTCTTCTTCTATGGTGATGCAAACCTACTGATCTATCCTTACCATCACCTTTCATCCCATAACGCTTCAAGTTCCTACCATGGACTCTCTTTCGCCTTCCCTGTATCTGAACAATGTAATCCGGCCTCTCTACTCCTACGACTTCAAACGGTCCGTCAAAGTATGGACTCAACTTTCTAACCGCTCCTGGCTCTATCCAATATTTCCTTAGCATGACATACTCCCCTTCCTTAAAACCGTCATTCGTGGCATCTCTACAAGTTTTTTCCTTAGCAGACAATAGACTCTCAAACGCCAACTTCTGCCATTCGGATGCTTGCTTACATGCTTCTTGTAGACTATTGCAGTACGTACGAGGACTACTTGGATCAACATCAACATGCGCATCTAGACTAGTATGGGGAATGCGACCAAACACTAGTTGGTATGGACTGAAATTAGTGACGCTGTGCTTAGTTATTCTGTAGTTATACGCAATGACACCCAGGAAGCAATCCCACTCATCCGCCTTTTCTTCGACATGGCATCGTAACATCTCCCCTAGTGTGCTGTTAATACGTTCGACCTCCCCATTGCATCTAGGATTCCATGCAGTAGTTCTCAGCTTCTTGACACCTAGATATTCACACAATTCTTTAAAAAGAATGCTTTGGAAATTGGAGCCTTGGTCTGTTAGAATTTCTTTTGGTATCGAGTACCTACAGACAAGATCTAACACTCTGTCAGCGATTGTCTTCGCTTGCTGATCAGGAATAGGATACATTTCCACCCACTTTGTGAATAGGTCAGTTGCAACCAGTATAAAACGGTTACCGTTGCTTGTGGTAGGCAATGGTCCCTTGACATCCAGGGCCCACTGCATGAAAGGTTCACCAATCACTTCAATCCTCCCTATTCCTTCTGAGACATGACTTTGACGATTGTACTTAGACTTAGCACATACAATGCAATTGGCCACAAACTCATCACTCTCACGACGCCACCCTGGCCACCAATATTTCTCATTCACCAATCGACTTGTCCTTTTCCTTCCCATGTGTCCTTTGTGCGCCTTCTCCACCATCTCCGATCTAAGCCCTTTCGGTACCACCAACTTGTTCTCGAAAAATAATTTTCCATCCACAACTGTCAACTTATCCATCAACTTCGTGTAACTCATTTTCTCTTCATCACCATCATGTTTGTTGATGTCGGTTAACCCCTCCTTCACACGTATGGCCCAAATCATCGCAAGATCCTCCTCTTTTGCGCGCCTCCACTCATCATCTGTCCTCACTAATTTGACTGTTTTCCGACTCAGCGCATCAGCTTGCGGAATCTTTTCACCTGGAACATAGCTAATTTTTACTCCCAGGGAGTGAATCTTGCTCCACCATCTAAATAGAACAGGATCTAGTAAGTTCGGCTGTATGTTCTTGCACGGCTGGTGATCAGTGACCCACGTTAGGTCTGGAGCTCCTACCACTTGCCACTGGAATGATTTTATTGCATTTACACATGCTCTCATTTCCCTTTTTGTAGTTGAGTACCCCTGTTCCACCTTATTCCACTTGCCTGACGCAAAGTTTATCGGTTTCCCTTCCTGTTCAAGTGTGGCGCCCCATCCTATTCCGCTGGCGTCTGTCACCAATGTTATTGGCTTGGTCATGTCAAGTGAGTACCTGCGTGGAGCCTCCTTTATCGCCTCCTTTAGTCTAGAAAACGCTTGTTTCTGCTCATCCCTCCACTCGAACTCTCTATCTTTCTTCAACAAATCAGTCAGTTCTTGAGTAATGATTGCGTACTGAGGGATGCATTCCCTATAAAATCCAGTGAATCCAAGAAATCTCTTCAATTCTTTCTCATTTGAAGGTTCACTCCATGTCTCAACTTCTTCAGCGAACTGCTCCCTTGCTCGAATGGACTGGTGACCAATCGTGTAACCCAGGTAGTCCACAAATTCCTTACGCCATGAACACTTGCGCTCGTTCAGAACTACACCTCTCTTGTTCAACTCTTCAACAACCAACTGAATGTGTCTCTCATGTTCATCTATCGTGTCGCTAAAAATCAATATATCATCGATGTAAGCTACTGCACATGTTTTGTCACTTTTACTATTTACTTCTTGCATCATCTCATTCATTACTCGCTGGAATGTCTTACTTGCGTTCTTCAGTCCAAACGGCATAACAGTAAATTCATAATGACTGTCGTTAACAACAAATGCAGTCTTCTGACAGTCTTGCTCCCTCATAGGAATTTGCCAGAAACCTTTCTGAACATCTAGCACCGAGAAATGCTTCGCATTCGCTGCTTGCTGCACTAATCTACGTAAGTCAGGCATTGGATAGGGATCACTTTGGGTCACATTATTCAGCTTTCTATAATCAATGGTTAAGCGTAACTCCTCACTATGTGGCTTGGGAACTATGACCACAGGAAAAGAGTATGGACTCCAAGACTTTCTGATGATTCCAACCTCCTCCATTTCAATCAACATCTGATTTACCCTGTCAACATAATGAACAGGAATCCGGTAAGGCTTTACCGAAATAGGTGCATCTGACGTGGTCACAATTGAGTGCTCCGCTCCTGAAATCCTAGGACTCTCTCTCGTTTCCTTAACGCGCTTAATGTAACAGGAGGAGTCTTCACAATCAACTAACACTTTGAAATCCTTCAAGATATCTCGCCCTAAAAGCATTCCGTCAGACACATGACGCACAATGTAGAAAAGAACCTGCCGCTGGATCCCGTCTATTTCTAGCCAAACCAACACCTCACCGACAGTATGCAACTTTCCTCCATCAATGCCTTCAAGCATCTGATCGATGGTACCTGAGTGACTACCTAGAGATAATGAAAATGCTGTATCTTCATTAATAATCGAAACTGGGCTACCTGTATCAATAACTGCTTTTATTGGTCGACCTTCAACACTCACATTAATGAAAATGTCTTCATCACTCCTCTTAGCTGACTCAATTCTTCTGACAATCTGTTGTAGTGGTTCACTAATTTTCCTGACCCGCTTCACATTTCGGTTGCTCTGTTGACTGTTACTACTTGTTGCTTTAGGACAGTGTGCCGCTAAATGTCCAGTTTCCCGGCATGCGTAGCAACGACGCTCCTGACAGTCTTTGGCATAGTGCCCTGGCTTTCTGCAAGCATAACACACATTTTTGGAGTTAACACCTGTACCACTGCTCCTCTGACCTACATGCTGTTTGAAGCCCCTCTGACTCTGATCAACACCATCGCCTCTACCATGGAAAATTCTGGAATTTTGACCAAACTTCTGACCGCCACCATACACTCTCTTGATCGAAACTTCAGTCTTTCTAAATACCTCCATCTTACAGATCAAACGTATCAAGTGAATCTAACGGGGACTCATATAACTTTTCCTTCCACACATGCGGTGCTGCTTCAATCAGCTGTGACTTGACCATCATGGTCACAGTTTCTGGTTTTGCTTCCGGCATAGCTTCCCTCACTAGTCTTTTCAATCTCTCCGCCGCCTCCCTAGGTGACTCATTCAACCTAATCTTGCTATCATGGAATTCCTTCAATGCCAAAGTTCTCTTCTCTGGCGGTTGAAGCCTCGCAATCACAAAATCTCGCACCTCTTCTAGCGTATCGAAACTCTTGCTCTCTACCTCATCTGCCAACCATTCCTCTACGAATCCGATCTGTAACACTGCAGCACTAACCCTCTTTTCGTCACCCCACTTACTAAAGCTCGCAACTCTTTCCAAACTCTTAAAGAATGCTAACGGGTTCTTGCTCTCAAACTCAAGTTTCTTCCAATCCATAACCTCGGTGTCACTAAGTGAAATTAATAAGTTGAACACACAAAATAATTATTAACACACCTTGGTTATCAATCAATTTCACACAATTGTTATCGCTGATGGTTACGATCCCACCGCTGATGTTAGGAATTAGCACACATATACACAGCAGCAGTTACATGCAATAACAGAGAAAAGTCCGGTGTTATGCGCTTTGCGAACCGTAATTGATACTCGTTTATTTCAAGTCTCTTCACACATATATCAAACATAAAATTGACGTATATAAACCAATGTCAAGAGTTCATGTATCAACATCCATAACAACATCACAAAGAGAATCGGACTTGGACTTGTGTAGAACAAAATCTGAGTGAATTTTAGTCACTGAAAGCAGTCTGTCCATTAAAATACTTCTTTTCCCCTCTGTAGGCATGTTTCTTAGCTCTAGCTCTTGACGTAATTCCGTAACCCGCAATTTCGTAAACGGATTCCGTCGATATACATTTTCCAAGTCTTTTCTAGAATTCAGACAATTAGTGCAGAATAACGTGAGTATTGCTGATCGCTGATGTGGTCGATGTCCAACACACTCTAAGTGTATCCATTCTTTACAGTTACTACACTGCAATAAATCATTGGCTTCAACAGAATTACAAATGCAGCAAGAGAAAGTACAGGTGGGCATCGTATGGTGGTCATGACTATCTCTGTCACGTCTGATCGCAAGTTGTTCACTCACATGTCTCAGTTCATGACTGGGAGCATTGCATGTACTATCACAGACTGTCAAAGCCGCTAGCTCTTCCTGATGCTGAGAATTAGATGACTTTTCCTGCAATTCCAGAAGATCTGCATGTACGTGTATGTCGTTGTTGTTTAAGCCATCACCAGAAGACAAACGGTTTGGTAAGTGCAAGGAGGTAGCCTTAACAGTTGCCGGTACTGTCTCTTCTATAATAGTGCGCGATTGTTCTAGCACGAATTCGATCGTTTTATCTAAATTGGACATTTAGGCATATGAACACGTAAATTAGAGGAGCATCATAAAATTTCACGAGGATTAAAAAAACTGTCCATGAGATTTGTCATGTTGGACTGATCGGGTAGCAAAAAGGAATCGAACCAAGGACTTTACAGGTGAACTGACGTTGTCAACCGATACACCACGCAAGCAGATGAGCGTGACTGAAGTTCTTCTATACTTTCACACCCAAATCGAAGTTCAACTTGAAGAGATCAGGCCACCAATGACCTTGAAGTTTCTACCGGAAGCGGCGACGGGAATAACACTCACAGGCGTAGGGAGGCAGTTTTTTGGAGATTACGCGCGAAGTAGTGGACCAACGAGGAGGACGATGACGGAGAAAGCACGGGCGTCGGATGAGGATCACTGTGATGCAAGATTCGACGATGATGGACAAGGATAAGACGGTGAACGGCGAGAGATATTCCACTTCGAAGACGAGAGAGAGACCAGACACGACCAGCACGTTCAGCCGACAGTCTGAAGAAATATTTTGTGCGCGCGATTCTCCTTTACTCGCGCAGCACAAGTAACATGAAATGATGTTCGCGAGCGATATCTTTTCTCCCTGTCATTGTCATGTGAATGAGGCGCGTCGATTGAAGGTCGCTAAATAGCCCGGGTGGGCGTATGGAAATTATTTGCGCGCGCAGTTCTCCTTCAGTAATGAAATGTGAAGTTTGCGTCGGAAGACATACATAAAAAGGATAAACTGGAGTGCGTTCTTCTGATGTTGAACTATTGCAATTGCAATAAATGCAAAAAAGTACAGAAACTTTGATTTCATGATAGTATATCATATCATGCGAAACAATTATGATTTCATGAATCAAATTTTTAAGAAATTTATGGGGAGAAATTTTTGATGCATTTTTACGCAGGATATGAACATTAGTAGAGTTTACAAAAACTATTTAGGAAATAGACAGCAAGAAGTGAGTGAGGGAGAGAGAAAGAGAGAAGATGAACGACAGAAGAGATATGACGAAGAGAGGGAGAGAACAAGAAGATAAAGAAGAGAAGTGAGCTGAGGAGAGACAAGAAATGGAAGAGGAAGATAAGTGAATAGAAAGAGAAGAAAAAGGAGATGGCTGATGTGAGAGCAAGGATGGAAAAGAATTAAGAAAAGCGAGGAAGGAAAGAAGAGAGAGTAAGGGAGAGGACGTGGTAGAAAAGAAATCAAAATGAAAGTTTAAAATTTGTCTTTACATAGTCATTCATGACAATTCTCTGCATAGAAATAGTCCTTTATATAATCCTTACTTATCCTAGTACTTATTGTTCCTATACTTGCCTTCTGATCTAAATGGACAACCTTTGACTTGATGGAAGGCCTACTTGATTTCGATAGTACGACCACAATTTTTAAAATAATGCAAAAATATTTAATTCACCGCAATGTCAGGATTAGCCTGCATTTTCCATTATAAAGTGTAATATGCTACATCACATGATCCGAAGGCGGAGCAGCGAATAGAACTGAGGTACGTGGTCAGAGACTGACAAGCGGCTGTAAAAAGTTTATCAGTGTATGAGCATTATTAGAACGAATAACACCGAAAATAAGTCAAGAACACCACTTTCCTGTATAAGATCCAGTCTCTTTTTGTTTCTTTTCCAGCTTGCATAATGAAAGAATGCAATGTTTTTGTTGATAAACTCTCCGACCATTTAAGTTTTCTGTGCCTTGCGCGCACACGCTCGTAGACGATGCTCACAATTGCGGAGGCCATAATAGAAGTGCATCTATACATAGGCCTACATGCTAGTTTTTTAACTTCGATAGCGATTATAACGAATTATAAGGAAACATTTGTCCTTGATAGCAAGTGAATTGAGAAAAATCTTTTCAAGAAATCGGTCTTCGCTTGCAACACTTGGTTGTTTTTGCTTCTTGCATTAGTGGGCGGAGTGACGAGTCCTCAGGCTTTTTGCCTTACTTTTGAAATTCGAAAGCGATTATGACGAATTATTAGGAAACATCGGTAACACAAAATCAATATGATCAATATCAATATAGTAATGAATATTATCCATAAATGCAGGTCTACAAATTATTGTTAAGTATGAATTAAAAAGATAATAACGCAATAAAAATTAGGCCTAATTAGGGCCTACAGATATCGATAGCACTTAATAATGAAGTAGGCCCAACTGGTACCCGAAGAGGCCAAAATGATGCATTTGTTAAAAATAGTACCGGAACTCCGCTAGGCTTAGGTGATATGCAAATAATTTATTCTGAAAGTTTAATCAATGCATCACTAAATCGTAATTGAAAATTATTCCAATTGTGGTGAAATAATGCATTACTTCTCCACCTTATTTGCATATATACAACGGAAACAATTCGTAAAGAGGTAAAAATATATGATGCCAAGCCAACGACAGCACAGAAGTAAGCAGAACTATTAATTGTTTTGCCAAACTTGAGGGAAGTGGGACCAATTTTGGTTGCCAACTTATGCGCCAGCTTGGCATGCCAACTTTTGCCAACATAATATAAAATCGATACACAAAAGATCAATCACAAACTGTCTAGATTCAACTGTGAGCATCATTTACTTTGTTTTATCATGATTTCTTTACTCAAAAGTACTAGATTTCGAAATTAAAAAATTATACCGACTCATGCCAACCGGCGGAAGTCAGACCGACTTCTGGCCGACTTTGGCTTTCACACTGGGATGAATTAAACGGAGTGATAAACTTAGCATTAGACGACCAGAGGCTACGTCACTGGCAAGGGTAACAGCATTTAATGAAGCAAATGTGAAACTGTTCTTCGACAGCCTAGAAGAGGCAATATCAAAGGAGGATCCGTTTACCGGGTGGGCAGTATGGAACCTAGACGAGAGCGGATGCACGACGGTTCCAAACATTCCACGTGTCATTTTTTTCAGTAATGAAATGTGAAGTTTGCGTCGGAAGACATACATAAAAAGGATCAACTGGAGTGCGTTCTTCTGATGTTGAACTATTGCAATTGCAATAAATGCAAAAAAGTACAGAAACTTTGATTTCATGATAGTATATCATATCATGCGAAACAATTATGATTTCATGAATCAAATTTTTAAGAAATTTATGGGGAGAAATTTTTGATGCATTTTTACGCAGGATATGCATAAAGATCAATTTGTTTTCGAAGATGAACATTAGTAGAGTTTACAAAAACTATTTAGGAAATAGACAGCAAGAAGTGAGTGAGGGAGAGAGAAAGAGAGAAGATGAACGACAGAAGAGATATGACGAAGAGAGGGAGAGAACAAGAAGATAAAGAAGAGAAGTGAGCTGAGGAGAGACAAGAAATGGAAGAGGAAGATAAGTGAATAGAAAGAGAAGAAAAAGGAGATGGCTGATGTGAGAGCAAGGATGGAAAAGAATTAAGAAAAGCGAGGAAGGAAAGAAGAGAGAGTAAGGGAGAGGACGTGGTAGAAAAGAAATCAAAATGAAAGTTTAAAATTTGTCTTTACATAGTCATTCATGACAATTCTCTGCATAGAAATAGTCCTTTATATAATCCTTACTTATCCTAGTACTTATTGTTCCTATACTTGCCTTCTGATCTAAATGGACAACCTTTGACTTGATGGAAGGCCTACTTGATTTCGATAGTACGACCACAATTTTTAAAATAATGCAAAAATATTTAATTCACCGCAATGTCAGGATTAGCCTGTGTTCTAGCTTGGCCCTTACTATATATTCGAGTGTGTGGGAGAGAGAGAGAACAACCAGGCTTGTGCTGAGACCGACAAGCAAGTTAAGTTTATTAGCAACGCCAGCGGCTTTAAGTGACTTGACACCTTAAACATGTAATAGCAGCTGGCGGCGTCTAACATGACCAGAGATACTTAACGAGCAGAGATAAAGGAGAGGCAATTACATGCAGCTGTTCTGCTTATCACACTACAACATCTCCCTTCCTGAAGAGAGCTAACACAAGAAAGTTAAACGTAGCTGGTTGACCGAGGAGTCATCTCGAGTCGATGAGGCTTGGCGGACAGTCTGCCAAAGCGAGTTCGTCCCCCGCGATGAGCGCGCGCACGGGAATCACTCGGAGGCCCTGCCAATGTATGTGCAGGTTGAGATGACGGCGCGTTCCCATTCGCAGGCAGCACGACACCTCTTTTGCGAAGAAATCGCCGATTTCGCCGTAGAATTCGCCCGCTCGGCAGCTTGATGAGATAATCACGATGATTACCTATCTCAACGATAGCACCATATCTCTCCCACCGTTTGGACGAAGGATCCTGCAGCACCACGGGATCACCAACCTTGAGGGGCGCCAGGGACTTCGAGCGAGTATTGTACTCCTCTACTACCTGATCGCGCTTAGAGTTCGCCTTCTTCTCCAGTTCGTCTGCGGTTTTCTGCCATTTCTCGTCGAATGCACGCCGGTGTGCAGGCAGCAGATCGCGGATCGGATGGCCGAACAGAAGCTGGGCAGGAGAAGATCCCGTGTAGCGAGGCGTATTGCAGTATTGTAGGACACCCCGAGATACTTTGTCCATGTCCACAGAGTTGTTGACACAGCAGCCCCGAACTATCTTCTTCAAGGCCTTTACAGAGGCCTCAGCAGCACCATTGCTCTGAGGGTAGTGCGGTGATGAGATGACGTGTTGAACTCCCCAACTTTTCAAGAAAGAAGCAAGGGCAGTAGCAGTAAATTGGGGCCCGCCATCAGTATAAAGTCTCTCGGGAACAGATTTCTCGCAGAAGCGAGATCGAAGCGCAGAAATAAGGTCGCGAGCAGTTGCATGGACTCAAAAACAGTTGAGGCTAGGCCATCCAGAGTACTCGTCTACGTAAACAAGGTATTGTTTACCACCGAACGTGAAAAAGTCAGCGTGAACCGCTTCAAAGGCTCGTGTAGCCCGCATGCGTTCGAGCATGGGCTCCTTTTGCTGGGATGGCAACGCTTGTTGGCAAGGACGACAGGACAAGGCCACCTTCTCGATGTCGAAGGTCAGTCGAGGCCAATAGAATGATACAGTGGCTCGCTCACGCATCTTTGAAATGCCCTGGTGAGACAGCAGCATGTCCTCGAGGATTCGAGCCCGGAGTTTTTGAGGAATGACGATTCGGCAACCGTACATCACGATGTCGTCTTCAACCGACAGTCGATTTCTCACATTCCAAAAGGGTCGTACGGACTCAGGCAGCTGAGATCGGTGATCTGGAAACCCGCAGCGAACAGTGTCAAGGAGGAACTGATAATTCTCGTCAGCTCTCGCAGAGGCCTGAATTGCAGGTAGGTCGATCGGAGTCGAGACAACAGAGGCAGAGAGGGAGTTCAGGAACAAATCTTCACCGAGTTCATCAGCAGTAGTAGGCTCACTTATGGGGGCTCGAGACAAAGCATCAGCAGTCTTGTTCTCCGAAGTCGAGATCCATGAAGCAGAGAATGAGTAGGGATCGAGTTTCTCTCGCAGACGCTGGAGACGGCGATTCTCGATCTGATCAAGAGTGTATTTGTTCAGAATTGGTATTAGGGGTCTGTGATCGGTCACGATTTCGAACTGGGGCAGTCCTTCGAGCATCAGTCGACACTTGATGACGGCCCAAACGATGGCAAGCATTTCGAGCTCGATCATAGCGTACCTGGACTCAGCGCTGCTCAGACAGCGCGACCCAGCACGTACCACACACCACGTACCATCTTCTTGCTGCTGCTTGAGAACATATCCGATGCCGTGAATCCTCGACGCGTCAGTGAAAAGAGCAGTCTTGCGCTTTGGAGAATAGTAGGCCATGAACGGAGCAGTACAGAGAGCATTCTTCGTGAGCACGAACTGAGATTGGTGGGCGTCGGTCCAAAGAAATTCGTTAGCCTCTCTGAGAAGAGGACGAAGAGGTTCCATCAGTTTCGCCAGCTGATCGGAAAATGAGGAGAGTTGATTGACCAGCCCGAACCAGGACCGCAAGTCGGTTCGGCTCTTCGGCTCCGGAAAATCGCGGATCGCTCGGAGTAAGTCGTCGTCAACCGTATATCCAGTCTGGTTGACCTTGAACCCGGCGAAGGTCACTTCAGGCTGTGCGAAATGAAATTTGTCTTTGTTCAGAGTAACGCCCTGCTCACGACACTTAGTGAGAAATGCACTCACATTCTTCTGATGCTGCTCAAGGGTAGCATCAGCGATGATGACATCATCGACCACATGGTAAGTGTTCTGTAGCTCACTGATGAGTTCGGAGACGCGACGATTGTAGTGCTCGCAGATCGAAGATAGGCCGAAGGGTGCGCGCTTGTATTTGTAGCGACCAAAAGGAGTGATGAAAGTAGTGAGATGTCGCGTGGACTCGGCAAGAGGAATCTGATGGTAGCCTTTTACTGCATCCACTGTCGTAAAAAATTTAGCAGTCTGTGGAAGGCTCGTAACCACTTCCAACGGAGTGGGAGATTGCCACCGTTCTCGAACAACGTACTTGTTGAGATTTTTTAGATCCACGCACAGACGGACCGATCCAGATTTCTTTTGTTGCACAGTGATGGGGGCGCACCATTCTGTAGGCTCGATCACACGCTCAATAATACCTTGAGACTCAAGAGAATCGAGTTCTGTCTTTAACTTGTCTTTGAGTGGCTCAGCGACGCGGCGAACGTGGTTGACGCAGTAAGGCTGAGCGCCATCTTTGAGAACAATGCGGAAGGGATCACCTTTCATTACCGATATCCGATCGGTAAATACATCGGCATACTCCTGCAGCAGAGAGTCCTTGGAGCAGGTTGAGACCTGAGATACCGATGCCACGTGTTGTTTCGGGAAGTCCTCCGGAATGAGTTTGAGAGCCCGACATGCCTTGCGAGACAGTAGAGGTGTCTCCAAGATGTCTATCACGTAAACGCGAGTAGACACCTCTACAGCTCCAAGAGTGAGAACAGCATCGAAGTATCCGGCAGAGTCGAGTCGCTGGCGACCAGCGTGTTTAGGGCGCAAGAAAGACCGTTTGAGCTTCGGTCTTCTCGCCAAGGCTGAAGACGGAACAGCAGTGATATCCGATCCAGTGTCAGGAAGCATTCGAAGATTGCCGACATTGACGCGGCCAGACTGAACAGTTACCTCGACGAGAGATTCAGGAGACGACACAGACGCGATCAGACACCCCAACAGGTTAGCAGACTTGTCCTTAGCAGGACACTTGGCAGCAAAGTGGTTCATGCCACCACACTGAGTGCACGACTTTCCGTAGGCTGGACAACGCTCCTTACGTAACTCGTGTGTCCGCCCGCAGAATTTGCACTCGCCCGCTCTCTCAGTCTCTCTCTTCTTCTTCTTATCGGCCTTGTACGACGAGGTCTTCTTCCGTAGAACGTTCAGGGAAGCAGAAGAAGTAACAGCAGCACACTTCTCCTTAGCAGACTCGTCAGCCTCACAAATGTCTTTGAGCTTCTCCAGGGTCAAGTTGCTGCCGACCGACAGCAGCTTCTCAATCGTGCTAGCATCACGCAGTCCAGTGGTGACCCGATCACGGAGTTGCAAAGCTTCGCAACTCGTGCAGCATCGCCCAAAGTTACATCGGGCAGCTAGCTCGCGGAGAGAAAGAATATAGCTGGCAAACGACTCGCTCTCACGTTGAGTACGTTTCCAAAACTCGCGACGTTCAAATACTTCGTTTGTAGTCCCGACGATGTGATCTTCGAGCGCAGAGAGTACGGAGTCCAAGGATTTGCGGTCAATCACGGGCAAGTGATTCACGATGCGGAGAGTTTCTTTGCTGACAGAAAGATAGAAGGCCTGAAGTCGAGTTTCTTCACGCTTATCAGTGTCACTGATCGCAGAGATCCCACTGAGGCACTCGAATCCCGTCCACATTGATCGCCATTCACGGTACAGATGGGACTCGGATTCAATATCGAAGGAAGGAGCCATTTTAAAGTCTATTCGCGACGCCATGTTCTAACTTGGCCCTTACTATATATTCGAGTGTGTGGGAGAGAGAGAGAACAACCAGGCTTGTGCTGAGACCGACAAGCAAGTTAAGTTTATTAGCAACGCCAGCGGCTTTAAGTGACTTGACACCTTAAACATGTAATAGCAGCTGGCGGCGTCTAACATGACCAGAGATACTTAACGAGCAGAGATAAAGGAGAGGCAATTACATGCAGCTGTTCTGCTTATCACACTACAACAGCCTGCATTTTCCATTATAAAGTGTAATATGCTACATCACATGATCCGAAGGCGGAGCAGCGAATAGAACTGAGGTACGTGGTCAGAGACTGACAAGCGGCTGTAAAAAGTTTATCAGTGTATGAGCATTATTAGAACGAATAACACCGAAAATAAGTCAAGAACACTACTTTCCTGTATAAGATCCAGTCTCTTTTTGTTTCTTTTCCAGCTTGCATAATGAAAGAATGCAATGTTTTTGTTGATAACTCTCCGACCATTTAAGTTTTCTGTGCCTTGCGCGCACACGCTCGTAGACGATGCTCACAATTGCGGAGGCCATAATAGAAGTGCATCTATATAGGCCTACATGCTAGTTTTTTAACTTCGATAGCGATTATAACGAATTATAAGGAAACATTTGTCCTTGATAGCAAGTGAATTGAGAAAAATCTTTTCAAGAAATCGGTCTTCGCTTGCAACACTTGGTTGTTTTTGCTTCTTGCATTAGTGGGCGGAGTGACGAGTCCTCAGGCTTTTTGCCTTACTTTGAAATTCGAAAGCGATTATGACGAATTATTAGGAAACATCGGTAACACAAAATCAATATGATCAATATCAATAGTAATGAATATTATCCATAAATGCAGGTCTACAAATTATTGTTAAGTATGAATTAAAAAGATAATAACGCAATAAAAATTAGGCCTAATTAGGGCCTACAGATATCGATAGCACTTAATAATGAAGTAGGCCCAACTGGTACCCGAAGAGGCCAAAATGATGCATTTGTTAAAAATAGTACCGGAACTCCGCTAGGCTTAGGTGATATGCAAATAATTTATTCTGAAAGTTTAATCAATGCATCACTAAATCGTAATTGAAAATTGTTCCAATTGTGGTGAAATAATGCATTACTTCTCCACCTTATTTGCATATATACAACGGAAACAATTCGTAAAGAGGTAAAAATATATGATGCCAAGCCAACGACAGCACAGAAGTAAGCAGAACTATTAATTGTTTTGTCAAACTCTGAGGGAAGTGGGACCAATTTTGGTTGCCAACTTATGCGCCAGCTTGGCATGCCAACTTTTGCCAACATAATATAAAATCGATACACAAAAGATCAATCACAAACTGTCTAGATTCAACTGTGAGCATCATTTACTTTGTTTTATCATGATTTCTTTACTCAAAAGTACTAGATTTCGAAATTAAAAAATTATACCGACTCATGCCAACCGGCGGAAGTCAGACCGACTTCTGGCCGACTTTGGCTTTCACACTGGGATGAATTAAACGGAGTGATAAACTTAGCATTAGACGACCAGAGGCTACGTCACTGGCAAGGGTAACAGCATTTAATGAAGCAAATGTGAAACTGTTCTTCGACAGCCTAGAAGAGGCAATATCAAAGGAGGATCCGTTTACCGGGTGGGCAGTATGGAACCTAGACGAGAGCGGATGCACGACGGTTCCAAACATTCCACGTGTCATTTTTTTCAGTAATGAAATGTGAAGTTTGCGTCGGAAGACATACATAAAAAGGATCAACTGGAGTGCGTTCTTCTGATGTTGAACTATTGCAATTGCAATAAATGCAAAAAAGTACAGAAACTTTGATTTCATGATAGTATATCATATCATGCGAAACAATTATGATTTCATGAATCAAATTTTTAAGAAATTTATGGGGAGAAATTTTTGATGCATTTTTACGCAGGATATGCATAAAGATCAATTTGTTTTCGAAGATGAACATTAGTAGAGTTTACAAAAACTATTTAGGAAATAGACAGCAAGAAGTGAGTGAGGGAGAGAGAAAGAGAGAAGATGAACGACAGAAGAGATATGACGAAGAGAGGGAGAGAACAAGAAGATAAAGAAGAGAAGTGAGCTGAGGAGAGACAAGAAATGGAAGAGGAAGATAAGTGAATAGAAAGAGAAGAAAAAGGAGATGGCTGATGTGAGAGCAAGGATGGAAAAGAATTAAGAAAAGCGAGGAAGGAAAGAAGAGAGAGTAAGGGAGAGGACGTGGTAGAAAAGAAATCAAAATGAAAGTTTAAAATTTGTCTTTACATAGTCATTCATGACAATTCTCTGCATAGAAATAGTCCTTTATATAATCCTTACTTATCCTAGTACTTATTGTTCCTATACTTGCCTTCTGATCTAAATGGACAACCTTTGACTTGATGGAAGGCCTACTTGATTTCGATAGTACGACCACAATTTTTAAAATAATGCAAAAATATTTAATTCACCGCAATGTCAGGATTAGCCTGCATTTTCCATTATAAAGTGTAATATGCTACATCACATGATCCGAAGGCGGAGCAGCGAATAGAACTGAGGTACGTGGTCAGAGACTGACAAGCGGCTGTAAAAAGTTTATCAGTGTATGAGCATTATTAGAACGAATAACACCGAAAATAAGTCAAGAACACTACTTTCCTGTATAAGATCCAGTCTCTTTTTGTTTCTTTTCCAGCTTGCATAATGAAAGAATGCAATGTTTTTGTTGATAACTCTCCGACCATTTAAGTTTTCTGTGCCTTGCGCGCACACGCTCGTAGACGATGCTCACAATTGCGGAGGCCATAATAGAAGTGCATCTATATACATAGGCCTACATGCTAGTTTTTTAACTTCGATAGCGATTATAACGAATTATAAGGAAACATTTGTCCTTGATAGCAAGTGAATTGAGAAAAATCTTTTCAAGAAATCGGTCTTCGCTTGCAACACTTGGTTGTTTTTGCTTCTTGCATTAGTGGGCGGAGTGACGAGTCCTCAGGCTTTTTGCCTTACTTTGAAATTCGAAAGCGATTATGACGAATTATTAGGAAACATCGGTAACACAAAATCAATATGATCAATATCAATAGTAATGAATATTATCCATAAATGCAGGTCTACAAATTATTGTTAAGTATGAATTAAAAAGATAATAACGCAATAAAAATTAGGCCTAATTAGGGCCTACAGATATCGATAGCACTTAATAATGAAGTAGGCCCAACTGGTACCCGAAGAGGCCAAAATGATGCATTTGTTAAAAATAGTACCGGAACTCCGCTAGGCTTAGGTGATATGCAAATAATTTATTCTGAAAGTTTAATCAATGCATCACTAAATCGTAATTGAAAATTATTCCAATTGTGGTGAAATAATGCATTACTTCTCCACCTTATTTGCATATATACAACGGAAACAATTCGTAAAGAGGTAAAAATATATGATGCCAAGCCAACGACAGCACAGAAGTAAGCAGAACTATTAATTGTTTTGTCAAACTCTGAGGGAAGTGGGACCAATTTTGGTTGCCAACTTATGCGCCAGCTTGGCATGCCAACTTTTGCCAACATAATATAAAATCGATACACAAAAGATCAATCACAAACTGTCTAGATTCAACTGTGAGCATCATTTACTTTGTTTTATCATGATTTCTTTACTCAAAAGTACTAGATTTCGAAATTAAAAAATTATACCGACTCATGCCAACCGGCGGAAGTCAGACCGACTTCTGGCCGACTTTGGCTTTCACACTGGGATGAATTAAACGGAGTGATAAACTTAGCATTAGACGACCAGAGGCTACGTCACTGGCAAGGGTAACAGCATTTAATGAAGCAAATGTGAAACTGTTCTTCGACAGCCTAGAAGAGGCAATATCAAAGGAGGATCCGTTTACCGGGTGGGCAGTATGGAACCTAGACGAGAGCGGATGCACGACGGTTCCAAACATTCCACGTGTCATTTTTTTCAGTAATGAAATGTGAAGTTTGCGTCGGAAGACATACATAAAAAGGATCAACTGGAGTGCGTTCTTCTGATGTTGAACTATTGCAATTGCAATAAATGCAAAAAAGTACAGAAACTTTGATTTCATGATAGTATATCATATCATGCGAAACAATTATGATTTCATGAATCAAATTTTTAAGAAATTTATGGGGAGAAATTTTTGATGCATTTTTACGCAGGATATGCATAAAGATCAATTTGTTTTCGAAGATGAACATTAGTAGAGTTTACAAAAACTATTTAGGAAATAGACAGCAAGAAGTGAGTGAGGGAGAGAGAAAGAGAGAAGATGAACGACAGAAGAGATATGACGAAGAGAGGGAGAGAACAAGAAGATAAAGAAGAGAAGTGAGCTGAGGAGAGACAAGAAATGGAAGAGGAAGATAAGTGAATAGAAAGAGAAGAAAAAGGAGATGGCTGATGTGAGAGCAAGGATGGAAAAGAATTAAGAAAAGCGAGGAAGGAAAGAAGAGAGAGTAAGGGAGAGGACGTGGTAGAAAAGAAATCAAAATGAAAGTTTAAAATTTGTCTTTACATAGTCATTCATGACAATTCTCTGCATAGAAATAGTCCTTTATATAATCCTTACTTATCCTAGTACTTATTGTTCCTATACTTGCCTTCTGATCTAAATGGACAACCTTTGACTTGATGGAAGGCCTACTTGATTTCGATAGTACGACCACAATTTTTAAAATAATGCAAAAATATTTAATTCACCGCAATGTCAGGATTAGCCTGCATTTTCCATTATAAAGTGTAATATGCTACATCACATGATCCGAAGGCGGAGCAGCGAATAGAACTGAGGTACGTGGTCAGAGACTGACAAGCGGCTGTAAAAAGTTTATCAGTGTATGAGCATTATTAGAACGAATAACACCGAAAATAAGTCAAGAACACTACTTTCCTGTATAAGATCCAGTCTCTTTTTGTTTCTTTTCCAGCTTGCATAATGAAAGAATGCAATGTTTTTGTTGATAACTCTCCGACCATTTAAGTTTTCTGTGCCTTGCGCGCACACGCTCGTAGACGATGCTCACAATTGCGGAGGCCATAATAGAAGTGCATCTATATAGGCCTACATGCTAGTTTTTTAACTTCGATAGCGATTATAACGAATTATAAGGAAACATTTGTCCTTGATAGCAAGTGAATTGAGAAAAATCTTTTCAAGAAATCGGTCTTCGCTTGCAACACTTGGTTGTTTTTGCTTCTTGCATTAGTGGGCGGAGTGACGAGTCCTCAGGCTTTTTGCCTTACTTTTGAAATTCGAAAGCGATTATGACGAATTATTAGGAAACATCGGTAACACAAAATCAATATGATCAATATCAATAGTAATGAATATTATCCATAAATGCAGGTCTACAAATTATTGTTAAGTATGAATTAAAAAGATAATAACGCAATAAAAATTAGGCCTAATTAGGGCCTACAGATATCGATAGCACTTAATAATGAAGTAGGCCCAACTGGTACCCGAAGAGGCCAAAATGATGCATTTGTTAAAAATAGTACCGGAACTCCGCTAGGCTTAGGTGATATGCAAATAATTTATTCTGAAAGTTTAATCAATGCATCACTAAATCGTAATTGAAAATTATTCCAATTGTGGTGAAATAATGCATTACTTCTCCACCTTATTTGCATATATACAACGGAAACAATTCGTAAAGAGGTAAAAATATATGATGCCAAGCCAACGACAGCACAGAAGTAAGCAGAACTATTAATTGTTTTGTCAAACTCTGAGGGAAGTGGGACCAATTTTGGTTGCCAACTTATGCGCCAGCTTGGCATGCCAACTTTTGCCAACATAATATAAAATCGATACACAAAAGATCAATCACAAACTGTCTAGATTCAACTGTGAGCATCATTTACTTTGTTTTATCATGATTTCTTTACTCAAAAGTACTAGATTTCGAAATTAAAAAATTATACCGACTCATGCCAACCGGCGGAAGTCAGACCGACTTCTGGCCGACTTTGGCTTTCACACTGGGATGAATTAAACGGAGTGATAAACTTAGCATTAGACGACCAGAGGCTACGTCACTGGCAAGGGTAACAGCATTTAATGAAGCAAATGTGAAACTGTTCTTCGACAGCCTAGAAGAGGCAATATCAAAGGAGGATCCGTTTACCGGGTGGGCAGTATGGAACCTAGACGAGAGCGGATGCACGACGGTTCCAAACATTCCACGTGTCATTTTTTTCAGTAATGAAATGTGAAGTTTGCGTCGGAAGACATACATAAAAAGGATCAACTGGAGTGCGTTCTTCTGATGTTGAACTATTGCAATTGCAATAAATGCAAAAAAGTACAGAAACTTTGATTTCATGATAGTATATCATATCATGCGAAACAATTATGATTTCATGAATCAAATTTTTAAGAAATTTATGGGGAGAAATTTTTGATGCATTTTTACGCAGGATATGCATAAAGATCAATTTGTTTTCGAAGATGAACATTAGTAGAGTTTACAAAAACTATTTAGGAAATAGACAGCAAGAAGTGAGTGAGGGAGAGAGAAAGAGAGAAGATGAACGACAGAGGAGATATGACGAAGAGAGGGAGAGAACAAGAAGATAAAGAAGAGAAGTGAGCTGAGGAGAGACAAGAAATGGAAGAGGAAGATAAGTGAATAGAAAGAGAAGAAAAAGGAGATGGCTGATGTGAGAGCAAGGATGGAAAAGAATTAAGAAAAGCGAGGAAGGAAAGAAGAGAGAGTAAGGGAGAGGACGTGGTAGAAAAGAAATCAAAATGAAAGTTTAAAATTTGTCTTTACATAGTCATTCATGACAATTCTCTGCATAGAAATAGTCCTTTATATAATCCTTACTTATCCTAGTACTTATTGTTCCTATACTTGCCTTCTGATCTAAATGGACAACCTTTGACTTGATGGAAGGCCTACTTGATTTCGATAGTACGACCACAATTTTTAAAATAATGCAAAAATATTTAATTCACCGCAATGTCAGGATTAGCCTGCATTTTCCATTATAAAGTGTAATATGCTACATCACATGATCCGAAGGCGGAGCAGCGAATAGAACTGAGGTACGTGGTCAGAGACTGACAAGCGGCTGTAAAAAGTTTATCAGTGTATGAGCATTATTAGAACGAATAACACCGAAAATAAGTCAAGAACACTACTTTCCTGTATAAGATCCAGTCTCTTTTTGTTTCTTTTCCAGCTTGCATAATGAAAGAATGCAATGTTTTTGTTGATAACTCTCCGACCATTTAAGTTTTCTGTGCCTTGCGCGCACACGCTCGTAGACGATGCTCACAATTGCGGAGGCCATAATAGAAGTGCATCTATATAGGCCTACATGCTAGTTTTTTAACTTCGATAGCGATTATAACGAATTATAAGGAAACATTTGTCCTTGATAGCAAGTGAATTGAGAAAAATCTTTTCAAGAAATCGGTCTTCGCTTGCAACACTTGGTTGTTTTTGCTTCTTGCATTAGTGGGCGGAGTGACGAGTCCTCAGGCTTTTTGCCTTACTTTGAAATTCGAAAGCGATTATGACGAATTATTAGGAAACATCGGTAACACAAAATCAATATGATCAATATCAATAGTAATGAATATTATCCATAAATGCAGGTCTACAAATTATTGTTAAGTATGAATTAAAAAGATAATAACGCAATAAAAATTAGGCCTAATTAGGGCCTACAGATATCGATAGCACTTAATAATGAAGTAGGCCCAACTGGTACCCGAAGAGGCCAAAATGATGCATTTGTTAAAAATAGTACCGGAACTCCGCTAGGCTTAGGTGATATGCAAATAATTTATTCTGAAAGTTTAATCAATGCATCACTAAATCGTAATTGAAAATTATTCCAATTGTGGTGAAATAATGCATTACTTCTCCACCTTATTTGCATATATACAACGGAAACAATTCGTAAAGAGGTAAAAATATATGATGCCAAGCCAACGACAGCACAGAAGTAAGCAGAACTATTAATTGTTTTGTCAAACTCTGAGGGAAGTGGGACCAATTTTGGTTGCCAACTTATGCGCCAGCTTGGCATGCCAACTTTTGCCAACATAATATAAAATCGATACACAAAAGATCAATCACAAACTGTCTAGATTCAACTGTGAGTATCATTTACTTTGTTTTATCATGATTTCTTTACTCAAAAGTACTAGATTTCGAAATTAAAAAATTATACCGACTCATGCCAACCGGCGGAAGTCAGACCGACTTCTGGCCGACTTTGGCTTTCACACTGGGATGAATTAAACGGAGTGATAAACTTAGCATTAGACGACCAGAGGCTACGTCACTGGCAAGGGTAACAGCATTTAATGAAGCAAATGTGAAACTGTTCTTCGACAGCCTAGAAGAGGCAATATCAAAGGAGGATCCGTTTACCGGGTGGGCAGTATGGAACCTAGACGAGAGCGGATGCACGACGGTTCCAAACATTCCACGTGTCATTTTTTTCAGTAATGAAATGTGAAGTTTGCGTCGGAAGACATACATAAAAAGGATCAACTGGAGTGCGTTCTTCTGATGTTGAACTATTGCAATTGCAATAAATGCAAAAAAGTACAGAAACTTTGATTTCATGATAGTATATCATATCATGCGAAACAATTATGATTTCATGAATCAAATTTTTAAGAAATTTATGGGGAGAAATTTTTGATGCATTTTTACGCAGGATATGCATAAAGATCAATTTGTTTTCGAAGATGAACATTAGTAGAGTTTACAAAAACTATTTAGGAAATAGACAGCAAGAAGTGAGTGAGGGAGAGAGAAAGAGAGAAGATGAACGACAGAAGAGATATGACGAAGAGAGGGAGAGAACAAGAAGATAAAGAAGAGAAGTGAGCTGAGGAGAGACAAGAAATAGAAGAGGAAGATAAGTGAATAGAAAGAGAAGAAAAAGGAGATGGCTGATGTGAGAGCAAGGATGGAAAAGAATTAAGAAAAGCGAGGAAGGAAAGAAGAGAGAGTAAGGGAGAGGACGTGGTAGAAAAGAAATCAAAATGAAAGTTTAAAATTTGTCTTTACATAGTCATTCATGACAATTCTCTGCATAGAAATAGTCCTTTATATAATCCTTACTTATCCTAGTACTTATTGTTCCTATACTTGCCTTCTGATCTAAATGGACAACCTTTGACTTGATGGAAGGCCTACTTGATTTCGATAGTACGACCACAATTTTTAAAATAATGCAAAAATATTTAATTCACCGCAATGTCAGGATTAGCCTGCATTTTCCATTATAAAGTGTAATATGCTACATCACATGATCCGAAGGCGGAGCAGCGAATAGAACTGAGGTACGTGGTCAGAGACTGACAAGCGGCTGTAAAAAGTTTATCAGTGTATGAGCATTATTAGAACGAATAACACCGAAAATAAGTCAAGAACACTACTTTCCTGTATAAGATCCAGTCTCTTTTTGTTTCTTTTCCAGCTTGCATAATGAAAGAATGCAATGTTTTTGTTGATAACTCTCCGACCATTTAAGTTTTCTGTGCCTTGCGCGCACACGCTCGTAGACGATGCTCACAATTGCGGAGGCCATAATAGAAGTGCATCTATATAGGCCTACATGCTAGTTTTTTAACTTCGATAGCGATTATAACGAATTATAAGGAAACATTTGTCCTTGATAGCAAGTGAATTGAGAAAAATCTTTTCAAGAAATCGGTCTTCGCTTGCAACACTTGGTTGTTTTTGCTTCTTGCATTAGTGGGCGGAGTGACGAGTCCTCAGGCTTTTTGCCTTACTTTGAAATTCGAAAGCGATTATGACGAATTATTAGGAAACATCGGTAACACAAAATCAATATGATCAATATCAATAGTAATGAATATTATCCATAAATGCAGGTCTACAAATTATTGTTAAGTATGAATTAAAAAGATAATAACGCAATAAAAATTAGGCCTAATTAGGGCCTACAGATATCGATAGCACTTAATAATGAAGTAGGCCCAACTGGTACCCGAAGAGGCCAAAATGATGCATTTGTTAAAAATAGTACCGGAACTCCGCTAGGCTTAGGTGATATGCAAATAATTTATTCTGAAAGTTTAATCAATGCATCACTAAATCGTAATTGAAAATTATTCCAATTGTGGTGAAATAATGCATTACTTCTCCACCTTATTTGCATATATACAACGGAAACAATTCGTAAAGAGGTAAAAATATATGATGCCAAGCCAACGACAGCACAGAAGTAAGCAGAACTATTAATTGTTTTGTCAAACTCTGAGGGAAGTGGGACCAATTTTGGTTGCCAACTTATGCGCCAGCTTGGCATGCCAACTTTTGCCAACATAATATAAAATCGATACACAAAAGATCAATCACAAACTGTCTAGATTCAACTGTGAGCATCATTTACTTTGTTTTATCATGATTTCTTTACTCAAAAGTACTAGATTTCGAAATTAAAAAATTATACCGACTCATGCCAACCGGCGGAAGTCAGACCGACTTCTGGCCGACTTTGGCTTTCACACTGGGATGAATTAAACGGAGTGATAAACTTAGCATTAGACGACCAGAGGCTACGTCACTGGCAAGGGTAACAGCATTTAATGAAGCAAATGTGAAACTGTTCTTCGACAGCCTAGAAGAGGCAATATCAAAGGAGGATCCGTTTACCGGGTGGGCAGTATGGAACCTAGACGAGAGCGGATGCACGACGGTTCCAAACATTCCACGTGTCATTTTTTTCAGTAATGAAATGTGAAGTTTGCGTCGGAAGACATACATAAAAAGGATCAACTGGAGTGCGTTCTTCTGATGTTGAACTATTGCAATTGCAATAAATGCAAAAAAGTACAGAAACTTTGATTTCATGATAGTATATCATATCATGCGAAACAATTATGATTTCATGAATCAAATTTTTAAGAAATTTATGGGGAGAAATTTTTGATGCATTTTTACGCAGGATATGCATAAAGATCAATTTGTTTTCGAAGATGAACATTAGTAGAGTTTACAAAAACTATTTAGGAAATAGACAGCAAGAAGTGAGTGAGGGAGAGAGAAAGAGAGAAGATGAACGACAGAAGAGATATGACGAAGAGAGGGAGAGAACAAGAAGATAAAGAAGAGAAGTGAGCTGAGGAGAGACAAGAAATGGAAGAGGAAGATAAGTGAATAGAAAGAGAAGAAAAAGGAGATGGCTGATGTGAGAGCAAGGATGGAAAAGAATTAAGAAAAGCGAGGAAGGAAAGAAGAGAGAGTAAGGGAGAGGACGTGGTAGAAAAGAAATCAAAATGAAAGTTTAAAATTTGTCTTTACATAGTCATTCATGACAATTCTCTGCATAGAAATAGTCCTTTATATAATCCTTACTTATCCTAGTACTTATTGTTCCTATACTTGCCTTCTGATCTAAATGGACAACCTTTGACTTGATGGAAGGCCTACTTGATTTCGATAGTACGACCACAATTTTTAAAATAATGCAAAAATATTTAATTCACCGCAATGTCAGGATTAGCCTGCATTTTCCATTATAAAGTGTAATATGCTACATCACATGATCCGAAGGCGGAGCAGCGAATAGAACTGAGGTACGTGGTCAGAGACTGACAAGCGGCTGTAAAAAGTTTATCAGTGTATGAGCATTATTAGAACGAATAACACCGAAAATAAGTCAAGAACACTACTTTCCTGTATAAGATCCAGTCTCTTTTTGTTTCTTTTCCAGCTTGCATAATGAAAGAATGCAATGTTTTTGTTGATAACTCTCCGACCATTTAAGTTTTCTGTGCCTTGCGCGCACACGCTCGTAGACGATGCTCACAATTGCGGAGGCCATAATAGAAGTGCATCTATATAGGCCTACATGCTAGTTTTTTAACTTCGATAGCGATTATAACGAATTATAAGGAAACATTTGTCCTTGATAGCAAGTGAATTGAGAAAAATCTTTTCAAGAAATCGGTCTTCGCTTGCAACACTTGGTTGTTTTTGCTTCTTGCATTAGTGGGCGGAGTGACGAGTCCTCAGGCTTTTTGCCTTACTTTGAAATTCGAAAGCGATTATGACGAATTATTAGGAAACATCGGTAACACAAAATCAATATGATCAATATCAATAGTAATGAATATTATCCATAAATGCAGGTCTACAAATTATTGTTAAGTATGAATTAAAAAGATAATAACGCAATAAAAATTAGGCCTAATTAGGGCCTACAGATATCGATAGCACTTAATAATGAAGTAGGCCCAACTGGTACCCGAAGAGGCCAAAATGATGCATTTGTTAAAAATAGTACCGGAACTCCGCTAGGCTTAGGTGATATGCAAATAATTTATTCTGAAAGTTTAATCAATGCATCACTAAATCGTAATTGAAAATTATTCCAATTGTGGTGAAATAATGCATTACTTCTCCACCTTATTTGCATATATACAACGGAAACAATTCGTAAAGAGGTAAAAATATATGATGCCAAGCCAACGACAGCACAGAAGTAAGCAGAACTATTAATTGTTTTGTCAAACTCTGAGGGAAGTGGGACCAATTTTGGTTGCCAACTTATGCGCCAGCTTGGCATGCCAACTTTTGCCAACATAATATAAAATCGATACACAAAAGATCAATCACAAACTGTCTAGATTCAACTGTGAGCATCATTTACTTTGTTTTATCATGATTTCTTTACTCAAAAGTACTAGATTTCGAAATTAAAAAATTATACCGACTCATGCCAACCGGCGGAAGTCAGACCGACTTCTGGCCGACTTTGGCTTTCACACTGGGATGAATTAAACGGAGTGATAAACTTAGCATTAGACGACCAGAGGCTACGTCACTGGCAAGGGTAACAGCATTTAATGAAGCAAATGTGAAACTGTTCTTCGACAGCCTAGAAGAGGCAATATCAAAGGAGGATCCGTTTACCGGGTGGGCAGTATGGAACCTAGACGAGAGCGGATGCACGACGGTTCCAAACATTCCACGTGTCATTTTTTTCAGTAATGAAATGTGAAGTTTGCGTCGGAAGACATACATAAAAAGGATCAACTGGAGTGCGTTCTTCTGATGTTGAACTATTGCAATTGCAATAAATGCAAAAAAGTACAGAAACTTTGATTTCATGATAGTATATCATATCATGCGAAACAATTATGATTTCATGAATCAAATTTTTAAGAAATTTATGGGGAGAAATTTTTGATGCATTTTTACGCAGGATATGCATAAAGATCAATTTGTTTTCGAAGATGAACATTAGTAGAGTTTACAAAAACTATTTAGGAAATAGACAGCAAGAAGTGAGTGAGGGAGAGAGAAAGAGAGAAGATGAACGACAGAAGAGATATGACGAAGAGAGGGAGAGAACAAGAAGATAAAGAAGAGAAGTGAGCTGAGGAGAGACAAGAAATGGAAGAGGAAGATAAGTGAATAGAAAGAGAAGAAAAAGGAGATGGCTGATGTGAGAGCAAGGATGGAAAAGAATTAAGAAAAGCGAGGAAGGAAAGAAGAGAGAGTAAGGGAGAGGACGTGGTAGAAAAGAAATCAAAATGAAAGTTTAAAATTTGTCTTTACATAGTCATTCATGACAATTCTCTGCATAGAAATAGTCCTTTATATAATCCTTACTTATCCTAGTACTTATTGTTCCTATACTTGCCTTCTGATCTAAATGGACAACCTTTGACTTGATGGAAGGCCTACTTGATTTCGATAGTACGACCACAATTTTTAAAATAATGCAAAAATATTTAATTCACCGCAATGTCAGGATTAGCCTGCATTTTCCATTATAAAGTGTAATATGCTACATCACATGATCCGAAGGCGGAGCAGCGAATAGAACTGAGGTACGTGGTCAGAGACTGACAAGCGGCTGTAAAAAGTTTATCAGTGTATGAGCATTATTAGAACGAATAACACCGAAAATAAGTCAAGAACACTACTTTCCTGTATAAGATCCAGTCTCTTTTTGTTTCTTTTCCAGCTTGCATAATGAAAGAATGCAATGTTTTTGTTGATAACTCTCCGACCATTTAAGTTTTCTGTGCCTTGCGCGCACACGCTCGTAGACGATGCTCACAATTGCGGAGGCCATAATAGAAGTGCATCTATATAGGCCTACATGCTAGTTTTTTAACTTCGATAGCGATTATAACGAATTATAAGGAAACATTTGTCCTTGATAGCAAGTGAATTGAGAAAAATCTTTTCAAGAAATCGGTCTTCGCTTGCAACACTTGGTTGTTTTTGCTTCTTGCATTAGTGGGCGGAGTGACGAGTCCTCAGGCTTTTTGCCTTACTTTTGAAATTCGAAAGCGATTATGACGAATTATTAGGAAACATCGGTAACAAAAAATCAATATGATCAATATCAATAGTAATGAATATTATCCATAAATGCAGGTCTACAAATTATTGTTAAGTATGAATTAAAAAGATAATAACGCAATAAAAATTAGGCCTAATTAGGGCCTACAGATATCGATAGCACTTAATAATGAAGTAGGCCCAACTGGTACCCGAAGAGGCCAAAATGATGCATTTGTTAAAAATAGTACCGGAACTCCGCTAGGCTTAGGTGATATGCAAATAATTTATTCTGAAAGTTTAATCAATGCATCACTAAATCGTAATTGAAAATTATTCCAATTGTGGTGAAATAATGCATTACTTCTCCACCTTATTTGCATATATACAACGGAAACAATTCGTAAAGAGGTAAAAATATATGATGCCAAGCCAACGACAGCACAGAAGTAAGCAGAACTATTAATTGTTTTGTCAAACTCTGAGGGAAGTGGGACCAATTTTGGTTGCCAACTTATGCGCCAGCTTGGCATGCCAACTTTTGCCAACATAATATAAAATCGATACACAAAAGATCAATCACAAACTGTCTAGATTCAACTGTGAGCATCATTTACTTTGTTTTATCATGATTTCTTTACTCAAAAGTACTAGATTTCGAAATTAAAAAATTATACCGACTCATGCCAACCGGCGGAAGTCAGACCGACTTCTGGCCGACTTTGGCTTTCACACTGGGATGAATTAAACGGAGTGATAAACTTAGCATTAGACGACCAGAGGCTACGTCACTGGCAAGGGTAACAGCATTTAATGAAGCAAATGTGAAACTGTTCTTCGACAGCCTAGAAGAGGCAATATCAAAGGAGGATCCGTTTACCGGGTGGGCAGTATGGAACCTAGACGAGAGCGGATGCACGACGGTTCCAAACATTCCACGTGTCATTTTTTTCAGTAATGAAATGTGAAGTTTGCGTCGGAAGACATACATAAAAAGGATCAACTGGAGTGCGTTCTTCTGATGTTGAACTATTGCAATTGCAATAAATGCAAAAAAGTACAGAAACTTTGATTTCATGATAGTATATCATATCATGCGAAACAATTATGATTTCATGAATCAAATTTTTAAGAAATTTATGGGGAGAAATTTTTGATGCATTTTTACGCAGGATATGCATAAAGATCAATTTGTTTTCGAAGATGAACATTAGTAGAGTTTACAAAAACTATTTAGGAAATAGACAGCAAGAAGTGAGTGAGGGAGAGAGAAAGAGAGAAGATGAACGACAGAAGAGATATGACGAAGAGAGGGAGAGAACAAGAAGATAAAGAAGAGAAGTGAGCTGAGGAGAGACAAGAAATGGAAGAGGAAGATAAGTGAATAGAAAGAGAAGAAAAAGGAGATGGCTGATGTGAGAGCAAGGATGGAAAAGAATTAAGAAAAGCGAGGAAGGAAAGAAGAGAGAGTAAGGGAGAGGACGTGGTAGAAAAGAAATCAAAATGAAAGTTTAAAATTTGTCTTTACATAGTCATTCATGACAATTCTCTGCATAGAAATAGTCCTTTATATAATCCTTACTTATCCTAGTACTTATTGTTCCTATACTTGCCTTCTGATCTAAATGGACAACCTTTGACTTGATGGAAGGCCTACTTGATTTCGATAGTACGACCACAATTTTTAAAATAATGCAAAAATATTTAATTCACCGCAATGTCAGGATTAGCCTGCATTTTCCATTATAAAGTGTAATATGCTACATCACATGATCCGAAGGCGGAGCAGCGAATAGAACTGAGGTACGTGGTCAGAGACTGACAAGCGGCTGTAAAAAGTTTATCAGTGTATGAGCATTATTAGAACGAATAACACCGAAAATAAGTCAAGAACACTACTTTCCTGTATAAGATCCAGTCTCTTTTTGTTTCTTTTCCAGCTTGCATAATGAAAGAATGCAATGTTTTTGTTGATAACTCTCCGACCATTTAAGTTTTCTGTGCCTTGCGCGCACACGCTCGTAGACGATGCTCACAATTGCGGAGGCCATAATAGAAGTGCATCTATATAGGCCTACATGCTAGTTTTTTAACTTCGATAGCGATTATAACGAATTATAAGGAAACATTTGTCCTTGATAGCAAGTGAATTGAGAAAAATCTTTTCAAGAAATCGGTCTTCGCTTGCAACACTTGGTTGTTTTTGCTTCTTGCATTAGTGGGCGGAGTGACGAGTCCTCAGGCTTTTTGCCTTACTTTGAAATTCGAAAGCGATTATGACGAATTATTAGGAAACATCGGTAACACAAAATCAATATGATCAATATCAATAGTAATGAATATTATCCATAAATGCAGGTCTACAAATTATTGTTAAGTATGAATTAAAAAGATAATAACGCAATAAAAATTAGGCCTAATTAGGGCCTACAGATATCGATAGCACTTAATAATGAAGTAGGCCCAACTGGTACCCGAAGAGGCCAAAATGATGCATTTGTTAAAAATAGTACCGGAACTCCGCTAGGCTTAGGTGATATGCAAATAATTTATTCTGAAAGTTTAATCAATGCATCACTAAATCGTAATTGAAAATTATTCCAATTGTGGTGAAATAATGCATTACTTCTCCACCTTATTTGCATATATACAACGGAAACAATTCGTAAAGAGGTAAAAATATATGATGCCAAGCCAACGACAGCACAGAAGTAAGCAGAACTATTAATTGTTTTGTCAAACTCTGAGGGAAGTGGGACCAATTTTGGTTGCCAACTTATGCGCCAGCTTGGCATGCCAACTTTTGCCAACATAATATAAAATCGATACACAAAAGATCAATCACAAACTGTCTAGATTCAACTGTGAGTATCATTTACTTTGTTTTATCATGATTTCTTTACTCAAAAGTACTAGATTTCGAAATTAAAAAATTATACCGACTCATGCCAACCGGCGGAAGTCAGACCGACTTCTGGCCGACTTTGGCTTTCACACTGGGATGAATTAAACGGAGTGATAAACTTAGCATTAGACGACCAGAGGCTACGTCACTGGCAAGGGTAACAGCATTTAATGAAGCAAATGTGAAACTGTTCTTCGACAGCCTAGAAGAGGCAATATCAAAGGAGGATCCGTTTACCGGGTGGGCAGTATGGAACCTAGACGAGAGCGGATGCACGACGGTTCCAAACATTCCACGTGTCATTTTTTTCAGTAATGAAATGTGAAGTTTGCGTCGGAAGACATACATAAAAAGGATCAACTGGAGTGCGTTCTTCTGATGTTGAACTATTGCAATTGCAATAAATGCAAAAAAGTACAGAAACTTTGATTTCATGATAGTATATCATATCATGCGAAACAATTATGATTTCATGAATCAAATTTTTAAGAAATTTATGGGGAGAAATTTTTGATGCATTTTTACGCAGGATATGCATAAAGATCAATTTGTTTTCGAAGATGAACATTAGTAGAGTTTACAAAAACTATTTAGGAAATAGACAGCAAGAAGTGAGTGAGGGAGAGAGAAAGAGAGAAGATGAACGACAGAAGAGATATGACGAAGAGAGGGAGAGAACAAGAAGATAAAGAAGAGAAGTGAGCTGAGGAGAGACAAGAAATAGAAGAGGAAGATAAGTGAATAGAAAGAGAAGAAAAAGGAGATGGCTGATGTGAGAGCAAGGATGGAAAAGAATTAAGAAAAGCGAGGAAGGAAAGAAGAGAGAGTAAGGGAGAGGACGTGGTAGAAAAGAAATCAAAATGAAAGTTTAAAATTTGTCTTTACATAGTCATTCATGACAATTCTCTGCATAGAAATAGTCCTTTATATAATCCTTACTTATCCTAGTACTTATTGTTCCTATACTTGCCTTCTGATCTAAATGGACAACCTTTGACTTGATGGAAGGCCTACTTGATTTCGATAGTACGACCACAATTTTTAAAATAATGCAAAAATATTTAATTCACCGCAATGTCAGGATTAGCCTGCATTTTCCATTATAAAGTGTAATATGCTACATCACATGATCCGAAGGCGGAGCAGCGAATAGAACTGAGGTACGTGGTCAGAGACTGACAAGCGGCTGTAAAAAGTTTATCAGTGTATGAGCATTATTAGAACGAATAACACCGAAAATAAGTCAAGAACACTACTTTCCTGTATAAGATCCAGTCTCTTTTTGTTTCTTTTCCAGCTTGCATAATGAAAGAATGCAATGTTTTTGTTGATAACTCTCCGACCATTTAAGTTTTCTGTGCCTTGCGCGCACACGCTCGTAGACGATGCTCACAATTGCGGAGGCCATAATAGAAGTGCATCTATATAGGCCTACATGCTAGTTTTTTAACTTCGATAGCGATTATAACGAATTATAAGGAAACATTTGTCCTTGATAGCAAGTGAATTGAGAAAAATCTTTTCAAGAAATCGGTCTTCGCTTGCAACACTTGGTTGTTTTTGCTTCTTGCATTAGTGGGCGGAGTGACGAGTCCTCAGGCTTTTTGCCTTACTTTTGAAATTCGAAAGCGATTATGACGAATTATTAGGAAACATCGGTAACACAAAATCAATATGATCAATATCAATAGTAATGAATATTATCCATAAATGCAGGTCTACAAATTATTGTTAAGTATGAATTAAAAAGATAATAACGCAATAAAAATTAGGCCTAATTAGGGCCTACAGATATCGATAGCACTTAATAATGAAGTAGGCCCAACTGGTACCCGAAGAGGCCAAAATGATGCATTTGTTAAAAATAGTACCGGAACTCCGCTAGGCTTAGGTGATATGCAAATAATTTATTCTGAAAGTTTAATCAATGCATCACTAAATCGTAATTGAAAATTATTCCAATTGTGGTGAAATAATGCATTACTTCTCCACCTTATTTGCATATATACAACGGAAACAATTCGTAAAGAGGTAAAAATATATGATGCCAAGCCAACGACAGCACAGAAGTAAGCAGAACTATTAATTGTTTTGTCAAACTCTGAGGGAAGTGGGACCAATTTTGGTTGCCAACTTATGCGCCAGCTTGGCATGCCAACTTTTGCCAACATAATATAAAATCGATACACAAAAGATCAATCACAAACTGTCTAGATTCAACTGTGAGCATCATTTACTTTGTTTTATCATGATTTCTTTACTCAAAAGTACTAGATTTCGAAATTAAAAAATTATACCGACTCATGCCAACCGGCGGAAGTCAGACCGACTTCTGGCCGACTTTGGCTTTCACACTGGGATGAATTAAACGGAGTGATAAACTTAGCATTAGACGACCAGAGGCTACGTCACTGGCAAGGGTAACAGCATTTAATGAAGCAAATGTGAAACTGTTCTTCGACAGCCTAGAAGAGGCAATATCAAAGGAGGATCCGTTTACCGGGTGGGCAGTATGGAACCTAGACGAGAGCGGATGCACGACGGTTCCAAACATTCCACGTGTCATTTTTTTCAGTAATGAAATGTGAAGTTTGCGTCGGAAGACATACATAAAAAGGATCAACTGGAGTGCGTTCTTCTGATGTTGAACTATTGCAATTGCAATAAATGCAAAAAAGTACAGAAACTTTGATTTCATGATAGTATATCATATCATGCGAAACAATTATGATTTCATGAATCAAATTTTTAAGAAATTTATGGGGAGAAATTTTTGATGCATTTTTACGCAGGATATGCATAAAGATCAATTTGTTTTCGAAGATGAACATTAGTAGAGTTTACAAAAACTATTTAGGAAATAGACAGCAAGAAGTGAGTGAGGGAGAGAGAAAGAGAGAAGATGAACGACAGAAGAGATATGACGAAGAGAGGGAGAGAACAAGAAGATAAAGAAGAGAAGTGAGCTGAGGAGAGACAAGAAATAGAAGAGGAAGATAAGTGAATAGAAAGAGAAGAAAAAGGAGATGGCTGATGTGAGAGCAAGGATGGAAAAGAATTAAGAAAAGCGAGGAAGGAAAGAAGAGAGAGTAAGGGAGAGGACGTGGTAGAAAAGAAATCAAAATGAAAGTTTAAAATTTGTCTTTACATAGTCATTCATGACAATTCTCTGCATAGAAATAGTCCTTTATATAATCCTTACTTATCCTAGTACTTATTGTTCCTATACTTGCCTTCTGATCTAAATGGACAACCTTTGACTTGATGGAAGGCCTACTTGATTTCGATAGTACGACCACAATTTTTAAAATAATGCAAAAATATTTAATTCACCGCAATGTCAGGATTAGCCTGCATTTTCCATTATAAAGTGTAATATGCTACATCACATGATCCGAAGGCGGAGCAGCGAATAGAACTGAGGTACGTGGTCAGAGACTGACAAGCGGCTGTAAAAAGTTTATCAGTGTATGAGCATTATTAGAACGAATAACACCGAAAATAAGTCAAGAACACTACTTTCCTGTATAAGATCCAGTCTCTTTTTGTTTCTTTTCCAGCTTGCATAATGAAAGAATGCAATGTTTTTGTTGATAACTCTCCGACCATTTAAGTTTTCTGTGCCTTGCGCGCACACGCTCGTAGACGATGCTCACAATTGCGGAGGCCATAATAGAAGTGCATCTATATAGGCCTACATGCTAGTTTTTTAACTTCGATAGCGATTATAACGAATTATAAGGAAACATTTGTCCTTGATAGCAAGTGAATTGAGAAAAATCTTTTCAAGAAATCGGTCTTCGCTTGCAACACTTGGTTGTTTTTGCTTCTTGCATTAGTGGGCGGAGTGACGAGTCCTCAGGCTTTTTGCCTTACTTTTGAAATTCGAAAGCGATTATGACGAATTATTAGGAAACATCGGTAACACAAAATCAATATGATCAATATCAATATAGTAATGAATATTATCCATAAATGCAGGTCTACAAATTATTGTTAAGTATGAATTAAAAAGATAATAACGCAATAAAAATTAGGCCTAATTAGGGCCTACAGATATCGATAGCACTTAATAATGAAGTAGGCCCAACTGGTACCCGAAGAGGCCAAAATGATGCATTTGTTAAAAATAGTACCGGAACTCCGCTAGGCTTAGGTGATATGCAAATAATTTATTCTGAAAGTTTAATCAATGCATCACTAAATCGTAATTGAAAATTATTCCAATTGTGGTGAAATAATGCATTACTTCTCCACCTTATTTGCATATATACAACGGAAACAATTCGTAAAGAGGTAAAAATATATGATGCCAAGCCAACGACAGCACAGAAGTAAGCAGAACTATTAATTGTTTTGTCAAACTCTGAGGGAAGTGGGACCAATTTTGGTTGCCAACTTATGCGCCAGCTTGGCATGCCAACTTTTGCCAACATAATATAAAATCGATACACAAAAGATCAATCACAAACTGTCTAGATTCAACTGTGAGCATCATTTACTTTGTTTTATCATGATTTCTTTACTCAAAAGTACTAGATTTCGAAATTAAAAAATTATACCGACTCATGCCAACCGGCGGAAGTCAGACCGACTTCTGGCCGACTTTGGCTTTCACACTGGGATGAATTAAACGGAGTGATAAACTTAGCATTAGACGACCAGAGGCTACGTCACTGGCAAGGGTAACAGCATTTAATGAAGCAAATGTGAAACTGTTCTTCGACAGCCTAGAAGAGGCAATATCAAAGGAGGATCCGTTTACCGGGTGGGCAGTATGGAACCTAGACGAGAGCGGATGCACGACGGTTCCAAACATTCCACGTGTCATAGCTGAAGAGGGAAAGAAGCAGGTGGGCCAGGTTAGTTCACGTGAACGAGGCGAGCTTGTTACACTCTGCGGAATCATCTCGGCTTCAGGGGTAGCTGTACCTCTCACTTTCATATTTCCGAGAAATAACTTTAGAGATACCTTTATGAGCAACGCACCAGAAGGTTCACTAGGTTTAGTTTACCAGAGCGGCTGGATGACTTGCTCGAACTTCATCAAAGTTATTGAACATTTTATTAAGTTTTCCAAGTCATCCACAACTAATAATTGTAGCTTCTTATCATGGACAATCACGAGAGCCATTTGAGTTTAGAGGGACTTGAGCTTGCTAAGAAAAACGGAGTGATACTCACGTTACCACCACATATCAGCAACAAAACTCAACCATTAGATCGTTCATGGTCCTTTTAAGTCATTCTATGGGAACCTGTGTAACAGTTGGATGATGAGTAATCCAGGGAAACGGTTATCAATGTATGAAATCGCAGGCCTGGCAAGGAAGACTTGGGAAAGGGCTGCGACACCCACAAATGCAAAAGCAGGCTTTCGAACTACTGGAATCTGGCCTTTCGACAGAGATATCTTTTTTGATGAGGACTATTTGCCCTCCACTGCGAGATCAGTCGTCCAAGGGTTCCACAATCACCAGAACCAACTACTGCTGTCAGTCCTACGATTATACAGTCTCCAGAAGATATTCGGCCACTGCCCAAAGCTTCACCGCGGAATTCAACACCAACTGGAAGAAGAAAGCGTCAAGTTTCCATGATAGCTACGTCCAGTCCTGTTCTTAAGAGATTACGAGAAGAATTGAAGGAAAACGTGAATTCAAAATCAATTCCTGGCAAGAAGAAAACGATAATTAGGCGGAGCGGGATACCTTTACAGGAAAGAATTCATCAGCAGGGGTCTACGCCAGGGGACAGGGATGACGCCGAGACGATGCTACAACCCAGTGTTTCAATCATTTGTCCTCAAAAAGTTAGTGGTGAAACGAATTTTGATTTGGGGGACTATGTTCTCGCCAGATTTTTAATTGGAACTTCTACCCAGTCAAAAGAGGTCTTCTATGTTGGGTCAGTTCTTGAGATCAAAGATCACAGAATTGTCGTCGATTTCCTTAGGAAGAAGGGAACATGTTTCTTTCGGCCACCAGTAGGGGACAAACTGGAAATAAGTCGAAACGAAGTTGAAGCTAAATTGCCGAAACCACTGCCAGCAGTGTTAGGATCGTCCAGCTTACGATTGCAAACTCGCGTGGACTTCGGTAACGTTGACTTTAGTTTATACAATGTGAAATGACTGCATATTTCCTAAAATGTTTTTATTTCACAGTTCTTATAGAAAACTAAATTGTCATGGAATAAATCATTTGTTTTGATGTCTATATAAATTATAAATGGAAATGTAATTTGTCTAAAGGGATTGATGCTTTGTATAATTATTCAACCAGTTTAGATTAAACCAAACTGACGAATACAAAAGATAAAAGTGTAAAGCAGATAGGTTCTATGGGCTATACGGTTTGAAAAATTTACATTTCACTGCAGAAAACAATTCTAGATTACGTTACCTTTTTTAGATCTTGATGAAGTTTCCTTCTTATATGCTTAACACGCTGAAACCTCTTACAGAAACTATGTGATAAGTAGGGTCATACGAAACATGTAGAGAAAGTATGTGATGTAATCTAGTGATCAAATCAGCGAAATTCAATTAAATCACTAGCTCTGTTGAATATAATGTTTTATCATGCACAATTACCGTTCAAGTGTTATAAGTTAAGCCTATTGCTGCATAAGCAATTTCCAATATTTGTCGTGTTCTAAAGTCTGTTTTGATAAAACGTTTCTCTCCTTGTTGACACGAGAAATAGAAAAATGTTGGCCTATTCAATTAACCTTTATACGATTATATCGAAGACACGTTGATTTGATTGATCGATCTGACCGCGAAGCTTTGATGAAATAGGCTGCTCAGAATTGCAAAGTCTCTGAAATAGATAGTGCAAAATAGTTTTGCGTTTATGAAATTGATTTCTTCATATAATTACTTTGAACAGGGTTTGCTGCACCAATTGGCGGAAACTTTTTCCGATGTATGATCATTTTTGTTTATAGGCACGACATTGTTATCTGCAGGTGCAATGTTAGCAGTGGCGTCTTCTCCGTACCTGCGAGGCCTTCGGCGCATTCTAAATAATAATTTACCAATATTTATAAAAATGAAAAGTATCATCATTCATTCTTTTCATTTAAATTCGATAGCTTCTCGTGGTAGCTGTCCGTCTCAAAATCAGACGCTCAACCTTAGAGTGAACAGTTTTGCTGCGCGTGCACGAACCGCAGCTGTTTTCTTCTAACGATTAGACACACATGCTAGTCGTTTGTTTAGACGGAGCGAAAGAGAGTTGTGATGTGCGTGTGAGGCAGCAAGCGCACGCGCCCTCACCAATGTCGGCTTTCCCGATAGACATAATGCTTTGCCTTCTCCAATTTTTACAATGAGATTCTCCGTTATTCTTGATCGAGGCTCGGTGTCGGTACCTAAATATAGGAAGGGAAGCGCATTGTTCCTGTCCTTCGTTTCTCGTCGGAGAGGCCATGTACGTCAACAGCAGCCGACAGACGTTCAGATAAGACTGTGATCAGATGATGAGCGTTCGCCAATGAGTGCAGAGTAATCTGACTCGAGCACCCAGATTCGGTAGAATTCCATGATTTGTTTTTGCGTGATTGATGTGACGCTATGTTTAGTAGATAAGCTCATAATCACGCCTTTCGTCCGAAGGGAATATACTGAAAAGATGACAGTCGTCAAGCAAGGTAGGCCAACACCTGATTTAAAAATTGAAAGTACTCACAGAGAAAGAAATAAGAAATACACAAGACATTTTAATGCATCAAAGTTCAAACACATGAGTGGCTGACCAGCGCCGTGAGAAACGAAAGGAACTGTTTCCCTTCCCCCTTTTTTCTCGAGAATGTGGTCTGGACAGAGAGGGGATATAGTAATCTCAGCTCCTTGAGTAAGGCGGTTAGGCGACATGAGCAATCAACTTCTCATGCACATTCACTTGGCAATAAAAAATGTTCGGGATATTGTTATTAAAATTAGTGTTATAACAAAAAAGTCTGGCATAGAAATAGTGTTCCAATGCCGAGCGAAGGCCTGTGGTCTGGGAGCACGCGACGCCACTGAATGTTAGTTAGATCCATTTCAATCAACATAGTTGGATGATTGCATTAATTAACAAAATATGCGTATTTTTCGATGGGGAGTTAAATCAGCCACTTGATGTTTTAGGCAAGAATTAGACTATTTGTAACACTTTGTGCGGACGCCTAACTAAATTGGCAACTGTCAAGGAGGTCGGTTGTCAACCAATGAAGAGCATCGTTTTCAAACAGTTCATCATCTATAAGTTTAAAACATACGTAGGCCTAGCCTACATCATGTTACAACTTAACAATAAATTTAATATTTCGTACTTGGCGGACATTCCCTACAGGGCCATTCCTGATAAAAACAATTATAAATGAAAAGAACACAATCAAAATAATTATCATGATTTATTAGTAAGTCAACAATTAATCCAAACAATGAAGAGGTTTGTCGCATAAAAGAAATAAAAAATTACAAAGCAAAAATTTCAAAAGCGCTAAAAGTTGTAATTGACAATCATGGTCACACTCAAGTTATATTTCATATATTATCTAGAATTTATTCCGATTTCGGGACAAAAGTTAAAAAATAGTGAGGTGAGCGAATGATTCGTGCCAAGTATACAAAAGGTCCAATCAAGAGGATCAAATTCACAGCCCAAAAAATTGCCAAAGATTCTTCTGGTGGACGCGATTTCGAATCTGTTTTCCAATTCAAAGACGATCCAATGTGACTGAACTGTGCCTGGAAAATAGAATTAAAGACATTTACTTGCACATTTAAGAAAATCAATACACAAGACGACTCTTCGCAATACTGAGTCTATTTGTATTTATTCGGAGCAAGGAACCAACCATGTATTTACCACTTTCATCCTATGACTATCGTTTAGTGATACATACAGTACATATGAATGGCATGAAAAATATTTTACGTCTGAAGAGGTCAATGTGATAATCATTCAGCGCCGCGCGGTTACTGGCCTTAGAATCAGAGCTAGAAGCAGGCCCGGGCCTTGGGCGGGCCGGGCCGGAAATGTATAGCACCCGGGCCGATATTCATCATGTCTGAAATTAATAATATTTTCCTCATTCGATCATTCAAGTTCTTTGAATCAATTTATTTGAAGGCTTTTCAAAATAATTTTAAGCGATAAGATAAAGTTATTTCTGGCATGCGACGAAATAAGTCAGAAATAAATGAGCCAGCGACCGTCAACTGAAGTGACTCTTTGAACCACTCTTATATCCAAGAAAATACATTGAAACATTTGGAGAAATGCATTGGAACATCAACATTTTGAAAAGTGTTCAATTTGAAAGCAAAACAGAAGCGTCGATTTCCGTGCTTCCATCGAACGGATATCCGAAGAAGTCCATTCTACCCCAAACTTTTACCAAATATGGCCAACTCGTGGATATGCTACGTGCATCACAGGTAGCGTCTGAGCGCAGGCCTGTCGCTGGTCTATTCAAACGCAGGAAACTCAGCGAAAGAAGAAAACTTGAAAAGTTGCAGGGGGTAAGGTCTGCCTTGATCCGAAGAAAACCTTGGTTGTTCCGTGATATTGACCAAACTGTGGATTCTGAAAATCATTCTCATGTCCAAGTTGTCGATGCAGTGGAACTGTCACCTGAAGGCATATCTAATCAGGTAGCAGATAAAAAACCTCTTCAGAAGATCCTGTCGGAAAGAACCAACCCAAGAAGATGAAAAAAATGACATCATTTTCCAAGTGACAAGTGACCATAGAGTCAGTGACTTTGAAATTATTGTCTGAAATTGAAATATAGATATTTTGTAAAGACTAACTTTTTTCCATATCTTCAAAATACATGTGGTCAACACTCTTAAAAGATAGGACAGTGGTGACACGCATCACAATATATAGCCTATTATTACTGCTATTATGCAAGAAATAATTTGCACCGGCATGCTATTTAGACGAAAGCGGTTTACAATTGTGGTATTCTTACCGACAAACAAAAGTTTATTCTAGTTTCATGAACAATTTTATTGAGAGTACAACAGAATTTGTATTTGTATGATTTTACACGTAGTTTCGTTGGTGAAGAAAAACAAAGTCAAGGTCATATATTTACAAAAGGATTCCACATAAGGTCCGGGGCGAAGAAATGCTGATTCAGGGGAGAACACTAGCAGCATACATGTGGATATGGACGACTTCAATATGGCGTCGCAATATCAGCTTCCGCTAAAATGTTGATTTTGTCAACAGCAATCTCAGCAGCTCTTCTCCGTGGGTGGCGGTTTTTCCGATCAGCATCGTGTCGCAGATCGCTCGGTGTCGTCCTTAGCTCGAACGATAGCTCCTCGACCGCTCCGAGAACGTTTGCTGTTTCTAGAGGATACAGTCTCGAGATAGCGCGATTCGTCTTCCCCGTTGAGGTACGCAGATTAGCAGCACGACAGATAGCGCGATTCGTCTTCCCCGTTGAGGTACGCAGATTAGCAGCACGACATTGTCCATCTTCTCCGATGATAAGGCTGTCAATGATACCTAGTTTCCATTTATTTCGAGGCAATAAATTATCATGTATCAAGACCAGCTGTCCTATGTATGGAGAAGAAGGGGTAGAAGAAATCTTACTATTTCTGTTCGTATAATAATGTCGCTCGCGAAGAGCTGACAGGTATTCAGACTGAAAACGCTGAATGAAATGACACTGCAATAAAGGTCTACGTGAATTCATTCGGTTCAATGTAGTTTCACTGCAACTAATGAAATCATCTTCTAAATCAATGCGAGGATCTGGCAATAAACTTGGATTGTAACCGTATAGTAAATGGGCTGGAGTTAGCGGTTCTAAATCATCAGCCGCGTTCTCAATTGATGTCAGGGGACGAGAGTTCAATGTACATTTTATCTCCTTCAAAAGAACACGCAATTGTTCAAATGTGATGCAGGAACGACCAAGAGTCTTTTTCAAGCACATCTTAACCAAACCTACAAAGCGTTCGTAAAAGCCTCCCCACCAGGGTGCTTTAACTGGAATGTTTCTGAATTTCACCTCTGTCCATGTTTTCTTTTCTATACCTTTCTGAGAAAATGAGGTGTCTGAATCATCGTTCCAGAGAAGAGAATACAATTGCTGAATTTCTTGATCTGCCCGCTTGAAAGTTTTGGCGTTGTCAGATACAACGAGATTTGTAGTGCCATAATCAGCGCAGTGGCTGCGAAAAGCGAGTAGAAAGGATTTTGTCGACATGTCATTTAAAAGCTCAAGGTTTAGATTTCTGGTTGTGCAGCAGGAAAATATACAGATATAGCACTTTTGGAATGAGTGGCTCGTAGATTCATTTCTTACGGTAAGGCTTCCTGAGAAATCAACTCCTATTGAAGAGAATGGCTTTGTGTTGTTAACCCGAAAATCAGGTAAATCAGGAGAAATAGGCAGAGGAAAAGGTGTACCAGTCAATTTTTTGCATATGATGCAGTTGCGAAGAACACTTCGACACTGTGACTTGCCACATGGTAACCAAAACTTCTGTTTCAATGCGTTAACAGTTGCAGGAACGCCTAAATGAAAAACAACTTCGTGATAATATCTGATAATCAATTTTGAAAACGTACTACTTTTTGGAATCAGTATGGGCAACTTCGCACTTTCAGGGATCTTAGCCAATTGCAGTCGTCCTGCAGTTCTGATGATACCGTCTCTTAAAACCAAGCCCAATGAACGTACAAGTTCTGGCTTCTTATCTCTGCTATTTTCATCATTCAAATATTCATACTCTTTTGGAAATTCTACTTTTTGAACAAGCTGTATCAAGCGATTTTCTGCAGAAGAGATCTCGTCACAGGAAAGTTTTGGAGGGAACTGTGTATCAGGATTTCTCAATTTCGAAATGAATCTGCGAACGTAAGCCATGGTTCTGACGAGTTTAGGATACGAACTGAAACGTTCTATGTCAACAAGTTTTGACAACTCACTACTGTATTCAGTAACTGTGGAAAGAACGTTAGCAGGGGATTCCTCAATCTTTTCGTCAATCCTATACTTCCATTTTGGCCAAGAGTCTTTGGATTTTATCCACTTGGGACCAAACTTCCACTTCTCACAGTTGAGTAATTCTTCAGCAGAACAACCTCTAGTCATAATGTCTGCGGCATTCTCATCAGATGGAACATGTGACCAAGCGTTCTGTGGAATCAAACTCTTGATTTCGGAAACACGGTTGTTCACGAAAACTTTAGTGCGTCCTATCTTATTGTTGCTCAACCAGTGAAGGCAGATTTCTGAGTCTGTCCAGGCATTTACTGAATCAATGAAGAAGTCGTTCTTATAGGCTGCGATGACATGACTCACTAATCGAGATCCGAACAACATAGCGTGCAATTCCAACTTTGGAATAGTCCATAATAACTTTTTCTTCTGCGGAACTATCTTGTACCTGGCACAAACAAAAGTGGAAACATTTCCCTGCACGAAGAAAACTACACAGCACATTGCCATGAAGCTGGCGTCACAAAATAAATGAATCTGTACTGGTTCTCTCACATTTATGTTTAGATATCTTGGAATTATCAGATTCTTGCGGATTTCATCAAGATCAAATTGTAAATCGAGAAACTCGTCTTGGAATTCTTTCGGAAGTATTTCATCCCAAGTGAGTGATAACTCCCACAATTTTGAAATAAAATGTTTCATACGCATAGTGACTGGGGAAGCTACACCAAAGGGATCAAAAAGGGATGAGGCAATTGAGAGAGCAATACGTTTGGTGAGCGGTTCATGAGTTTCTGTCAATTTCATGGGAAACAATAATTGATCTGAGTCACAATTCCATCTCATACCTAGGAGAGCTGCTGTGTCTGACTTCGATGAAACTTTCTCTGTACTGGCAGTTTCGCGCAAGGTTTGGCTATTGGTGTACCATTGTCTCAAGTTCATCTTAGCTGAATTTAGAATGGATCGAGATTTCTGAAAATACTCGACCGTATCTTGCTCAATTGAGCATCCTGAAGCTAAGTTGTCGACGTACAGCTTCTCATACATGTCTCTTGAGACTTCACAGTCATTGATTCTCAAATGATATCTGACGATTGCGTTCATGATGAAAGGAGAGCATGTGGGACCGAATGCTAAACAACGATATCTAAGGGATACAATCTCACAGTCAGGATTACTATCTCTGAACCATAAAAATCTGAGAAAATTTCGATCATCTATCTCAACCTGGATTGAAAGAAATGCTCGCTCAATATCTGCACAAAAGGCGTATCTATGAACACGAAATCTAAGTAAGATTTCCCAGAGACTGTTCAACAGACAAGGACCAGTCTCAAGACAGTCGTTCAAAGATACGTGACCTGAGCTTGCATCAAAAACTACTCTAAGCGGAGTCGTGGAATTATTTTCGTTGAGGACATAGAAGTGTGGGAGATAATGACAATTGGACACATGAGAAAGTTCGTCAATAGGTACGTCTTCGACATAACCTTTCTTAATGTGGTCATTGATCACATTTGAATAGGCATCAAACAATCCTATTCCTAATAGACGCTTTTTAATCTGAAGTAGACGTGATTTGCTCATGTTGAAATTCGATGGAAGAACGGGATGATCATCAAGCCAGGGTAACGGAGCTACATACTGGTTACTGTCAGAGTCAAACTGAAGGCGATTGCAATAACTTCTCAGAAAGTCATCATCACTCCTTTCTATAGAGGGGTCAGTCAAACCAATTGATTCCATACTTAAAGAATCTCGAACAATAGTTTTCAAGTTATCTAACTCATCTTCTCTTACATTTTCAAAAGACAATTCAGGTAAAATTCGTTCCATGATGGAGTGAGTACTTAGGAGACAAGATATTCTGGAATATTTAGTTGGCGGATATTCTTGCTTCTTGTGAATTGGACCAGAGAGAATGACTCCGAAGACGCTGTCTTGAGCAACAGGTCCATACGGATCGGGAGAGAAAACAGTGGACTTCAAGAAACTCCAAGCGAAGTCTGCTCCTATCAGAATATCAACAACAAATGTATTTTCATCAAATGGATCGGCGAATTTCTTACCTTGCAATTGTAGCTGACTGATGAGCTCACACGAAGACCAACCTGATTGGTCGATCTTGACAATTTCGGGGACGACAAGACACTGGATTGTTGCAGAACCGTCAGTAGTTTCAAGACTTAGATTCACTAGCTCACATGAAATGATCGAAGATTTACCTCCAAACACGTTGTTTTGAATAGTAAATCTTTTTTCAGTTTTCAAACTCAATTTATCAGCAGTCGTTTTCCTGATGAAACTCAACTGCGATCCTTCATCGATCAGAATCTTTGCGGTAAGTCTTATATCATCAGAAAATGCAACAGCTTTTACAGTTTTCAAAAGAACGTTGGAAGAAGTATCCTTAGATTTATACTTCTCAGAAGAAGTCAACGATATGGACGACAAAGTGGAATCTGGGTCGCCAGAAACTACGTCAGAATTATGAGCACCGTGCTCGGAATCATTTAAAACGTCACTATCGTTACATGAGGTTGTGTTCTTGATATGAGGCTGTCGAGATTTACCATTTTGATCAGAAGACTGATCACAACCTTCAGATCTGTTAGTAGCACTATTACTACTGCCGACATTCTCAGTTGTGAAATGAGAATGAATTGAACTATGATGAGGTCTGCTACATTTAGCGCATCTACCCTTTGATTTACAGTCCTTCTTCAGATGAGAACCCAAGCAGTTGAAACACAGTTTATGAGATTGGATGAACGTGATTTTCTCACTTACACTTAGGGGACACATGTAAGTTGAATGATCTTCGGATTTACAATAACTACACTGCCGAACGAAGTTCTTAGAAAATGGCTTTTTGGAATTCTTAGTGACAGTCATAGTACTCACAAACTCGTCTCGTCTGTCTATTTGAAAATTGCTATTACGCACGTCATTCTGGAAATCGTTACTTGGCCTACCATGAAGAGTCAAAGAATCAAGGTTCTCAAGTTTACGAGCCTCTGTTTCTAGAAAAAACATAAATTCGTCAAGAGACGGATACGAACCATGTGTGGCATCTAGCATTTTCATTTGTAGAGAATGCGGAATTTTCCTTAACAAGGACGGTAAAATAAATGGACCGTACATGGTGGAATCATAAGAAGGATGACTCAATGCAGAAATATCAAACTTGATTTGATCCAAAAGACGTCTCAAATCAGAGGCTGTTTTATCAGCTGATGGAATTTCATTTATAGAATCAATATGAGCGTTCTTAATCCTATCTCTGTCCCCAAACTCATCCTTCAACTTCTGAATCGCTTGCTGAAACGATGAGTTAGAAGGACGCATGTGGTTGATTCTTTCCTTAGCACGACCATGTAACAGGTTGTTAAGATAGTGGAACTTAGTGACATCTTCAACGTCGGTTCTTGACTCTATCTCAGAATAGAACGTGTCGTAAAATTCAGACCATTTTCGGATGTCTGAACCATCAAAATGGACCATCTGTAGCTTGGGTAACTTGGCAAAACTCGTGGGCTTAGAATGCGTAGGCTTACATGTAGGTGCAGCGGATACAACAGCGGGTTTTACAACATGTTTTTCAAGAAAAACTTCAATTTCATGCAGACCCTGTAAACTGTCACGCATGAAATCGCTATCAATTTCTAACTGCGCAAAAAATTCATCTGACTGGATGAAATCGTCGGAATAGGCTTCCATAATTAGTTTATCGATATTTCGAATATCGTCTAACTTGGATTTCAAGAAGGTGAGATCGAAGCTGATTGAGTTTATATCAGGAGATTCACTAGAAAGACATGCCTTAACTTTATTGAAAGATTTCTTAAAGTAAGAACGGTGACCGGCACGTTGCCGAGTGAGACTTGATAAAGTAGACATTTACAAGGAGTGAATAGCACCTAAATATATAAATACAAGGGATCAGCTGATCTTAATACATGAAATTTATATAGCACATAATTCTATATAATTCTATATATATAATTATTATATATATATATATATATATATATATATATATATATATATATATATATATATATATATATATATATATATATATATATATATATAATATTATTATATATTTAATTAATATATATAATTAATTATTTTTAATATATATATATAATTAATAAATAATATATAAATAATAATATAAATAAATAATAAATAAATATAATTAATAATAATTAATTATTATAATTAAATATAAAACGTAAATATAATTAACAATATATATAATATTAATATTAATATATATATAATAATATATAATATATATATAATATTACAATATAATATTATTATATATTATAATATATTTATAATATAATAATAACATATTAATTATATAATATATATAAAAAATATATATAAATTATATAAGATATAAATATATATAATTAGTAAGCTTACTTGTTGTTCTGCTTTTCAAAGCTGATCAAAGTTGTGTTAGAATTAGCTATAATTCATACGGCGGATTGCCAATTTGTGTTAAGATCATATTTGCAATACCGATACTTCACCTTGTATGGTTATAACTAGTTCGTCTATCTTAACGAAAAATTTAAAAATTGTCTGACCCCCATTTTTCCTGCTACTCATTTTCCGCCTTTGGGAAAATGAATAATTCTCATGCGTAAACATGCGTGGCAGCCCCTACATCATGACTTCATATATTCATATGATTCATATGCATTCATATATTTAGTGTTATATCGCAATGACTGCTGAATATACATGTTAAAAGAAACGTTTTAAGGCATCAATTTCGTATTTAACCACCAAAATTAAAAAATAACGCAGAAATTGGATATTTGTCGATTAAAAACGCAGAAAAATAAAAATAACGCAGGAGTGGCAGCACCGCACAAGTCAACTGAACAAAACTGTAATCTGATGCAACCTGATGATTCAGCCATACAAGCCTATCTGAATGGAAAGAGAATGACAGATGGTGAAAAATACATGTATACTCATAAGGAAAAGTATCTTACACGAGCAAAGTATATCTGATCAACAATTAATAGATGACGTTCAACATTTAGTGAGCAAAAGAAGGGATTGAACCTAATTTTATGGCACATTCGACACTTGAGGGTGCCCCGCAAGATGTGCACGTAGTGGTTGTATTAGCAAGTTGCTAAGTACCGGTAACGTGCAATAATGAATTGCTGCACGATTATCACAAAAATCGCCAATCGATCAATCACGATTGACTAAGTGAGCACTGGCACCATTCATTGCCAATTTTTCACTCTCTTATCAATGTTGATATGCAACATCAGAAAAATTAAGGCTGCGCGAAAAACAGATGCAGTCTAATAACGAAAATGTCATGTGAAACGTATTTTCTCAATCATGAAAATCATCATTTTCTCAAATCACAAGTTGTATAATCCGAAATAAAACTATTTTGAAAAATAAAAACGATACTATACAAGATATGTAAAACATGGCATTTCAAATTCGGGTATATACCCGAAATTCGAGTACGTGGGGGCACACTGGACATAGAAAATGTGGACTGAAAAAGGCAACTTCCATTTCGCGTGGCCGGCCATTTATTGCGGTCGAAAACGTTAGTGCTACTACAGAAAAACAATTGGCCTTTACGCCAATTCAGTTCACCAACTTCTTAAGACTAGTTGACCTAGTATTTTAGCACTTACAGAAACCAAGATTCGTGACTCTCAGCAGGGATTGCACCGGGTCTAGATCCGGAGGATCCTGCTGTAAATATTCGGATCCGGAGGATCCTGCTGTAAATATTCGGATCCGGGATCCAGCGAAGAGCGTTTGTGATGAGATGTTGATAGTCACTAATGCTGTGGAAAATCCTATTTAACGATAGAAGTTATAGAACCTCAAACTTGTTTTTCTCGTTACTCACTTAGAGTTGGGAGTGGCAGCCCAAGAATGAGAATATAAATCTTAATAGAAATGCTTTATCCAGGAATATCTGCAGCTTGTTATTGAATGACCATCTGTTAATGTGCAAAAAAGGTGAAGTAACTTTTTCATGCTTTGTTCATTCTGATTTTCATGTTACCGTTGTAGACTTGTGACCAGTGCACCCACTTTACTAATCCACACCAAGGAATGAATGGACAGCCATGACTTTCAAAGACAATAACATAAAAAAGATCCATTGTGCTTCTCCAAACATATGATGCTGATGCGACTACCTTACACTTACAATTAACAATAACTGTAATTATCAATAAGTCTATAATAGTTGGAGATGCGCTCATTAGTTAAATAAACACAAATAAAAGCAAGTTTGCTGTCTTTCCTTTCTTTTAATTAAATACACTTGTTTATCGTTGTTGAAATTGTTTTTTGATTGACAATAATGGTAAATGTAAACTTAGTTAATTCAGGAATTCAGTTACAGTTATCATGTCTTATGAAAGAGTACACATTTCTCCATGCTCAGTCTCAGATTGTATTACCGATATTTTAGAGACTTGTAATCATCCATTGATATTTAGTAATGATATTTTGTAAAAAAGGTAATAACAACTGAGAACCAGAGTGACAACTGCAATCGGCGATAGCAAAATCCTAGGATTTCAATATCACTTCATCAGTGTGTTTTATGTATTATGTAACGCATAATTTAACCTTAATCTCAGGAACCAGACTATTCAATGTTTCATGATAATGGAATTGAATTACATACAGTTTTATCACTTCTGATCATAGGATCCGGGTGGTTGCAAAAAACGGGTATTTGCAATCCCTGACTCTCAGACGGTGAACCATTTAAACTGGCCTGGATACATTCTTCACACTATGTTCCGCGGAAAAGCGGGAGTTTGTATTTTTGTGAGGTCAGATCTGCAAGATTCTCGAGTTTCTTCATTTGATGTCCGGTTTTGTGTCTCCGATTTGATATTGATGGTCGACACATCTTCATCGTAACGTTGTACATCTCTCTTTTACTGTAGAGATGATGAAGACTTCTTTGCTGAACTTAATTCTTCGATTGAAAGTGTCATTAGAACGAAAAATCAGAACGACCTCTGCATCTTTTGTCCAATATATTTCTATAATGCTATCTTGGCTTATAACCTTGGCCCAACTGCAACCCCACATCAAAATTTTGTCTAGCTGCTGAATGAAGGAAGATGCGAACTCCAAATTTTAGATAGCTCATTTTCTACGTCTTCCACAGCTTTTCACCAATTTTGAAGAACATCAGCGTAATACTTCCGTCACAATGAGATTTCATAAATTTGAATGTACGACAGATTTATCGAATTTTGCACTATTTTCACTTTGAATGTTTTCGGGTGTCCTTATTAATATTAAAGCCATTCGAATTTATGAAAGAAAGTGTTATCGTATCAATTTGAACATAAAATGACAATTCCCTCGTAGATTCCATTTAGACTTCGACGTGTCGAATTCAAAACAGAGAAATTTTCGTAATTGGACCGGATTACATAATACAACTTACTAATGTTGACCTTACATTTGACCTCCGGTGACCTTAAATATCAAAACAATGATAATATTCTGATTCGTCAGGATGAGAGCATTCATTGGTGTATTTTGTTTTAAATTTGGACTTCTAGTTTCGACGCGCTTGTCAAAAGACCTCAGTGGGGCGAGAGATAATATTGTCATCTCGTCATTTCCATTTTTACCCAACGAGTTATACAGATATTGATTCTTACTAAGTTATCATGAACTTTACATCCCGCATCATTGTTCACTTTTTCACCACCTTTTTTTTCAATGTTTCTGCAACTAACTTAATTCGTTATAAAGTTGTGAACTATATAAGAAAATTTACTATTCTATTACGCAAATGCCAATTTATTTGGTTTTTCTTTTATCATCTTTCTTCGATTATCTGCCTCCTTGCCTTTGATCTTCTGTTAAGGGACGGATGTCCTTGGTACATAGGCTCGCCCTCTTCCCTCAACCCTTGATTAAATAGAGATTTTTAAATTTGAACATTTATCTTTGATCTAGCTTCGGAACGTGACATTCATCAACTGTTAGTATTTACCTGAGCTGCTGCACCAGCGTGGATGAGGGCCAAATCAATTGCCCATGTACATCCCGGAATCACCAAAGCTAACCCGGAAAGACAGTAGATTACGGAGAAATAGAAAAGATAAACCAACATCTGGAAGATAAAAAATTGAGAATCACCATGTTGCTGGATTAAAAGTAAATAGTGTACGCTCAGTAAGTGGACCACTTCAGAAGCACCCTGAAGCAATAGTCCGATTATACATGTAGATTAAGTTCGAGCAGACCTTCAGAGTTGAATTATTAGAAGTCGATCGTGCCGATCTTTTTGTCTTACGAGTCCAATTATTTTTAGCATGGGCCAGGCAGCGTAACTGGAGAACCTAGGCTTGTGTCACAGCATTTGATGAATAAAATTATGCATTACTTTGAATAATAGAATATTCTTTTCAAGTTCACATATTATGTCGTCCGCCCCTCAATGTGCATTTGTTAGTTTTTCTGGTGATGACATCAATGATGTTGATGCTTCAGTTTCCTACTCAACATTTTTTCCATCGTCGAAGTGCACTTATCAATAACACAGTACCAGCAGACAGAGCAGTGGAATTTGCATCAAAGATTGAGGTCAATTTGTAGCAGTTAATTTCAAAACCCGATGAGATCGACATGAAATTTACGTTCAGAGAGTGTCGCTTTAAAGCCATTAATGGACACAAAATGGTCTTGATAAGAATGGATAACATCAAAACCTATCAGATCACCTTTTTCAAAATTGAATAGAAACAGTTTTGTCTTGAAAGAGATCTCTTCTTGGCACCAAATGTGTCTTTACCAATTCGAGGTTATTTCTATGAGTTTCTATCGAAAATATTTGCAGACGAAGATTTAAAGCATGCTCTTCATCATTTTTCATTTACATGTGAAATTATTAATGTGGTATATCAAATATCTCTACTCGTGGATAAGAAATTAACAAATGATATTATTTCAAGTAGTGATAGAATATTGATTTGGCATTCACATGAAGATACTAAAGGTACATTAAAAATCATTTTACGATAGAATGACTGATATCTATTTCGTTCAAATTATTTGAATTGCCTTTAATAGTGTTAAGAAACGTCAAATTGTTTGAAACATCGGATCCTCACTCATTTCAATAATTTTCCGAGGAGTCTGCAAAACAGATGTTCGTTTTTCAGATATATTTTTGATTTTCGAGATCTTTCGACTGTTCTACACGATCATTGTCAGGTAAGTGGCAAGAAGCATCGTACAGATCACCAGATATGAGAACTATTAACCAAGACAGTTGAAAACACAAAGAATAAATAAAATAAAATAACTCAAAAAATAACACACTAATAAAATAACTCACAAAATAAATGGAAAGGTATGCTACTGTACAAAGGTAATAAGTAAGATGCTTAAACCAGAAATTAAAGGAGAGAGTCAAAACTTCAACGAATCGCAAAAATGACACTTTGTCTTGTTCTGCCACTGAAGATAATGAGACCACAGTGACTCCTTCATAATTCGCCCTCTCCAACTAGACTCCTAGTCAACTATCTCCTTCTCTTTAATTGCTACCCGATTGTTCGCCTCCACTGCATGCTGTGCCACTTCCGATCGGATCACATCCATTTTACGAATTGAACGCTGATGTTCTTTCCTTCTTTCTTCTTTTCTTCTGTCTTGGTTAATAGTTCTCATATCTGGTGATCTTGTTGATCTGGTGATCTGGTTGCTTCTTGTCACTTACCTGACGATGATCGTGTAGAACGGTCGAAAGATCTCGAAAAATAAAAAGCAGATCTGGAAAACGAACATCTGCTTTGAGGACTCCCTCGGAAAATTATTACAAGAAACATCTAAGTTTCTTAACACAATCTTTCTTAACAAGTTTCTTAACACGTGGTAAGCTGAAAACCTAAATCATCATTTTTTTATAATATATGCTGCAGGTTTGACCGGGTCGAGTACGTGTCTCGCAGAAACATTCTTGCAATTTGAATGATATACCATACTGAATTTCTTATAACAAAGATTCGCTCATTTACTATAGAGCGTATATTCACTTTAGATAAGATGCATCATAATCCCATACATGGGATTTTGCAACCACCAGCTGGGCGTTAGTCACTTCGTGTAGCGTCCTTATACATCAGCTTAAACAAGTCATATTTTGGATTCATAGTGATGCAAAAGGATTAGGCTCCTACAATGGAGAAACTTCTTCGAGCCAGTCTTGCAGTCACTACCACGTCTCATAATGATAATAAGGATCTAGTTTTTCATGGTTACATTTGATCGAATAGTGAAGTACTGTAACCAGAGCTGGAAAAATTCCACTAAATTTTTTTAATTCCAATTCCAATTCCGGAGCAGAAATTTCAATTCCAATTCCAATTCCAGTCGAAACAGTTCAATTCAATTCCAATTCCAATTCCATAATAAGATTCAATTCCGATAATTGCATGTCGCATATTGTGTATTATGTTAATGCATCTAACGTTTGTTCGTTTCAATCTCACCCATGTGCCCTTATCCTATCCTCGAAAGCTAACGAGCAGATATTAAAGGAAACTCTTTCAATTTTTAAAAGAAAGTGGTTTTATCGTCAAGTCTTAAAAATTTGTATAAATTAGAAACGATGAGAAATTGACACAACAACAACTACCAACAACAACACATATGACAATCTTCAGTAGCAGTTAGAAGAACTCCGGGCTCTCGCGGTACGTGTAACATAACTACAGAAGTAATAACAACAACTGCCTGCCAGCGAACAACAACACAGCAGCGTGTACGGCAACACATCAGCGAGCGCGATTGAAGATTGACGGTATAAGTGACACTGATATTTATGACATAAGTGAGTCCGATCGAATTGAAGTGAATTCAACATTAAGAGGTGAACTATAAGTGTGAAGTTTTTCTTTTATCGTTGCGTATCGCATATATATAACTATAGTCTTAAAAATTGATATTGTTAATTGTTGTGATTGGAAGTTGAATAATAGTTCATGTAATTGAATAATTAATTATTAGAATAATTTGTTGACACTGTCTATATTATGATTTGAACTGACACGGTTGCTGCCCTTTAATGCAGCGTTAATTTTCCTCTTTCCAAACCACTTGTTTTTCGTGTGTACAACAATTAAGTTAATCTCCAATTTTTGTGCTTATCCTATCAAGAACTAAATTCAACAATGGCTTTATTTTGATTAATTATCTTACTTGATAAATAACTAAATAACAGATTGAACAAAGATGATTGTCTTTTCGTTGTCTGCTTAATCACTGAAATAACATTGTCCGGGGCTGTAGACCAATCGAAGTCACAAAAAACACCCTTTATTCAACTATAGAATAAAGCTACCTCTGTCGATCTATCTCTCTCTTATCCTTGCGTGCAGTTAACACAACGGCCGAGTACTGTGATTTCAATTTTTGTACTAATAGATTTATCACAGGTCTATCGAAAAAGTAGAATTGAGGTTTATCAAGGTCAATTCCAATTCCAGTAGATTCAAATATCGTCAATTCCAATTCCAATTCCGACTTTTCCAACTCTGACTGTAACTAAGCGGATGAAATCACATGTTGAGTACATCCTACATCATCTCCGTTGTGGGTCAAATGACGATTCAAACACTTCCTTGTGTAAGCACTTAAAAGGCAACATTATTTTCACACTGCTTGAATGAATTGCATGAACAAAACGGTAGAATTTAAATAATTTACTGCATGCTGTTGTATGAATTCGTATGAAATCCAAATAATATTGAAAATCGGAAATATATACTTATACGCTACTTTCATCCTGGCTACGATTATAGCTGATATCATGATGTTCTTTATCACACATGCTGCAATTTTGTAATTATATTGCAAATGCCATTCAAAAAGAAAAATCAAAATCAGTACTGGCAACTTAATGAAGCCTCAACTGAGAATAATTGGTTCATTTTTGAAGTACAATATCTGCTTTGATAAACACCGATGAAGTTCGTTTATGAATCACAAAATATTTGATTAGTTTATCGAATATATCAGGGTGCTTTTGTTAAAATCAGGGTTTAACCAGCTTTAAACAGGGTGAAACCTGGTTGAACCTTTAACCAGTTCTGCAGATTCCACTCTACAATTATTATATCAAAAATCTCTGAAAAGACTGTTCATATACAGTATAAATTTTTATGACTACATTAGAATATATAATTCATAATGTGAAAGTCTATCAGTTAAACAAGCACTTACCTGAAGTTTAGGGTACATAACGGGATCCTTCATATACGGTTCAACTTGATCCCGATAAAACCGAAATATTTCAACATGACAATCCAAAGCAGCCTGTAATAAGAGACGAATAATTCACAAATTGCATAGAAGCCAGCTAAAAGACTGAATGATGAATGAAGAAGAAAGTTGATAAATTGATAACATGTCGATGAAGTTCATTCTAGGAGTGTTGAGCAATAATGGTCATTCTGTAAACGTAAAGCGACTTTCCCCGCAAAGGCTACATCAAAAATTTCATTTCATTAACCCTATCAGGACGGGGGCATAAAGTTACCCCCCACCCTTATCAAATTCTTTTTGTATCTCCTAAAATATTTCAGATAGGAGTTTAATTTTTCCTGACTTTTAGTTTGTATGCATGTTGAAATTTGAGTAAAAATTCGGTCAAAATTGACTTACTTTAAGGTCATCACTTTTTGAAAAATTGATGGTTTTCATTTAGAGTAGCATTGATTATTGATGTAATGTTTCTGTATCATATTTACATAATATTCATGCATGTGTAATTCAAGACTGTTAACATACACATTCATCTTATCTCCCAAAATGAGTACATGTATGTATATGTAGTATACATATATAGTAAAGGCCTACATGTACATGCAGATACTTTTCCGGAAATTAGTTGTCGTGATATTTTTGAGCTACATCAAAATAACTACATGTACATGTAAACTTATATTGCACGTGTAAAATTGTTCATATAATATAGAAATAGAACGAGACATTTGTAAATATAGAAAGATGCAATAGCACATTTGGTAATTTCAAGATGACGGTGTTCTAGAATTCCCATGGCTTCTTACAACGCCAATTTTCAATGTAGTGGAATTTCCGTCCTCTTACCGTTATTATTTTTGTTTTAGAGAAAAAAAACTTAGAAATCATTGAACTGTTCTTTGTTTAATGAATTGTAAAATAATATCTTTTGACACACTTTTATATTCTGATCAAATATTGAAATATATTTCACCGAATCGGCCTTATCAATGCCATCGTTATAGCTAGTTCATAATTACAAGGATGCCTTTATATTTGTCAGAAACGATTCTTTGTCGGGACCATTTGTTGCACACATTATACCCGAACGTCTGTTATGACAGGATTATACCGTAAATCTATTTCAGGGCGTTTCCCGAATTTGGGCCCTGAGAGTTATGAATCACCTATGTATTAATACTGAGATAAACATTCGAAAACATTTATAAACACTTACCAATCCTCTTATGACAGCGATGCATAAAGAGATTGCCAAATATATCAGTAACAGACAATCAAATGGCCTATAGATAATACTGGAGCAGACCTTTTCTTTCTGAAATGCAAATGATATGAATAAGTTGGTGTGATAGAAACATGAGGATTGTCATGAGGTCACTAAAATTTAATTCTATCACTGACAAAGCACAGTATTGCTTTTTGTCAATAGAATTTAAGTGACACTTGTCAATGAAAAGACGCTGCAACAACAAAAAAGAATGTCAAAGCCAATTTACTTACTGTCTATGTTAGACAAGTAGATATAGATATTTAAACTATACATGTACTACAGATATCGAGGTATCCTTGGTGGTATCAGGTAAAGAAGTGCATCGATCCTATCCAACTGTATACGGGAAAATCCGAATCTGATCCGAAAATGTTGATTTCTTTGAATTGAAAGTATTAAATATCAGCCTATAACTTTGCATATATGTTACTTTGATTGTGTAGGCCTGCATACAATTTGAACATGGGCATACAGTTCTAGTTGTGTATATACATTATGTGTGTTCGTATTATCGCTGCCGGTCAAAATATTGGTAGGATTTACAATGTAAGCCCACTGCTAATATTTTTTTGGTGAATATTGATTATAATCTTAACAATCGTTGGGATTGGTACCTTTTATGCATACAGGCTCGAATGATAGGATCGGAGTTCAACAGTTTTATATGGCCTCCTGATTAATGATTTTGAGATTTATGAAAAGTCAATATTTGAGGGAGACATTACGCTGTAACAGCCTATCTGAATGTTGGCTACTTGCGTATGTACATTAAATGGAATAATATCAGATATCGGTGCAATACGTGGATCAATTCAAAATAACCATACTTTCCTTTGAGTAGGATCACTGTGTGAAAGGCCCTATAAGATTTCATCGAGATATTATTAGAATGTTATTAGATTGTTATGATAGATAGATCTTTCAATGTAATTTCACATGCTGGGTTACCTTTGACAAGACCAGTCGAAACATGTCAGGTTTACATGTTTCTTCCTAATTTCAATAAACTTTATTATGACTTCGAAAGCATTCTGTGCGCTTTTTATTCATAAAATTACAAACAGGCACAATTGTTTGAATTATTAGAATGAGGATAATGAGATAAGCTGTTTTAATGCAATATTTCTTAAATTAATCGGTAAAGAAATATCTTCACTCATGGTCCATGGTCACGTCTGCTCTATGTGAATTACAACAGCAACTGGCAATATCGCATCCAACAATTCAGCTTCTGCTTCACTGAAATGTGCTCAAACATTCAACTGCCTGACACCAATGCAAGACACGACATACTAAAACACTCAAATATCGATAAATCACGAAATAAAAATAATAATTCCGTTAAGGAGTATTATTTCTAGATTCTCAACTAACTATTTGGTAGCAAGAAATTCTGCATCGTGTAAATAATATCGCAAATAAAGCGAATTAAATTAGTCTCAAAAAGAACAATCTGTCCTTCTGTAAACAGAAAAGGTTTGAGTAGGCGGATGGTCGCGCTTTCGACTGCAGTGAATCCCCTTGTATATTCATCGACATTTGTCATTTTTGTGGACAAGTCATTAAATGTTTGGTAACGGCGGATTGATGTGGCTTGTTAGATTTCGGGCGTGTTCGAGGAGTAGAGCCGTGAAGGAATGTGTTCCTTGCGCCGGGTATCCAAAGATCGTTTCGACTTTCCACTGAAAAGTATATAAAAATTGTAGGTAGAAAGTGGAATCAGGTTCGACGGTACGACGTTCCTTGCTGTATTTGGTGTAATCATTTCAGTCCGATAAGCAGGTATCACTCTCAGTGGTAGACTTTCTCTATGGTCTTACTAACTTTGTGGGCAGCAAATACTTCACTGTCCTTGCCATTTTTGATGTTGAAATACAGGCGTTTCCTCTCAAAGGACGGAATCTTCCCCGACGCACATTTAGAATGGCGCTCAATATACGAATCTGGATAGCCGTTGCTCTTAAACAGTATCTTGAGGAATGATACTTCTTTGGAGAGATGCTATGAAAAGCCCAATTTCTATTTTTATCTATAATTATTTCTAGCCCGATAGAACAAGGTTTTAATGAGGTTGCTCCTATGACGTATAGGAGAAAGGATGAAAACAGTGATCCTACAGACGATTTTCCAATTTTTGGGCATTTGGGCGTCCGTAGGAGCACAGTAGTTTATAGTGTGACATCCGGCGCGACGCTTCGCTTCGCTTTGCTTCGCTTCGCTTGCGCCGGATGTCACACTTTTGCGGGTTTTTTCAAAAAAATCAAAATTTCAAAAAATTTCAAAAATTTAGGTAGACTTCAAATTTCACGTGGCTGAAGGCCGAAGGGCGAAAATTTAAGCGTTTTTAAAAATACCCAGTTTTTCAAATTTTTCAAAATCTCAAATTTGAGAATTACAATCGGGCGAAGCGCGAAGCCCTAGAACCTTCGGTTCGATTTTTACCTTGAAAATCATGACCGTTCCAGGACACCGAAAAAATCATAAAAGTTGAGAATCTCAAATTTGTGATTATGACATTTTTCATTGCTTAAATCATGACCGTTCCAGGTCATGTAAAACCGGACACCGAAAATCATAAAAGTTGAGAATTTCAAATTCATGAATTTTATCCATTTTTCAGGTTTTTAAAATATATCATGTGACTTGCGAACCGAAGGTTCAGGGCTTCGCCCGTTAAAAATATTTCTTTAAAAATGGAAGAAACAAAAGTGGATGAAACAAAAGTGGAAGAAACCGCAAGAATATATCCTTCGTTATCATATGAACGCAGTTCTACTTTAATGGACATTGAAAAGATTAACATTGAAAAAATGAACAAAGAAAAACACAAAGATAGAGTTAGGTATATGAAAGATAAGGAATCTCAATTATTATTAAGATTAGAGCATTATAAAAAGTTAAGAAAGAGATGGACTAAAGTTAAGAATGTAACACAAGGAATTGGCATATTCTTAACAATAAGTTTAGGTGCTTTGACAATTGTTATATCTTCAGGTGTTTTAGTAATTCCAGTAGTTGCTACAGCTTTAACAGGTACGGGTGTTTTTGCAACTTCACTTGTTACAATGTTAGATAAATCTTTAATAACTAAGAAACGAAAATCATTAAAAACTAAGCATTTACATATTAAAGAAGTCTATGATAAACTACATTACTACTTTCAGAGAGTATGTGATGATAATGTTATTACGTTAGATGAGATTGAAAAATTTGATCAAATAGCTAATGAAGTAAATCAAATATCATTTCAATCACAGACAGAAAAAGTTGATGATAAGAATAGACAGGATGGCAAAATTTCTAGTGATGCTAAAATTTCTAATGAAGAAAATGACAAATTTTTTTTAGAAGAGCTAAAAACTTTAAGCGAAAATTTAAGCAAAACTTTATTGAACAAAACTTTATTAAACAAAACTTAAAAAGAGAAAACTTTAAACGAAAAGATGTCAAACAACAAAGCAATAAAAAAATAATTTGTTCAGTAAAATGTTTTTGTTGTATTCCAATGTTACCACAAAATTCAAATATTATATTTTAAAAATGGATAAAGTTAGAGCTGATAATTTTAAAAGAATAAAACAATTAGACGAATTAATAAAACAAAGAAATATTATGAAAGAAAATCATCTTCAACATAGAATGACAAAAGCTGGTATTCAATCTGATATGTTTGATAAATTAAAATTAACTGAAGAAGTAAAAACTGATTATGAAAAAACTGTCGAACCATTTAAAACTCTTGAAAAGGAACTTAATGAAAAACGTGTTGATATAGCGGATCCTGTACTTAAAACACTATTAGATGACTATGGTTTATTAGAGGCAAACATAGATAAAAAATTACCAAAATCTATGTTATTCGAACATTCTACTTTCTTTTTAGATAAAAAATTATTTGCAAGATTTTATCTTGGTGGTAAAGAAATATTTCCACAACCTTTACGAGGATTAATTTTTACTCCAGATAAAAAACCTATTAGTTTAGATAGAAATTTTGTTGATCTTTTAAGAGGAGCAGATTTAAAAAATTATGCTGTAGAAGATCTAATAAAATATAAAACTATATTAGATAGAGTTGGCACAGTAAAAACTCTTAGACGTTATAAACAATTAGAAAATTTATTATCAACGGGAGTTAAAGTAGGGAAAGGTTTATCTGAAAAACAGAAAACTGAAACAACTGTATTTTTACCAGACGATCCACAAGAATTACTAAATAGATTAAATATTTTAATATCTGCAATAAAAGAAGGACATAATTCTAGTTTCAATGAAATTCATGCTATATTGAAAAGACTGTTAGAAAAGAAGATACTAAATGAAGAGGATTATAAAAGTGTAGCTGAAATATGTTGTTTCTAATTTTTATCTATGATTTTTATCTATGCTTTTTATTTATGATTTTTATCTATGATTTTTATCTACGATTTTTATCTATAATATTTATTCAAAAATTTAACTAAAAAATGTGTTCAGCAGATTTAGACAAAATTAATAATCATTTAGAAAATCTAACAGAGATTTTGGGTTCATCAAAATTTAGTACGACGTTAAAAATTATAACAACTACTTCATCACACACTTGTAATTTAGAACCCATTCTACATTTAGAACAGAATAAAAATTATCAAATTGCATTGACTAGTTTCTCTACATTTAACACTATTCAAAACGTTATCAAAGATGTGAATGATCAATTTAGATATTCTACTGATAAAGGAAAAACATGGAAAATACTAACTTTTCTTCCTGGTTCTTACGAAGTTGAAACAATATCAAATGAAATTAAGAGACATTTAGGTATACCATTTAAAGATAAGAAACAATTACATTTTGCAGTTGAACCGGCAGTTAATAAATTTTCTCTTACTTTAGACGAAAATCATCAAGTTGATTTTAATCATGATAGATCATTGTCAAAGCTATTAGGATTTAATAAACAAACCTATAGTCAAGGTTACCATTTAGGTGAGAAGATTCCAAAAATAACTGAAATAAATTCAATTGTTGTACATTGTGACATTATTGAAGGAGGATATATAAATGGTAAATTATCAAATTTAATATTCAGTTTTCCAGCTTTTACTGTACCCATTGGTTATAGATTAAATGTAATTCCACAAACATTAATATATTTTCCTATTACAAGAAAAACTATTAACAACATTGGCATTAGAATCACTGATGAGAAAGGACAAGAAATAAATTTTGGAGGTGAAGAGATTATGATAGATCTTTTGGTTCGGGAGGTATAAACTCCCGTTCGGGAGGTATAAACTCCCGTTCGAGAGGTATAAACTCCCGTTCGAGAGGTATAAACTCCCACGCGAAGCTAGAGAAGTTTAATTTTCTTCTTCTTCTTTAAAAACAAAAATAAAATAAAAATAAATTTTTTTATTAAAAAATGAGTGAAGTGCTACCATTAAATAAAAAAAAACTTAAATTTAATCATCATCCAAATTTATCTAATAAAGTTTTGTCAGTTATTTGTGGAAGATCAGGTTGTGGAAAAACGTATCTATTGTTTAAAATTTTAACGACTCCAAATTTTTTGGATTATAACAATCTTATAATTTATACAACAACGGCAGAACAACCCGTCTATCAATTTTTAAAATATGGATTTGAAAATAATCTTAAAAAAACAGCAATTGCTTCATTATTCAAAGAATATGAAAAATCTGAAGATGAAGAAGAAATAAGTTCGTGGTGTGAAGAAGCAGCAAAAAATAATCAGTTAGTAGAATCTAATAAAAATAACCATATAAAGATACAATTAATAGATGATAGTGGTAATATGCAAGATCCTAGTAAACTAGATAAAACAATGAAACATTGTGTAATTTTTGATGATTGTGTTAATGATAGAAATCAGTCAGTTCAGAGAAATTATTTCACAAGAGGTAGACATAATAACTGTAGTGTATTTTATTTAACACAAAGTATGTATTCATTAGACGGAAGTGTTATTAGAAAGAATGCAAATATATTTATACTATTTGAAATAAATGCAAGAAACTTAAGTGATTTGTTAAGAGATTTATGCGTAAGAAATAAAGATGAATTTAAACAATCGTGTAACAATGCTTGGTCAAAAGATTATGGCTTCATTACAATTAATATTGATAAAAAAATTCATGATAGAGTTATAGAAAATATTTTCGAGGAGTGATCGAACGGAGTGACCGAACGGAGTGACCGAATAATTTTTTCTTATAAATTTTTTTGTTAATAAAAATAAAAAAAAAATATGTTGAATGATTATAAGATAGAGCATGTACCAGTTTTAAAAGATTATCGTCATCCTACAAATCCTATAAATTCGAAGAAAGAAGTTAGATTTTATTATCATCATAAATACGTTGCGCTCGTTACAGATTATAAAACAAAACATGGTATTAAACCGTGTGTTAAAACAAAAGACTTTCCACTTTGTTTAAGAAGTTTCCGAGTATTTTTGGCGTATAATAATTTATGGTGGTTGGTTAAGAAAGAACATTTAACAACACATGAATTAGAAACATTACATCAATTACATATTCCTGTGTATATGTAAAAACGGAACCGAGGTTCTATGTAAAAATTCATTTTTTCTTTTAAAAAATATGAATCGTGAAATGTCTCTCGGACAAACGTCTAGGATTGATGAATTAATCAAGAAACAAACTGCTGAGTTTGATGCGCAAATTAAACATAGTAAACATAGTAAACGTATTAAAAAACAGAAACGTACTAGGCGTAGTATTAGACGTAATACTAAAAAACAGAAACGTGGAACAAAAGAAATATTAGAAACTCCTATTAGTGATGTCTTTTTTGATGATAGAATTAAGGATGAACTTGGTGATGATTTATGTAATTTATTTAATCCAAATGAAATTAAATATGAAAATGTATCTTTTATTAATGTAGTAAATGATATGCGGAAACTTTTAGCAAATGGTAAAATTATTAATTTACTTGGAAAAGTTGTTAAAGATCAGGAAAATATAATTCAAAATTTTTACGTAACCTTCTATAATAAAAAATCATTTGAAACATGGTTTTCGAATCTGGATGAGAAATCCGATGCTAACGAATGGATTTTTACAGGTAATATTAAATATGAAGATTTTGGAATGAAGTTAGTACAAAGATCGCATAGAGGGGCAGGGATTAATATGAAATATAGAATCAAAGAATATTTCGGTGAATATTGTTATATTCCTTCTGAAGATTTTTGTTTTATTAAATGTTATAATGTTTTACGAGGTTTTAATGAAGAACAAGGAGAAATGATGAAAGAAATGTTTAATAATTTTTTATATAAAGAGAAAGCCACATCTAGAACAGGAGTAATGTCAAACTGCAAATTTTCTCAATTCAATAAATATTTTGGAGAATGTGTTCAATATTATAGTCCTGCCAATCGTCATTTAAATCCTAGAGGAATTGAAACGTTTCATAATTATGTTTATTACAATTATTTTCACGCAGGTTCAACAATTGGTCACTATTGTTTAATTAATAAATCTCATAAATTAAAAGCTATTAGAGAAATTGAAAATAATTTCAAACCCATATATAAAACAGTTACTGATGAAAATCTAACAACGCGTCCATATAAAATCATAACAAAGAAAAAAATTGACTATGCTTCAACATATATTTGGGATCTCGAAACTTTTCCTGATCCTAACTGTTCAACAGCTCATCCTATTCCTTACGCTGTAGAAGCTATTAATTTTAATAAATTTATATGTTGCTTACCGAAACAAAGATTGAAAGAATTAGAAACACGTTTGTTAAGTGATATGATTAAAATTAAACGATCAAAAGATGAAGATGAAATTAAAAAACTTAAAAAACAGATTAATGAGTATAATAATTTAACTGAATTAGAATTTAATAAACTTCAAAATTGTGTGAAAATATTTACGAGAACTGAGGATGATGAATGTTCGATCGGGGGAAACCCAGAGGACGTATGTCCGATCCATCAATTTTTTAAAACTCTTGGAAAATTTAATTATTCGAGAGTAACTTTAATAGCTCACAATTCATCAGGTTTTGATTCCTATTTTCCGATAAAAGCTAATTTTAAATTATCTAAACCGCCTCTTAAAACTTCAAGAGGAATATTGACTGCTTCATTACAAAATCCTTATACAACTGAATGTGTTAGTAGATATATTCAAAAATCTCTTAGATTTAAAAACAATATGAAAAAAGATTCACTTTCAGGTAAATTAGCACTTCAAACTATTATAATGAAATGTAGTTATCAACATGTAAAAACAAGTCTTTCTAAGTGGTGTGAGAATTTTAAAATTCCTACGAATGTGTGTAAATTAAATTATGAAATTGGAGACATAACACATGAAAATTATAAAGAAAAAGAAAATGAATGGAGACCATATTTAGTTAACGATATTCTTTCTTTAGCTTTTTGTATCTACAAATATAATAATGTTATGCGAGATTTAGTTGGTGAAGATATAACTACTAATTTAACATCCTCTGCTTTAACATTTAACGGTTGGATGAAAAGCGTACAAAATGACAATATAAATATTCATTCTCATATAGATTTATGGGCTAGAAATTATATTAGAAAATCTGTTAAAGGTGGAAGAGTTTCAGCAAATATAAGAAAATACATATCGCCATTTTGTAGCATCTTGTTACCAATATTAAAACAGTATTTACCTGGTCGCTGCGCTGGGGGGACTTTGTCCCTTGGTCGCTACGCTGGTGGGGCTTTGTCCCCTGGAAATAATTTAATAGATTTAATGAAACAGTATCGAGATTTAGGAGATAAAACTGAAATTTGTAAGAAAATTTCAAATCAACTACTTGAACAAAAAAATGAATTTCTAATGGCTTTTGATGCAACATCTTTATATCCATCAGCTATGTATGATGAAAATTCAGAATACCCTAAAGCTGAATCAGCTAGAAAATTTCGTCAAGAAGAAGAGCGGGAAATAGTATATAAATTTAATAATCAAACATTTAGACCTAAAACTGGAATATTCTCTGTTGTGTTTCAATATCCGAATGATATGTTTTTCCAACCAGTTCCTATAAAAGATAAAGTTAAAAATCAAAATAATAATTCTCATGTAAAAGTAATCAGGTTTAGAAATGGTATATGTTATGATGTATTAACTTCTGTTGACATACAAGAAATTGTTAGATGTGGGGGAAAATCTTACATATTACTGATGGTATAATTTATGAAAAAAATTATCAAGTTTCACCATTTCGAAATTATATTGAAAAACTTTTTAATTTGAGAAAAAGATATAAAACAGAAGGAAATACTGTAGGTGATGAGTTAATTAAATTATTGATGAATTCGCTATATGGCAAAACTGTGCAAAAAGATATAACCACTAAATATCATTTATGGAATGAGAATACATTGAGAAAAAATTTCACTCAAGAAGTAAAAGATTATGAAAAATTAAATGATGAACAATATTTAGCGAAAGTAGAAATGGAAGATGATGAATTTCTCAAAACTAATATTGTAAAAGATGGGAAGACGTCATTCATGCCATCACACTTAGGTTCTTTCATTCTTTCTCACTCTAGAAGAATCATGAATAACTTTATTTTAGAAATTAATGGTTTCAAAGAAAAATACATTCATTATACAGATACTGATTCAATATATATTTCCAATGAGCTCTTTAATAAATTAGACGCTGCTGGATATGTTGGAGGAGAATTGTGTCAAGGGAAAAATGATTATGGAAATGGTGGAATTATTTTTGCAATGTTTATTGCACCTAAAGTAAAATACTGTATTACTGTAGATGAACAAGGGAGACTTAGTGAAAAGAAAACATTCAAAGGATATTCACAAAACAAAGTAAAAGTAGAAGATTTTCTAAAATTATATTCGGGGAAAACATTATCGACTACAGTTAATAAACCATGGAAAAGATCTTTAGAAACTGGAATTAGTATTCCTGATAAAAATAATAATACTGAAGAAAAAAAATTTTCTGGTCAAATAAATATTCTTAAACGTCAAGCACCAGATGAAAATGAAATTATGTTACCTTATAACGGAGAAGATATTCAAGCTGAAATATTTCAAACAATCATCTGTGAGAGTAATTTAAGTGATGATGATGACACGTGGGAATAATAATTTTTTTATTACATCTAAAAACTTATTACATCTAAAAATTCATTACATCTAAAAACTTATAACATCTAAAAACTTATTACATCTAAAAATTTTATTACATATGAAAATATATTTATCGAATATTTTGGTATTTTCTATTAAGTTTTATCATATTAAGTTTCATCATATAATGTTTTATCAAAAGATAATTTAAATTTTTTTTCACTAACGATTGATTCTTCATCATCATCATAAATTGTTTCTTCATCATCATCATAAATTGTTTCTTCATCATCATAAATTACACTTTTTGGTATAGGATGCCCTTCCATGATAGGATACCATTCTCTTATTGGAATATCTAATTCTAAATTACATCTTTTATCTGTTAATAATATAATAGAGAAAAATATTGGTCTTTGATCTCTTTTGGAAAATTTAATAACACCACCATAATCTGAATCACTTTTAGTTTTTGTTAAAGATGATAAAATTTTAAATTGATTAGATGTAAATCCTAATTTAAATTTTGTAGACCCGACACATAGTTGTCTAACAGTATCTTCAACTATACCATCATTATTATTTTCAATTGTAAGAAAATGAAATTTAGATAAATTTTTATAATTACTAATATTTTTATAATCTTTTTTACCATTTACACCTTTTTCAGATGTTACAGAATCATCATTATTATCATAAGATTCTTTAAGATCGGGCAAAGCCCTAGAATCTTCGGTTCGTTTATTATGATTATGATTATGGTCATTGTTAATAGTATAAGGTGTTGACCACATATAAATTTTCTCTTGTTGAGCTAAACCATTTATATAAGATTTTAATAAATTAATATTTAAGTTGGAATATAATCCTATGTACGTATCATCATCATATCTTTGCGGCATTTCTAATGTTTCTTGTTTATAAATTGTGTCTCTATAATAAACTTGACATAATAATTCTTCATTATGTTTTTTACTCTCTATGTGAATGTTATATTGATTTTGATCGTCAACAAATAATCTAATTTTTTCTTTCGAAAAAGATTTTAATTTTTTAACTAATTCTTTAATATTGATATAATTAATAATTTTAGTTTCTATCCAATCAGTATTACTAATTGGTAACACTGCTCTAATAAATCCATAAACATTATTATGACCTATTATAACCATATTTTCTTTATTTAATTCAACATAAGCTACATCATTATATTTACTTACAATCTCCATAAATTTAATAAATGGATCCCCCGGAAATAAACAATAATTAGTTTCTATAGAAGGTAAACCTTTAGTCTGTTCTCTAAATATTTCGGCTTGTAATTGAAATAGAATATTAACATCTATACATGGATTATTATTATTATCAAAACATTTATTTTCAAATCCCGTTGATCTCGTCGAATAAGAAGAACAGGATGATGCGGACGAATATAATTTTTTTAAATTTGGATTTTCCATTTTTTTATTTTTATTAGAAAAAATTTTATTTTTTATTTTTATTAGAAAAAATTTTATTTTTTATTTTTATTAGAAAAAATTTTATTTTTTATTTTTATTAGAAAAAATTTTACTTTTTTATTGTTTTAAAAATGATGTTACCAAATGTTGGTGGAGGTGCATATATCCCGAATAATCGTGAATTAGAAATAGAGATAGAAAATTATATCATGAAAACTGGAGACGTTTTATCTGGTCCATTGCATCTTTCTATTCTTCCACAACAAAATACAGAGTTAACAAATAAACAATATGTTGATACACAAATCAATGAATTAAAAGAAAAATATATAAACGATGTTTTGGTTCCACTGATGAATGAATTAAAGTTGCTTAAACTTAATGACAAATCATTAAACGAAAAATTATTAAAACTTGATAAAAAGGATAGAGAGCTAGAAGCAGATATAGCAAAACTTTTTAAAAAGATTTCTGAACAATCAAAAATTTTAATATTACTTTCTTTAAATTTAAAATCTGCTGTAATTAAAAATAAACATCAGATAAAAATGTTAAAAGAACAATTAGAAGATGAAATAGAAAATCTACCTGAAAGAATTAAAAAAAATTTAAAGCAGTTACAAACTACATTCCAAAAAAGTGTTGATGAATTGAGTTCTAAAATTACTCAACAAATGAAAAAGATGAATAGAATAATAAATGAAGTAAACTCACTTAATGAAAAAGTTGATAAAATGAAAAATCTGAAAATCAATTTAGAAAATGAATTAAAGAAAAATTTACAAGAAAACTCTAAAGAAAATAAAGAACAGTTAGATTCTGTTAAAAGACAATTAGATGTTCTTAAAATTAAGTTAAATGCTCTTAAAACGGCATTGAAGATTAATCAGCAGAAAATGCAAGTTAATAGAAAAGAAATTAAAGTACATCACACGCTGCTTGACGCAATAGATAAAGTGCAACAGTCAATTAATAAAGTTATCTCGAAGTTGTTGTCCATTCACAAACGTAAATCTTAACACGTAGATATTTTTCCCAAAAGTCAAATTTAATCCTAAAAAATGCCTATAATTTATAAACACAATCTTAAACATTTTGCATCAAATAATAAAATTGCTCATGAACCATCTCAGAAACCTGTGTACCATTATGATAGTGTAGAAACTGTCGGAACACAAAAGTTCCTAGGCACCGCAGGTGCCGTCCAAAAAGAAGGGGCTGGCATCTTTTCTGGTATTGGAAGTATCGTTAACTTAATTAAAAATAATAAAGATTTGATTACATCTGCTGCAAAAGGAGCAGCTGCTATAGGTAGTACAGCTAGTGCAATATCAAATGCTGTCAAGTCTCAAAACGAATTAAAACAACTAGAAGCTATTCGTAAACTTAGGAATGATTCTGAAGAACTAAAAAATTTAAAAAAACTTTCAGAGGAAACAAAAAACAAAATTGCTAACATAGCTGTTGGGGAAACCTTGAGGAGCGGAGCTCCGTCTAATAGTAAACATAATGAAAATAAAAATAATAAAAAAACAATTGAAGAAATAAGAGGTAATGGCGTGAGCAGCAACCTTCGGTCTAACCAGCAAAGCTGTAGCGGAGCTGGTCTAGCAAAATTCTAAAATTATATTTTAGTAAAATTTTTTTAGTATACTTTTTTAGCAAAATTATTTTAGCAAAATTATTTTAGTAAAATTTTTTTCTGTCTGTGAGAAAAAAACAAAAAGTCAAATTATTTTTTATAAAAATGTCTTCGCTTATCGAAAATAAATTTAGATTAGACGATCCTCCGTTCGTCAGTTATAATCAAAAAAAGAATGACTATATAAGAATTGCTATGAATCCCGGATCTTCCAGTAGAGTAAATACTGGAGGAGATTTAATCTTTGAAGTTGATAATCAGCAGAGTTATTTATATTTACCTGATTCATTTTTACACTGTGAATATTCTTTATATAGTGATGCTAATTTTACAACACCATTACCTGATACCGATAATATTGCACTAGAGAATAATTTCTTTCCAAGATTATTTACACAAATGCGTTTAGATGTTGCAACTCAAAATATAGAAACAATAAGTGATTCTCCAGGTGTAATTGATACAATGCTTAGATTTGTAACAATTGGTGAAAATAATAAAAAGTATGAAATCGAAGGTTGGTTTCCTGATACTAATGATGGTATAATTGTTGATGATTTAACTCACGCTGGAACAGATGCAGCAGGAATTGCGAAAGATGTAGAAAATATTGCAAAACATTTAAATAAAACAAATAATGAAGCATATAAAGAAAGACGTGAATTTAACAAAAAAAGTAAACAGACAGTAAATTGGTCATTGTCTCCATTATTCGGATATTTAGATTATGATAAAATATCATATCAATTAAAATTTAAATTAATAATTCATCGTACAGCAAATAATGAATTAATCTTTTTTGGTAAGACTGGGAAAAAAGCATATTTAAAAATTGATAGACTTGAATGGTGGATTAAGCATATTACTCCTAGTTTAGAGGTTGAAACAGCTATTGCAAAAAGATTAAATACTAACAAACCAATTCCAGTTAATTTTCTAAAGAGAACTGCTAGTTCAGTAACTTTTTCCGAACAAAGATTTAACTGGCATTTTACTAGAACTGCGAATACTCCAAGATATTTATTACTAGCATTTCAAAGAAATAATTCTCCAAGTTTTGATAAGAACAATAATATTTTTCATATTAATACAATTCGAAGTTTACAAGTTTCATTAAATCAAACCCGATATCCAATTGATCCATTAAGATTCGATGATACCAATAATCAATTTATGGAAGGATATGATTCTTATAGAAATCTTTGTATAGAATTTGGAGTTGAACCACAATTAACTCCTGGAGATTGGAGACATTTATATCCAATTTTCTGTTTCGATTTAAGTGCACAATCTGAAGATATTATTAAAAATGCTTGTGATGTAACAATTAATATTGAAAAGAAAGATTCTACAACTTCATTGATGGCTTATGGTTTATTGCTAGAAGATGCAAAATATTCTATTGAAATTCTTAATGGAAAGATGGTTAGGATAGGTTAATTAAAATTTTTTTCATAACTAGAATAGATTAAAATTTTTGTTAACTTAAAATTTCTTAACTAAAAATTTTTCATAACTAGAATAGATTTAAATTTTTTGATAACTTTAAATTCTTAACTTAAAATTTTTTATTAAAAATGTCGCAAGCGAAAAGTAATATTAATAATAAAACTGTTGAATTAAAATTACGTAATATTGTTGACAAAAATACCCCTAAAACTATTACGATTAACAAAAAAAAGTATTATATAAGTAAACCAATGATAGAGAATATTCAATTACAAGAAGAAAAGAATGGCGGTATTCTCCCATTAATTCCACTAATAATAGGAGGCATAGCAGCTGCAGGAAGTGTTGCAGGTGGGACAGCTGGTATTGTCCAAGCAGTAAATAAAAATAAATCAGAGAAGGCAGCATTAGAAGAACAAAAACGTCATAACAGAGAGTTAGAGAAAGTTGCTAAGGGTGAAGGGACATCGGTTCATGGGTCAACGGAGATGTCTTCCAGGGCTTCGCCCGAAGGAAAAGGAGTAGTAGATAATTTTATTAGTAAATTAAAATTAGTTGATGAAGGAAAACGAGTTCTTAAAAATATTCTCCACAATGTTGATGATTTAATTGAAATTAAAGAAACTAAAGATGGTTCTGGAATATATCTAAGTCCTAGTATGATAAGGTAATAACCTCAGAACCTTTGGTTCTTTTCGGTAAAACAATTATTTTATTTTATCTTTTAAATTTTTTTTATCTTTTAAAATGAATTCTACAAATTCCGGAAATTTAATTAAATTAAAAATTTCTAATTTAGATTTATTGAATTATCTATTAAACAAAAATAAAAACTTAAATTGTAAAATTTATGAAGGTAACGACGACAAACAAAGTTTGGCTACTACCTACGGTGGTGACAAGAACAAAGTTCCACACCACTTCGGTGGTGATATACAAAAAACATTAGAAAACTTTCCTGGATTTATTTGGAGTAAATATTCGAAAGAAAAACATCTTCCTGGTCATTCATATACTGGGCCAGGAACTCGATTAGATATAAGACTAGATGAGAATAATAATCCGAAACCAGGTGAAGAACCAATAAATAGAGTAGATGCCGCCGCTTACAGGCATGATTTAGCTTATCGAAATCATGATCTAAGTTCTCGTCATGCAGCTGATAAGAAGATGATTCAAGAATTAGATAGTATTCAGAATCCTACATTTAGAGAAAAAATTGAAAGAATGTTTGTTAAGAAAGCTTTACAAGCTAAAATGTTATTCGGTCAGGGTTTAAATGAAACGTCAGCAAAGCTGTCTGAGAGCAACGCTCGAACCTACGCATCTGAAATTCATAAAGAATATAGAAAGCCTAAATATTTATTGAAAGTAAAAGTATTTAATAAAGATGATATTTGGAGTGCTGATCTTATTCATATGCCGAATGAAAAAGATTATAAATACGCATTGACCGTTATAGATTTATATACACGATACGCTTGGGTAAAACCTTTAAAAAATAAAAGTGGTCTATCAGTTAAATATGCGTTTGAAGAAATCTTTAAAGAAAGTAAGAGAAAGCCAAAAAAATTGTTTGTTGATAAAGGGTCGGAATTTTATAACCGAAACGTTCAGCCACTATTTGAAATTGTTTATTCAACTGAAAACGCTGGAAAAGCTGTAGTGATAGAAAGATTCAATCGGACGTTAAAAAATAAAATTTTCAAAAAATTTACTCAGCAAGGAAATCAGAAATGGTTAAAAATATTACCAGGAGTTGTAGAAGAGTACAATAATAAAGTTCATTCTGGTATTGAAGAAACTCCAAAGAATGCTTCTGTCGACCCTGATTTAATACGAAAGAAAATATTCGAGAATAATTATTCAAATGAGAGTAATCCGAATTTGCAGAAACTTAAGCCGAAATTTAAAATTGGAGATAGAGTTAGAATATTTAAATATAAGAACAAATTTGAAAAAGGCTTTGTTGGCTATTGGACTAAAGAAATATTTGAAGTTTGCAAAATAAATCAAAGTTATCCGATTACTTATGAAATTAAAGATTTAGATAATGAGGATATCAGAGGCCGTTTTTATCAAAATGAATTACAACGAACTGATTTTTAATTATCATTATTATTATTATTGGAACTAACGTTTCGGGAATGAAATTCCCTTGTTAGGCGTAGCCATAGAACCTACGGTTCGTTCAATTCTAACATTATATCTAGAAATGGTACTCCTTCCTGTAATTTAAATAAAACATAAAGACATAATTGTCCACAATAAGTAGTGCCTGGTGTTTGAATTTGAAACGTATTGTATGTTCCCGTTCCAAGTAATTCTTTTACTTCATTTGTAGGTGGAAGCCCGTATGAGTCAAAATAATAATTATCTCCGTTTTTACTAAAGATACCTGCTGACCAATGTACGCCGTTTTGGTCTGAAGTGTGAAGATTCGTTATGAAATTTACAGTTATTGATGGCCTATTTTTTAGGAATTGTAATTCGTTTCTCATTAGAACATGAAAATTCTTTATTCCTAATTCATTTGCGATTTTCTTTAGGTCGAAATTTGTCGTAGTTTGCGTTCCATATAATTTAAAAAACTCATTTATGTTGCTCATTTTATAATAAAAAAATTTCTTAAGAGACCCCTAGAAGTCAGAAGGGGGGGGGTATTGATTTAAAACTGGTCTCTAATGATGTCTTTCTTTACTACTTAGTCAGAAGGGGGTATTGATTTAAAACATTTTTATAATGATGACTTTCCTTACTCTTTGGGGGGGGGTATTGATTTAAAACTGGTCTCTAATGATGTCTTTCTTTACTACTTATTCAATTTTGAAATGATTTAATTTAATCTAAATTTAAACGTTACATTGTTGCATTGTAGCAGTAGAGTTGGTGTTTCGCTCATCTTTTAACAATAGTAATTCATTACTCATCAATATATGAAAATTCTTTTCTCCCAATTGCTTAGCAATCTCATTTAAATCGAAATTTAATGTGGTTTTGTTTGCTGTATATTTTTTGGAAGTCTCTGATGTTTCTCATTTTTATAGAAGATACAATATTTCTATTATATTCCCGTAAATGAGAAATTAAAAACAACACATGGATATTTCAATTTGGTTACAACCACTTTGCATACATTCAATTTGGATACATTGAACTACATGTAAATTTGTCCACGCGAGGACAAGGTTTCATTGGATGAGAGAAAAATGACGTCATATAACAACATAATGAAAATGATTGAAAACAGGAAATAACATTGCATTTAAAACAGGAAATAACATTGCATTTAAAACAGGAAATAACATTGCATTTAAAACAGGAAATAACATTGCATATAACAACATAATGAAAATGATTGAAAACAGGAAATAACATTGCATTTAAAACAGGAAATAACATTGCATATAAGATACAAATTTTCTAAACAATAAGATTTCTGTCCACGCGAGGACAAGGTTTCATTGGATGAAACACTCTATTGTATTTACATGTGCAAGAGGAAATAACATTGCATTTAAAACAGGAAATAACATTGCATTTAAAACCGACAGATACAAATTTTCTAAACAATGGGTTTTCTGTCCACGCGAGGACAAGGTTTCATTGGATGAAACACTCTATTGTATTTACATGTGCAAGAGGAAATAACATTGCATTTAAAACAGAGGGGTTTAAAGAATGATAAATTTTCTTCACAGCGCGTCATTTGATTAGTTGAATGGCGCAGTATTTTAGCTGAATGGCGCACCATTGTTTGAGAGAAGAATGAAATCATTTGGAATGTCACATAATTGCTTTACACAATGAAGTCAATCTTCCGTTAACATTAGGTCGTGATTTTGAAAGTACAATATAAACAGACACCCTACAAAGCATAGGAAAATTGTCTGCTAATTTTACCTAATTGAAATGTAACTTCGGTAATTGATCACTATAAAAATATGTCTTGTCATTAGCACAAAGAGATAGAAGATAGTTGATGTGCTTACCGATAAAAATTTTACACATAACACTGAGTGAATTGTTTCTTTTTTCATGCAACAAGAATTTGTGTAAGTTTACAATTGTATTATTGACTCCACCATTTGGCTCTATGAAATCACTCAAAGAATCTGTAAATTCATGCCTCTCAAAATATATTCCTCTTGAATTCCTCCCGTAATTTTTTCATCCTCCCTGGCAACGATTGTTTTCTTCTATCTTCAAATTGATCTTGTCTCATTTTGAGAAATATATGACGAGAGCGTTTTAACACAACCTTCACTGGCAAGAAACACTGTTAAATTAAATAAGTCTTCAGCACAATTGTTTGAAATAGCCATATCGATTATTGTTGTTGTGTATTGTTACACGGCATTGCAGCCGGAGTAGGATTTGCTGGTTATATATTTCACGTCTTACAAATGTCTAAGTGGGTGTAGCAGCTGTTTGTTCTTTCATACATTGTTTCCTTTCAAATGTTTGAGTTGCAGGACACAGCTCCTTACACTGAAATGCATTTCATTCATAAATGCGAGAAAAGCAGATGTTCTCTACAATTGAATGACAATTGTAAAAGTACCTAAACTTATTGTTAAGAATATGTCAATTCCTTCAAATATTTTTAGTCACATGATATATTTTAAAAACCTGAAAAATGGATTTAAAAGACGTTTTTAAAAATACTAATTTTCGGTGTCCTAGAACGGTCATGATTTAAGCAATGAAAATCGAACCGAAGGTTCTAGGGCTTCGCCCGATTGTAATTCTCAAATTTGAGATACTCAACTTTTATAATTTTTAGTGTCCTAGAACGGTCATGATTTTGAGGGTGAAAATTGTAATTCTCAAATTTGAGTTACTCAACTTTTATAATTTTTGGTGTCCTAGAACGGTCATGATTTTGAGGGTGAAAATCGAACCGAAGGTTCTAGGGCTTCGCGCTTCGCCCGATTGTAATTCTCAAATTTGAGATTTTGAAAAATTTGAAAAACTGGGTATTTTTAAAAACGCTTAAATTTTCGCCCTTCGGCCTTCAGCCACGTGAAATTTGAAGTCTACCTAAATTTTTGAAATTTTTTGAAATTTTGATTTTTTTGAAAAAACCCGCAAAAGTGTGACATCCGGCGCAAGCGAAGCGAAGCAAAGCGAAGCGAAGCGTCGCGCCGGATGTCACACTATAAACTACTGAGCACTGTGAAAACCTCCAAAAGCTTTTTTGCGGTATATTGAGGTAGAGATCCCACCATCTGCTTCTTGTTGCAATTGTAAATCAAGGAAAGCAGACGGAATTTCCTTCTTAAATTGAAGTGATGGATGCTGATCGTTGAAAATGCGAAGCAACTCATTACACTTTTGGCACTTGACAATTGGTAGGATGCAGTCTACATATCTGCCGTAGAGCAAACTTCAGCCGTAAATCATATCTCCCATAAATATAACTTCAGTGAGCTCAAAGTTGTTGATTTTCTTTTCCGATTCATATATAAAATGGCACCAACTAGAAGAATATTATGTATCATATTATAAGAATATTACATAGAATATTACTTATCGGCATAGCGTCGTATGATTGCAGTTTATGTAATTTTGTTGGCTTAAATAACATTGCAATCCTTAGTTCTAAATCCTGATCATATTTTTTATGCTGACGCTATGTTATCAAGACACAATTATCAATACTGTATCATCATTATAGTTGGGCAACTTAATGATTGTAGACCTATTTCAAGATTTTTCAACCCCAGCGGCCAGTCACTCCGTTGAACTCGGAAATACCCTGACTGACAGCACCGGCCTTTGGTAATTTCAGGGTTGCCAAACTCGTCCAGAAAAAAATCCGGACGCTCTAATGTTATATCATCAGAGTAAATATAAACATTAATTGCCTTCTATACTTAACTGTGAATGGAAAATAATCATTATGCGCAAGATTGTCATCAATATCATGCGCATCTCTTTTCCTCGTCATTCATAAATGACAGGTGATTTTGAATGAAAAATCGCAGCTTTTATGAACCCGCAATATATTCAATTAACAGATACATCAATAAATCTCAGAAGCCTTGAGAATATTTCACAAATCCTTTTAACAAATATAGGCAGTACGAAGCTATATAAAAATTGATCAGCGCGTCTATGATTTCGTTAAATTATTGAATCAACAAATCTATAAAAATATACATTAGTGCGCCTATGATTGTGTTAAGAATCAACAAATCTATAAAGAATACAGCGGTGTGTCTATGATTGCCAGAAAAACAAATCTTTATAAAAGTAAATCAGTGCGCCTATGATTGCGCTACCAGAAAAACAAATCTATATACGAATACATCAGTGCGCCTATGATTGCGCTACCAGAAAAAACAAATCTTCATAAAAGTACATCAGTGCGCCTATGGTTGGGTTATGAATCAACAAATCTATAAAGAATACAACGTTGCATCTGTGATTGCGTTACCAGAAAACAAGTCTATATAATAATACATCACTGATAGACAAATGATCACTATCAATAAAAACACGTCAAGTATAAACAATCTAGCTCACTGAAATCTGTCCATAAAAACAATCCGATAAAAAATTCTTCTTTGGCAAAAACAATTCTTTAAATAGTCTAAAAATTTACGTTCATGATTCTTCATCATCACTAGCACTATCGTGCTCATATGATTGGAAGTATCGCCGGGATGAGCTTCGAGCTAAGTCGATGAGGGACTGAGTTACTGAAAAATGTTGTAATCCATCAATATTTTTCAAGTGAGATCGCACTCGCCGTATACCGTTCAGAGTTTCGGGTTGGAGACGATTTCTCTCCTTTGTGACTACAGCTGCATTTACACTAAATCCTCTTTCCTCAGCAGCATTGTGTGGCTGAATACAAAGCAATGCCTGCACAAGAACTTTGATCAGCGGATATTTGTGCTTTTCGAATATCTTGCTCCAATAAGCATCTAGCCGTTCTTCTTTGAGTGGTTGAATATCATTGTTGATTGCCAGCTGTTTCCATTCCTCGATTAATGGTTGCATGTCATCAACTTTTATTGTGGGAATGAGACCTGCAAGAAACGTCAAGTTTTTCAATTTTGTTGTCTTGTCCTTATCCGACTGAAACGTGCGGTTTTGTGGACACAGCAATGTCAACTTTCGCCACAAACGCATGTGTTCTTTTTGATCAAGTTTGAGATTGCTCATGGTTGCGTGGAAAGCCTCCAAATAAAAAGCCTTCGCTTCGAGTTTGAAATGGGTCATTTCGACAGACTGCAAATTTTTCAGACATAAACGTTCGGTTCGGTGGCCAATGTCAACGTCTGATGAGTGATTTTCAGGGGCCGTGCTTGATGTTGAAATCTTCGACACGACGATGTCTTCACAGACAGAAGGCAGCAAAAATCGTCCGCCTAGAGAAGCCATCATACCACAAATTCTATACACATACTCCGGCCCAATGGGATCGTCTCTCTGTAAAAATAATTGCATTTCTTGAAATAGGGGAAGTGCTTCCGATAGAAAAAGGAGGTAGATGTCTGTCTTCTTTGATGCAAATGCGCTGCGAAGTCGCTCATACCGATCATTCTTTGCCAAATCTGCCAATCTTTTTTTGGGCAAATAGTGGACGAAATAGGTTCGAAGCGCATCAAGGAGCGTGAGAACTCGATTCACAAAATGAAGTAAGGTCAAAAACCTCGTCCCACTATGATCAATTAGTTTCAAGTTCGGTAAATCCAGCTCGTCTCGCAGAGCAGCGAATTCTTCGGATCTGAGAGCTTGCCCTTTGAAGAAATACTTCATATCGAGTGCAAATTGAAGCGCATTGAATTTCAGTTTGCCCATAGCTTTTTCCACGCAGTTGTGCAATGTATGTAGCTTGTAAGAACCAAAGTCTATAACATCCGGATTAGAAGATGTGAAAAGTTTTATGAAGGCTGTCATAACATGCGGCCCGTCGCGGTTGATGGCAAGTACGTTTTTGGCTGAGATGTTCACGGTTTTCAGAAAATTCACTACTTCAGCATGAATTATCTCAGCACTACAAAGTTTGGGTGGCGCTCGGTTTCCTGCAAGAGCCTCAATCACATCTTTCCGGACTATTTTCATGTAAATCGAGGTTAGGAATTCTACACGGATTCTTTGCTGATTGGAGCACCGGAAAATAGCAGTCAAATCGAGCTGCTTGTACCCAGATAAATTGTTCGTCTCATCTAGGCAACGTGTGAACAAACATGCAAATCCGAGCTTCATTGTTCTGGCCGCGCTGCCTCTGAAGAACAGTTACGGTAGAATGAATTCTCCTATACAATACAATTTGCAAACACATTGACAAGTCAAAATATATTTGTGCAAATCCAAGAAGTAAACTGTTATGTCAACACCATAGTGCATGTATAAAATTACCCAAATTAGACCCTAATAGTCTGTGAAAAAAGCAGTTTGCAAAAATGATACGGATGAATCAGCTTTAGTCCAAAGCAAGTAGTTGAATGATTTTAAACGGGTAAAGAAATAACTGACGATGGATTCGATAAAATCCGGAAATTTGATGGTTTTGACAAAAAATCCGGACTTCAGCAGATTCTGTCAAAAAATCCGGACAAAATCCGGACAATCCGGACGTCCGGATAAAATCCGGACGTATGGCAACCCTGGATCTGTAATGCTGCACTCTCAAACGTTGCAAACAGAGAATAAAAATAAAAAATAGGGAAGGAATAATTTAAATATATATATTTTTAATTGATTGCCTGAATAGGCTTAGTGTCTAATAATCTCAATTTTAATCGAAGTTATCGAATTTACAATGAAAATTATGATCTAGAAATTCATGACAATCTGTCAACCATGCTAACTGCAAGATTCTAATCACTTAATCTGAGAAAATTTCAAAATATTAAGAATCGCTCCCGACACTGTCTCAGATTAGTAACATGTCTCTGAGAACATTTTTGACATCAGAAACGCGCCACTGACCAAAATATGAACCCAGATTATGCTGAGAGACCTGCAAGTTTATGAGGACCATGCAGGATTCAAAAATTTATCAACAGGAATTATAAGACAAAACTATGTTCATTTAGACTTTGAAGCACCAGTTCAATTTACCAATATTGCACATCATCGGCATTAATGAGATGACTGGCATCACGCTTCAGAGAACCATTTAGACAGCTTTGCTTACTGCACCTTTAGCATGTAGCAGTGTTGAGATTCTTGAGGTAGGACAAAAAACACGCGCATGGTTGAAGAAACGCGCACACATATTTGATTACTGATACGCCGTAATAAGAATTGCGACAGTCAATACGTATTTCAGTCATTACGGGGATATCTAACAACGTTTCCAACTGTATCCGAATGCAGTCCGTTCCCTCAAAGAGAGGATAAGAGCAGTGTTTTGATCCTTTACATAAGACAAAAAATGCGCGCTCATATTTATCAATTCCTGATAAATGGTACCAAGGATTTTCATAAATTCGTATTTTCTACGAAATGTTTAGACGAATTCAATATAGCTAGTGCTTCAATCATAACCGAAGTTATAAACGTCAATTACTGTTTTTCGTGAAATTATTCGTATTTTTTCTATAGCTTCAGGTTCATGAATCAGATAGTTGTGCAGTAATACCGGCATAGGCTTATAATTGGCTCCATAGAGGAAATATAAGTCAAAACTAACATGGCTTTTTTCATCTATATTGAAACATTGAAGAAGAGCTTAACAAATCAGTGAACATGAAAGTTGATTAGCTACATGCAGTAAACGTTCGAGCATTGCATATTTAGACTATATGCAAACGGATACTACATGTAAGCTTTCTTAATTCAATACTTCCCTCAGAAATGAAGTATCTAAATGATCATTAAAATAGAACTATCAAATGTTGAGTTGCATCCTCAGTTGAAAATTGGGAACAGACTAGAATAAATGCTATTTCATCCAATATCAGGAATCATCAGCAGGCTGGTTCACATCTTTCAACATCCACCCAACTCTCTATTTAAACTTACAGCCATGCCCGGGTAAATTTGAGATTTGCAATTAGCAAGTTAGTGAAATTTCGACAGACATTCATTAAATACCACTCAAACACACTACTGGTTACATATAAATACACAAAGTTGTGCGCCTGCATTAATTAATAAATGCTGCTTTTTGTAAACATGTGACTTGTACGAATTGTTACGGCAAAGGGGTTCTCATTTGGGTTTCTTCAAGCTTTTGCGACATGAACTGTGCCTATAAGTGTCTTTTTTGCGTATTATTTATTGGAGCTTTGTTGCTATTATTTACGTTTTTCTAATACCTTCCAAAGTTTCTTGTGTCACTTTGTTGTACAGTATAATTTTCGTTTATTTGATTGATATTCTATGAGAAAGACACACAAGAAACGTAGTCAAGCCGTCAAGCTCAAAACCCCTCTCAGGATCAGCTTCAGCAACGTAAGAGGACTGAGGTCCAATTACGACGACATCAACATCTTCCTGCAAGGTAAGTCACCAGATCTTCTAGCCCTGTCGGAAACCAGGGTTAGATCCCAGTGTGTCATCAAGCGACGTTACTCCTGATGGATACATATTTCACCGGACGGATAACGCACCTTGTCATGATCTTGGAGTCTATGCCAAGACAAGCCTTCCCTTGAGAAGGCTTCGTAGCTCGGAGGATCCAAGCCATGAGTATCTTGCCTTTATTGCGCCGCTGCGGAAGACCACTCTTCTTCTATTTTTCCTATACCGCTCTCCATCAACTAATGCGGATATTTTCAATGTTCTCTCTGACAAGATCGATTCTCTTCTACAAGAGTATCCTAGCGCTGAAGTTGCCGTTTTTGGTGACTTCAACGTGCACAATGTTGACTGGCTTGTGCACTCACGCACCACGATCTCTCGGTCAGGCAGCCCTGGATTTCGCTGTCTCTCACAACCTTAGTCAAATTGTCACTTGTCCTACCAGAGTGCTGATCGAGCTGGGGATACTGGATAAATCCTTGACCTGTTTCTCAACTCAAATCCAACTTATTATTCACACAAGGATACTTCTCCCCTCGGCACGTCTGATCACTGTGTTATCACAGTTTCTGGCAAAAAATTTGCTCCACACCGTCTGCACCCTTCCATAGAACAGTTTATCAATTCTCCAAAGCAGACTGGTGTGGCTTCCTAACTTTTCTTAATGAAGTTCAAGCTGAGAATTTGATTCTGAGCGAGAACGTCCACAAGTCGGCGCTAAGAACTGACAGAGTGGCTTCAGATAGGGATATTGGCCTACATTCCTCACCGTACTTTCCAAATGAAGCCCACTCACAACCTTGGTTTACACCAGAATGTGCAGCTGCAAGTTGCCAGCGTGACCACTTCTTCTATAAGTATAAGCGTGACACTAGCGCTGGCAATCTTGAATTGTACAAAACCGCACGTAGACATTGCAAGGAAACCATACATCAGGCCAAAAGCCGTTACGCTTTGTATGTACGGATATCCATTGCTACCCAAAAGCTTGGCTCCAAGGACTTCTGGAGGATTTACAACGGTGTCACCAATAGGAACAAATCCTCCATCCCAGCACTGCGTCATGCCGAAGTCAGTACTTCTATGGCGACAACCTCAGCAGACAAAGCCGAGCTTCTTTGCAAGGAGTTTGCGAAGAATTCGTCATTAGACGACGGAGGTAGAATTCCACTTCCAATTCCCACGCGCACTGATGAGACAGTTAGTCCTCCTTCAGTCACAGTCCGAAACGTCAAAAAGATCATCGCCGGTCTCGATAGCTCTAAGTCTAGTGGACCAGATGCCATCCCGGTTTCGGTCTTCAAGCATCTCTCACCTGAGCTTTCTCCACTTCTATCTAAACTGTTCAGTAGATGTGTATCCACCGGTGAGTTTCCCTCTTGTTGGAAAGTAGCTTCCGTGGTTCCAGTTCCAAAGAAAGGTTCTGACTCATCTCTTCCATCTAGTTACCGTCCTGTCAGCCTGCTTCCAATTGCTGGCAAGATTTTTGAAGCAGTGATCAACCAACACATTAACTTCCTTGAAACTCAGAACCTTCTATCAGAACAGTATGGCTTCAGGCACTCTCGATCAACTGCAGATCTTCTTTCATATGTCACTGAACATGTGAGTCGTGTCCTTGACAGACAAGGTGAGACGAGATCAGTTGCCTTGGATATTTCCAAGGCATTCGATAAAGTCTGGCATCAGGGACTCCTTATGAAGCTAAAGTCCTATGGAGTTGCTGATCAACTCCACAAACTTCTTGCTTCTTTCCTTAGTGACCGGCAGATATCTGTCGTCTTAGATGGCCAAAAGTCTTCCACCAAGTTTGTCAATGCAGGAGTTCCTCAAGGGTCAATTTTGGGACCCACTCTTTTTCTGCTGTACATCAACGACCTCCCAGACTGCCTACTGAGTAAATTGGTGATGTATGCAGATGACACAACACTCTTCAATTCCAATGAGCGACTCGCTAAAAATACTCAGCAACATCAGCAGTTATGCGACGTTCTTAATGAAGACCTACGCAGGGTCTCAGAATGGGGCGCCAATTGGCTTGTTTCCTTCAATCCTTCAAAAAACTCTGAGTATTCTGCACTCACGACTTAAAGGAGATGATGATCATAGCATTAAGATGTCAGATAATAGGATCAGATAACAAGATTCTATCTCTTTCCTTGGATTGGCGGTTACGAAAGACTTGTCATGGAAACCGTACATCCAATCCATTAGCAAGAAGGCAGCTCAACGCATTGGTAGTCTCTATCGTGTCAGCAGAGCTATCTTTCACCACAGACTGTCTGCTATCTTTACAAGTCCACTATTTCGTCCTCTGATGGAGTATTGTCATCTGTGGGCAGGCGCCCCACAAACGCATCTTAACCTCCCTGAACGGGTTGAGAAACGTGTCAAGAATCTCATGGGTGAAAAACTTGCTAGCAAGTTGCAGCCGCTCTCCGTCAGACGGGATGTTGCTTCACTCAGTCTCTTCTACAGGTACTATTTCGGTAGAAGCAGCTCTGCAGTAAATGAGTGCGTACCCAAACCTAAGATCTTCTCCAGAAGCACACGCAGAGCTAATGCACTCACATGCTATAATGTGAGCTTAGAACGCGCACGTACTGTGAGTCGCTCGAAAAGCTTATTTGTGTTCGCACGGCACAGCTTTGGAATCAACTTCCCCAGACCACTTTCCCTGACCAATGCATGGAATGTCTTCAGGTCATTTCCTTTGATTTTCATGCACCCCTGTCTTTAAAGCTAACAAATTTAGATTTGGCGAGCCTCTTAATGTCGGCAAACACAAACATTTTGAGCAACTTTATCCACATTCAACCACATTCTCACATACATTGCCGATTAGATGCATGACAAAAGCACATGTACATCATACGAAATGACCTGAAGACATTCCATGCCAAAAATTATGACTCTTGGCTTAGTACTTTTCGTTTAATCAGAGAAAACATACAAAATTTCATTTTAGCCAAAAACTGCAATCTGTGTTCCATTGGATTAACATGTGTTTTTCTTTGATCTTGTCTGACAAGAAGAGGAACTCACTAGAACTCGGCAGACGTGCAGATTCGTAGTAGGCATAGGGTGCACATCATTTGTGAAAGTCTCACTTTCGGCCGCGTTCCCTGCAGAAACTCGCTCTGGCTGCCGGGACTATATCGTCAGATTACTGAATCCCAGATTCAACCAAAAAAATAATACATGTCTCGATATTCTAGAATATTTCATTTCTGAATATTCTGCATGTGAAATACAATCTCAGTCAGAGTCATGGGTCGGCTTCATCTCATGCTTTTAGCCCACATGAAGAAAATCATAACTACTAAAAAGTTTGCAAAATGTGTTGTATACCAATGAGTTATCTGAAATATCCTCGTCCCAAATAATACTTCATAGTCGATTAAATTTGGTTTAACTTACGAAATATGTAGGCTATGTATTAGCAGGCCTGTGATTAGATTATTAGAAAAATTGAGGAATTTTTTTGAAAAATTTGAGGAATGTAAACGGAGCCTAATATAATAATTGCAAGAAAAACTCCAAATTTTAACAGGGATTTTGGGCCAAACTTCATGAAGAAGGCAATCCCAGAGTTGACCACACTTCACCACACTTTTTGAAGTTATATGTATTACAAAAGGATATTGGTCTGGTCATAATCACTTCCCGCGTTGTTGCGAAATTAATTTGTTACCTCAAGGACGACTATCTGCTTAGAATGTGTCGAACAGAGGATGTCAGATCAAGCTGCTGATATCGCTGTGCTTCACGCTATCGTCTCCAATTCAATGATGCTTGTCAGATGTGTATACTGAACTTTTTTAATGTAGGAAATATCCTCAACTACATGCATCTGGGGCTTTGTGACGATTAATTTTTACGGATTTTAGACAAATTTGGGAGGAGAGCAACCCGTAAGCATAGAAAGCTTAAAATCGTTGACGGAATGCTTGTGGTTAAAAAAAGTCAGTAATTTATTATGAAGGATACGCCACATTACACACTAATTTATCAATATTACTTTGTACTGCACAAGTTTTGGTGGCTCTTGTTTATCTGTTAGCGCTTTGATCATATCGCTCCGATCTACATTCAAATGAACATGAATTCTCTCATACGACACAAAACAAGTGTCGGGAACAGGCTTGCCAGTTGAGTTGTTGGTCTCATACAGGCAAAGAGTGAAAGATTATCACCTCTATTCGCATGAAGTTCCGCAGAGATATTGACATCCACATCTTGCAGTAGACTCAGGTTGAAAATCTGCCAACCCAGTAATATGTGGTTTGATGAATGTCTTAATTAATCCAAGTTCGCATACAACGATAAGCAATCTGTGCATTACTTTCACACCAACCTGTGTTCAGCAAATTATGAAAACGATCTATAAGTGAATAATTCATCCAGGATAAATGTCGGTCGTCAGACCCTGAAAAATGTAGCTGCAAAAAGACTCATGGGATAGCAGAGCCTCATAAGCTTCCAACCCCCGTACGCTAGTGACCAGGAGGCAGATAGACACTAAATTTGGAGACCATCCGCTTTACCCCGTCGCATGTGTTCATGTTCAGCGGAAATAAAATGGAAGAAAATGAGTGAAACAAAAGCTTCAGTTGATAAAAGCACTGAAATCCAAGTGGGCTGGGATACCTATACGCTATCACATCATGGATACAGAGGATCGATAGCCTTAAGTTCTTTAAGAAGTACAGGCATGCATTTGGCAGCCATATAGTCGCAGAAACATATAATGAAGACTGTGAAACCGGTTCAGATAATTAATGAAAATAATTGAATAAGCATTTTACTGTTGGAATTCTACGCAAAATTATGAAGCTTGAAGAAAAAAATTGCTTGTAGTGTTCAATATACAATTTCGGTATGTTGATCGCAGTGTTTCACTCATTAAATACGTGAAAGTGTTGCACTAAGGAGTTCGGCAGACCATAACTTCAGACAACTTCTCTGCATAGCAAAGTAAGTTCGGACGAACCTGAACATTTGCAACCCTGTAGCTTCCAGAAATTAAAACGTGAAACAAAATCAAATTATAAATCATGATTGATTCATGTTTAGCAGTCAGGGTGTAGGATACATGTTATAGGATTCTATCTTAGCCTCTTGATTGGAAGTCTACAGATAATCACCATTGGCTAAAAAACAATACATTGTCCGACATTTAGTCTAAGATGTGTCATATTTGAGGAATTTCTCTTAGTTTAGCTATATTTGAGGAATTTTTGCGGATTTGAGGAGTGAAAATTTTTTTTGAGGAATCTGAGGAATTTGAGGAGCAATCACAGGCCTGTATTAGGCATATAGAAATATCAAAAAGCTGTTTGATCAAATCTCTGTAATGATATGAATTCAACCCTGACAATCTAAGTCTGCAAAAAATGTTCATCTATATGTAACGAAATATTTCTCAATAACACAGAAGATTTTAGCAACACCTAACAAATCTAAATCTGTAAAACTCTTTAAAGAAATATTAGAAAACTTTCTCAACAGCATACCAGACTATAGCAATGTAAATCAGTAAAATGCCTAAAATGTTTATTTTTCAAAAACGTTGTTAATATCAGACACAAGATTCTGACACCATTCATCTACTGCATATAAATCTGTAGAACGTTTCAAATAGATTTTATAAAACTTCCTGAACAGCATACAGGACTTTAACAATATAACAAAATGAATCTGAAAAATGTCTCGAATGTAAACTTTCTCAACAGCATACCAGACTATAGCAATATAAATCAGTTACATGTCACAAATATAAACTTTCTCATCAGCATACCAGACTATAGCAATATAAATCAGTTACATGTCACAAATATAAACTTTCTCATCAGCATACCAGACTATAGCAATATAAATCAGTTACATGTCACAAATATAAACTATCTCAACAGCAGACAAGTCATCCACCATAACCGCAACCTGTTTTCTTGGGAGCTTTTCGGTTGCATGGTGATGCCGCTTCAATCAGTCCGTGACTGGGAGTTGGATTCCAAAAATGACACGGTGGTCCATTAATTCCTACGAAAAGAAGGGATGAAACATTCTTGATCGTAAGCACAGATAGAAACCACATTCATTTGGGAGAAGCCTCTCTCAGCCTTGGATAACTAATGGTTATCATCTTTGCCAGCCAATGTAGCAATGCTTTCTGCATTTGTTCATGCACTTTCCTTGGATTCGACATAAATTCGCCTCAGGAATGAGAAACCTCTCAGAGTTGTTTGGTTACATTGAATCGCACAAACTTAATGCAGTATTCCGGGCGTAGTACTTCCAATGATTTCAGACATGGTTCATGAGTCTCAGATGAGAGTCTCGCGGTCACATTGTCAATCAGTGTCTGGATATAGCGGCTACGATTGAAAGATTGGTACGAGGTTCTCCTTGTAAATTCTTTCAAATCAATGCCCATAAAAGTCACTTAATTTCCATCCTTAACACTGAGATATTCTTTTATTGTTAAAGTTGGCAGAGCACAGGTCTAGTCAACCTTGGTTGCAGGTTCGAATCTTACAAATTGCACATCTTTTTGCATGGCAAGTCGATCTATCGTTTACCTAATTTCATTGTTGTTAATTTTATCAAACCTATATTTATCGTTAGTCATGGCAGATCTTATTCTCTTCAGAGCGGCGATCGTCCATTTTATATGCTTGTTTGCCATAATCACTGTCATGTTCCTTTTTTGAAGGATTTTACACAATTCTGAAAGAGCTGCTAAACAGAATTTTACAAGCGCTTTCGTTCGACTTAATATTTTTGTCCTAAGATAATCCATGAAAGTGTTTGACCAGTGCAGGATAGTCACTCCACAGCGCATCGATGGCTCTGTACGATGAAGCAACCCACCTCACATCGAACACTTTGCCAATATTCTTCAGATGAACATGGAGATTACTTCCTACGTCGTTCAACTGCCGCTACATCTTCGGGGAATAAGAGCAAATGTTGTGAAGTTTCAATATGTTAAATGAAATGTGAGAGACGCCGTCCACTGCTTTTATTGAGTCAGAGACACCAAGCTCCAGTTTGTGGCTCAAGCAGTGCCACAACACAATAGCTGGAAATTGGTTTTTGAACTGCGCACCTACACCGCTTTGTGTTCGCAGCATTACAGAGGCTCATCAATGCACAAAGAAATCAAATGGGATGACAGGTGAGCGTCATCAAAACCGCTCGCTTTTAGCGATGTGATCAAGCAGCACAATACAGTTGAGTGAACTAACGAAACTTTAGCGATCGTTCAACACACGAAAGATTGAAAAGATGGGTGGCACAGGGGAACACGCACGAGGACGACGGCTGCTCTCACGAATGGATGAATAAGTCTATGCCGTCGTCCATGCTAACAATACTTGAGTTCTTGGATATATGGTTACAACAATAACTGATATCTTATGGGTTCATGAATCATGAAGTTGAAAGTTAAAAACATGACATAGAAAATCGATTTCACAGTTTTGCAATCATCAAGAATGAAGTAAAGTAAGAATATAATGTTCTTTATTTTTATATTTATATTCTATCTGTATTTTATATTCTGCGTCTGATTACATTTCTCAACAATAGTAAACCCTTGCCACTATTGGGTCTCGTTGATTGAGTACCTCATACCCTTATACTCATCATACAGAGAAATGCACGGTGACCTCATTTTTATCCAATAATTATTGTTATAGTTCATAATTAGGCAGCCTGACACTAGCCCCCCACGGAATGAGGTTCTCAAAAAAAGTGGGGCAGGCTCTGCCCCCCCCCCCCCCGACTGTACTACTGGTGAAAGATAGTAGGACTATAAATAAGTTTTTTGCAGAGCAATTAAATTATTATCGTTATAGTTCGAGCAACATGATTCCTTAATACCTTCTATAGTAATATTCATCAAAAACAAAAAATGGACACAAAACAACGCGCTTGTTTTCAAAATTCTTTCTCAAACATCTTACTTCATAGAACTATTAAAGCTACTGTGCGGAGTCGGCTACCCAATCGAGTGTGGTTATAGATAAAAAATCAAGTCTATTAAAGCTGTTGTACATCATTATTTTTAACCTTGTTTACATTAGAAATCCTTCTCATATTAAAGCTTTTTAGAAACGATCTTGTTGAATTTCTGATACGTCCTTGTGCAGAAGATGCCATGAAGTCCAGCGTATGTTGATTGTCTTTCTTCTAGAAAATAAGTTAAATTTAAGATTTATTTTCAAATTTTCTGCATCCGAAAGTAATTAAGATTCAAAACATGGTACGAAAACATTTGAGTGAAAATGCTAAAACGTGAGCTTATTCTATTATCTTTAACTTACAAACCTTGCTCTACATATTCAAGCGTGTAAAAGATCCGGGAAGACTTTCGTCCTCTGAAGATTCCCTTTTGCTCTCTCCACGAAACTAACAGGTCAATGTCAAGAAACGGTCAAGGATTAATTTCTACGACTTTCCTTCTCATTCATTTCTATGAAACCAAAAATTGAAATTTCTATTGAAGATGACCAACATGTTGAGTTAAAAATAGTTTCAAACCCAATCCGCCATTGTCATTTTCAAATCAATAATTTGCTGAAAAAATACAGAGTTCCATTTCACTCAAACTAATTTTCTCCTCGCTCGCCTGGTTTCAGCCGTTGGTTTAGGTGC